>CM046866.1:32756979-33063946 GCA_025617745.1 Heliocidaris erythrogramma | reverse complement strand
GGAAATTCCGCCTCCTCAAAAGTGACATATCGGAGAATATTTTTATCAGTTTGGGGGCTCCATAGACCCCTTTATCATTTTCTGTGCATCAATGTGCACCCCTAATTCGATGAGTTATCTATCAAAGACCATTCCTGTGAAATTAAAAGAAATTTAAAGAAGATCTGAGTTAGCGGGGGCACTTAAACCGCCCCCATGTTCGAATAATTGGGAAATTCCGCTCCTCAAAAGTGGCATATCGGAAAATTTTTTATCAGTTTGGGGGCTCATAGACCCCTTTATCATTTTCTGTGCATCAATGTGCACCCTAATTCGATGAGTATCTATCAAAGACCATTCCTGTGAAATTAAAAGAAATTTAAAGAAGATCTGAGTAGCGGGGGCACTTAAACCGCCCCCATGTCGAATAATTGGAAATTTCCGCCTCCTCAAAGTGCATATCGGAGAATATTTTTATCAGTTTGGGGGCTCCATAGACCCCTTTATCATTTTCTGTGCATCAATGTGCACCCCTAATTCGATGAGTTATCTATCAAAGACCATTCCTGTGAAATTAAAAGAAATTTAAAGAAGATCTGAGTTAGCGGGGCACTTAAACCGCCCCCATGTCGAATAATTGGGAAATTCCGCCTCCTCAAAAGTGGCATATCGGAGAATATTTTTATCAGTTTGGGGGCTCCATAGACCCCTTTATCATTTTCTGTGCATCAATGTGCACCCCTAATTCGATGAGTTATCTATCAAAGACCATTCCTGTGAAATTAAAAGAAATTTAAAGAAGATCTGAGTTAGCGGGCACTTAAACCGCCCCCATGTCGAATAATTGGGAAATTCCGCCTCCTCAAAAGTGACAAATCGAGAATATTTTTATCAGTTTGGGGGCTCCATAGACCCCTTTATCATTTTCTGTGCATCAATGTGCACCCCTAATCGATGAGTTATCTATCAAAGACCATTCCTGTGAAATTAAAAGAAATTTTTAAGAAATCTGAGTTAGCGGGGGCACTTAAACCGCCCCCATGTCGAATAATTGGGAAATTCCGCCTCCTCAAAAGTGGCATAATCGAGAATATTTTTATCAGTTTGGGGGCTCCATAGACCCCTTTATCATTTTCTGTGCATCAATGTGCACCCCTAATTCGATGAGTTATCTATCAAAGACCATTCCTGTGAAATAAAAAGAAATTTAAAGAAGATCTGAGTTAGCGGGGGCACTTAAACCGCCCCCATGTCGAATAATTGGGAAATTCCGCCTCCTCAAAAGTGACAAATCGGAGAATATTTTTATCAGTTTGGGGGCTCCATAGACCCCTTTATCATTTTCTGTGCATCAATGTGCACCCCTAATTCGATGAGTTATCTATCAAAGACCATTCCTGTGAAAATAAAAGAAATTTAAAGAAGATCTGAGTTAGCGGGGGCACTTAAACCGCCCCCATGTCGAATAATTGGGAAATTCCGCCTCCTCAAAAGTGGCATATCGGAGAATTTTTATCAGTTTGGGGGCTCCATAGACCCCTTTATCATTTTCTGTGCATCAATGTGCACCCCTAATTCGATGAGTTATCTATCAAAGACCATTCCTGTGAAATTAAAAGAAATTTAAAGAAGATCTGAGTTAGCGGGGGCACTTAAACCGCCCCCATGTCGAATAATTGGGAAATTCCGCCTCCTCAAAAGTGGCATAATCGGAGAATATTTTTATCATTTGGGGGCTCCATAGACCCCTTTATCATTTTCTGTGCATCAATGTGCACCCCTAATTCGATGAGTTTATCTATCAAAGACCATTCCTGTGAAATTAAAAGAAATTTAAAGAAGATCTGAGTTAGCGGGGGCACTTAAACCGCCCCCATGTCGAATAATTGGGAAATTCCGCCTCCTCAAAAGTGGCATATCGGAGAATATTTTTATCAGTTTGGGGGCTCCATAGACCCCTTTATCATTTTCTGTGCATCAATGTGCACCCTAATTCGATGAGTTATCTATCAAAGACCATTCCTGTGAAATTAAAAGAAATTTAAAGAAGATCTGAGTTAGCGGGGGCACTTAAACCGCCCCCATGTCGAATAATTGGGAAATTCCGCCTCCTCAAAAGTGGGCATATCGGAGAATATTTTTATCAGTTTGGGGCTCCATAGACCCCTTTATCATTTTCTGTGCATCAATGTGCACCCCTAATTCGATGAGTTATCTATCAAAGACCATTCCTGTGAAATTAAAAGAAATTTAAAGAAGATCTGAGTTAGCGGGGGCACTTAAACCGCCCCCATGTCGAATAATTGGGAAATTCCGCCGCCTCAAAAGTGGCATATCGGAGAATATTTTTATCAGTTTGGGGGCTCCATAGACCCCTTTATCATTTTCTGTGCATCAATGTGCACCCCTAATTCGATGAGTTATCTATCAAAGACCATTCCTGTGAAATTAAAAGAAATTTAAAGAAGATCTGAGTTAGCGGGGGCACTTAAACCGCCCCCATGTCGAATAATTGGGAAATTCCGCCTCCTCAAAAGTGGCATATCGGAGAATATTTTTATCAGTTTGGGGGCTCCATAGACCCCTTTATCATTTTCTGTGCATCAATGTGCACCCCTAATTCGATGAGTATCTCTATCAAAGACCATTCCTGTGAAATTAAAAGAAATTTAAAGAAGATCTGAGTTAGCGGGGGCACTTAAACCGCCCCCATGTCGAATAATTGGGAAATTCCGCCTCCTCAAAAGTGCATATCGGAGAATATTTTTATCAGTTTGGGGGCTCCATAGACCCCTTTATCATTTTCTGTGCATCAATGTGCACCCCTAATTCGATGAGTTATCTATCAAAGACCATTCCTGTGAAATTAAAAGAAATTTAAAGAAGATCTGAGTTAGCGGGGCACTTAAACCGCCCCCATGTCGAATAATTGGGAAATTCCGCCTCCTCAAAAGTGACATATCGGAGAATGTTTTTATCAGTTTGGGGCTCCATAGACCCCTTTATCATTTCTGTGCATCAATGTGCACCCCTAATTCGATGAGTTATCTATCAAAGACCATTCCTGTGAAATTAAAAAGAAATTTAAAGAAGATCTGAGTTAGCGGGGGCACTTAAACCGCCCCATGTCGAATAATTGGGAAATTCCGCCTCCTCAAAAGTGACAAATCGGAGAATATTTTTATCAGTTTGGGGCTCCATAGACCCCGTTTCATTTTCTGTGCATCAATGTGCACCCCTAATTCGATGAGTTATCTATCAAAGACCATTCCTGTGAAATTAAAAGAAATTTAAAGAAGATCTGAGTTAGCGGGGGCACTTAAACCGCCCCCATGTCGAATAATTGGGAAATTCCGCCTCCTCAAAAGTGGCATATCGAGAATATTTTTATCAGTTGGGGCTCCATAGACCCCTTTAATCATTTTCTGTGCATCAATGTGCACCCCTAATTCGATGAGTTATCTATCAAAGACCATTCCTGTGAAATTAAAAGAAATTTAAAGAAGATCTGAGTTAGCGGGGGCACTTAAACCGCCCCCATGTCGAATAATTGGGAAATTCCGCCTCCTCAAAAGTGACATATCGGAGAATATTTTTATCAGTTTGGGGGCTCCATAGACCCCTTTATCATTTTCTGTGCATCAATGTGCACCCCTAATTCGATGAGTTATCTATCAAAGACCATTCCTGTGAAATTAAAAGAAATTTAAAGAAGATCTGAGTTAGCGGGGGCACATAAACCGCCCCCATGTCGAATAATTGGGAAATTCCGCCTCCTCAAAAGTGGCATATCGGAGAATATTTTTATCAGTTTGGGGGCTCCATAGACCCCTTTATCATTTTCTGTGCATCAATGTGCACCCCTAATTCGATGAGTTATCTATCAAAGACCATTCCTGTGAAATTAAAAGAAATTTAAAGAAGATCTGAGTTAGCGGGGGCACTTAAACCGCCCCCATGTCGAATAATTGGGAAATTCCGCCTCCTCAAAAGTGGCAATCGGAGAATATTTTTATCAGTTTGGGGGCTCCATAGACCCCTTTATCATTTTCTGTGCATCAATGTGCACCCCTAATTCGATGAGTTATCTATCAAAGACCATTCCTGTGAAATTAAAAGAAATTTAAAGAAGATCTGAGTTAGCGGGGCACTTAAACCGCCCCCATGTCGAATAATTGGGAAATTCCGCCTCCTCAAAAGTGGCATATCGGAGAATATTTTTATCAGTTTGGGGCTCCATAGACCCCTTTATCATTTTCTGTGCATCAATGTGCACCCCTAATTCGATGAGTTATCTATCAAAGACCATTCCTGTGAAATTAAAAGAAATTTAAAGAAGATCTGAGTTAGCGGGGGCACTTAAACCGCCCCCATGTCGAATAATTGGGAAATTCCGCCTCCTCAAAAGTGGCATATCGGAGAATATTTTTATCAGTTTGGGGCTCCATAGACCCCTTTATCATTTTCTGTGCATCAATGTGCACCCCTAATTCGATGAGTTATCTATCAAAGACCATTCCTGTGAAATTAAAAGAAATTTAAAGAAGATCTGAGTTAGCGGGGGCACTTAAACCGCCCCCATGTCGAATAATTGGGAAATTCCGCCTCCTCAAAAGTGGCATATCGGAGAATATTTTTATCAGTTTGGGGGCTCCATAGACCCCTTTATCATTTTCTGTGCATCAATGTGCACCCCTAATTCGATGAGTTATCTATCAAAGACCATTCCTGTGAAATTAAAAGAAATTTAAAGAAGATCTGAGTTAGCGGGGGCACTAAAACCGCCCCCATGTCGAATAATTGGGAAATTCCGCCTCCTCAAAAATGGCAAATCGGTGAATATTTTTATCAGTTTGGGGCTCCATAGACCCCTTTATCATTTTCTGTGCATCAATGTGCACCCCTAATTCGATGAGTTATCTATCAAAGACCATTCCTGTGAAATTAAAAGAAATTTAAAGAAGATCTGAGTTAGCGGGGGCACTTAAACCGCCCCCATGTCGAATAATTGGGAAATTCCGCCTCCTCAAAAGTGGCATATCGGAGAATATTTTTATCAGTTTGGGGGCTCCATAGACCCCTTTATCATTTTCTGTGCATCAATGTGCACCCCTAATTCGATGAGTTATCTATCAAAGACCATTCCTGTGAAATTAAAAGAAATTTAAAGAAGATCTGAGTTAGCGGGGGCACTTAAACCGCCCCCATGTCGAATAATTGGGAAATTCCGCCTCCTCAAAAGTGGCAAATCGGAGAATATTTTTATCAGTTTGGGGGCTCCATAGACCCCTTTATCATTTTCTGTGCATCAATGTGCACCCCTAATTCGATGAGTTATCTATCAAAGACCATTCCTGTGAAATTAAAAGAAATTTAAAGAAGATCTGAGTTAGCGGGGGCACTTAAACCGCCCCCATGTCGAATAATTGGGAAATTCCGCCTCCTCAAAAGTGACAAATCGGAGAATATTTTTATCAGTTTGGGGCTCCATAGACCCCTTTATCATTTTCTGTGCATCAATGTGCACCCCTAATTCGATGAGTTATCTATCAAAGACCATTCCTGTGAAATTAAAAGAAATTTAAAGAAGATCTGAGTTAGCGGGGGCACTTAAACCGCCCCCATGTCGAATAATTGGGAAATTCCGCCTCCTCAAAAGTGGCATATCGGAGAATATTTTTATCAGTTTGGGGCTCCATAGACCCCTTTATCATTTTCTGTGCATCAATGTGCACCCCTAATTCGATGAGTTATCTATCAAAGACCATTCCTGTGAAATTAAAAGAAATTTAAAGAAGATCTGAGTTAGCGGGGGCACTTAAACCGCCCCCATGTCGAATAATTGGGAAATTCCGCCTCCTCAAAAGTGGCATATCGGAGAATATTTTTATCAGTTTGGGGGCTCCATAGACCCCTTTATCATTTTCTGTGCATCAATGTGCACCCCTAATTCGATGAGTTATCTATCAAAGACCATTCCTGTGAAATTAAAAGAAATTTAAAGAAGATCTGAGTTAGCGGGGGCACTTAAACCGCCCCCATGTCGAATAATTGGGAAATTCCGCCTCCTCAAAAGTGGCATATCGGAGAATATTTTATCAGTTTGGGGGCTCCATAGACCCCTTTATCATTTTCTGTGCATCAATGTGCACCCCTAATTCGATGAGTTATCTATCAAAGACATTCCTGTGAAATTAAAAGAAATTTAAACAAGATCTGAGTTAGCGAGGGCACTTAAACCGCCCCCTGAAAGCTTGCCGGAGGATTGCCGCACATAGCAAGAAATAATGTGTGCAAACTGGATTCCAAGCATTGAGGCTCATTAATAAAAAGCAGGTTAATGGAATAGCTCGTCACCAGGTGCTCAAAGAATATTATGTGCATAAATATGTATACAGTACAGACGCGAGAGAGACAAAGAAAGAGAGGTGGTAGAAAGAGAGAGAGGGATAGAAAGAGAGAGACACACACACTACATTGGTCATTTTCTTATTCGATTACAAACGATTACAAAAATACAAGGGAAAAATTGAAGTGACAAAAAGCATCACTTGACATATAAAGTGATAGGGAGGAAATGCAATAAGAAAACAAAACAAAACAAAAAAGAAATGAAAGGATAATGTCTTATAGTTTTAGTATATTATGATTGAAGAAATACAAAAAGTTGAAGAAAAGGCTGAAGGAAAACGAGAAGCAGAAGAAGACACAAGACGGAGAGGGAGAGCCAGAGTGGGAGAGAGAGAGAGAGAGAGAGAGAGACGGGGGGGGGGTCAATTGGGGAAGTGAATTCGAACTGGAACATTTGTCCCACGTTATCGATTTATCTTCTCTTATTGCATACTCCCATAGCTGCACCAAACCATGAATGCTTGAGATCGAAAATCACTAGACAAATTGGCAACTTGATTATGAGCACATATGTGATGGCACTGGCACACTACAGGCCCGTAACTAGGATTTTTGTGGGGGGGGGGGGGGGTCAGCATTGGAAAAATGGACCTTTCTGAGCGAAGCGACCGATTAGGGGTGGCGGGTGGCGGGGTCAGGGCGTGGCCCTCAAAGGGTATGGGCACTAGCGTATATATATATATAATATATACTGTCAGATTATTTGACAGGTGTGGGTCAAATATGAAGCCCGGACATATACTACCACTGTGTAGGGTTCCAGATTTTGCGAGCGAGCAAAGCGAGCGTGAGAAAAATAAAAATGTACTCGTAAGTGGCAAAATTTTATTTCACTAGTCACCAATAGGTGAATTGTAAAGCTATATTCTCCGGTCATTCATTGACACACAATTAAGCATTTAATCAATTATTAACCACCATCACCAACAAACACTATTACATCAGTTTTAGTTTGATAACTGCTGAAAGGGCTCCGAAGTAGCATCGTGAAAAGAAACACGGTTGACAATTTTCCTGAAATATCATATTTGATTGGCTTTGAATCGAGTGACAATTACAAATTGTCTTATCTTCTTAACTTTGCTCAAATCAATTATGAATTATTTTAAAACTTGTATTCTTATTCAACCGCAAAAAGAGATTAATTCTATTTTAAAAAATAGTTTAATTTGGTCTTAATGAATATTCATGAATTATGTTAATACTTATACTACGCACTACATCAGTCTTTACTTAAGGAAATAAGTACAATCACCATGGGACCTTGTGGGACCCCAAGGAAGAACAGCAGCATTTTTGTAAATACTGCTGAATTTGGGTCATCCTCCGTTTTTTAAGCTCATGTATACGTTGTGTTTTATGAAATGTATGTGGTTTTCTTAATACGGAAATATATACAAACAAACAAACAAACAAGCATGAGTTGTTTGAGTAATACGTATATAATTTCTTACTTTGATGTAACAATACGAAATTAATACAAGTGGAAATTGCTTAAATTTTCTTTTGTATTTAATTTTACTTAAATTTTTACTTAACATATACTATCAAATTGAAAGTTTGCGTTATTAAGACTTAAATCGCGTGCGTAAGTGGCAAAATTTAAGTTTAGGTAAAATACCTAAATATTTCTAATGTGCAAATTATTTATACATACAGACGTATCTTTACATTCAAGCACCGCATTTTTAAAACATTTATTCTCATAATTGTGCATTTAAAAGATTCGATAGATTGAATGCTCTAAATTGATTAAAATATTGCTAGCTGAGTCCATGTTGACCTAGAGCTTAATAACTCATAATTAATCTTACACAATAAAAATCAAGAAAACCAACATAATATTACGAGCTCATAATTGCATTCCACCCCCCCCCCCCCCTCAAAAAAAAAAGAAAGAAAAAGAAAGAAAAGAATAAATTTCTCTCAACTCCGGACAGATTGTAGCGCAAAGTGATTGACATGTATAATAATAAAAATTGGAAAGAACCAGGGGTGTCGATCCGTGTTCATGTTTGGGGGGGGGGGGGGGGGTGATGACCGCGAAGGAGCGAAGATAGTGGATAAGCTAGGGGTTTCAGTTATTTACGACGCAATACTGCACTGTATGTAACAGGGGTGGGTGCAGGGAGGGGGAGTTCACTGACGTTTTAGCAAATTTAAGAGAAGGATAAACGGCTAGGAGCAAAAAAAATTTGTTTAGATTGAGAGTTATATTTCGACGCCAGGACTGCTTTTCAATTATTTGGAAGCAACATTTCACTTATGTAACAAGGGTGGGTGCAGGGAGGTGGGGGGGGGGGGGGATTCTCACTTCCTCCGCGAAAGCTCTGACGTTTTAGCACTTTCTTAGGCGGAATAACCTCGCTAGTCATAAGGACCGCTAGTCATAAGGACCAGTGGCTCATAAGGACCGCTATTCATAACGTGTAATTTCCTATACCTGTAGGGTCGCTATTCATAAAGCGAAAAGGGGGTCACTATTCATAAAATCATAAGGACTATTATTCATAAGGATTGCTATTCATAATCGGAGAAGAGGGTTGCTATTCATAATTGAAGAAAATGGTCATTACTTATAAGGACCGCTACTCATAATAAGTCATAAGGGTCGCTATACATAATACAGATAGAGGGTCGCTATTCATAATACCAAACCGGGGTCGTTAATCATAGGTGTCGCTACTCATAATCGAAGAAGAGGGTCGCTATTCATAATCAAAGAAGAGGGTCGTCATTTAAATTAAATAAGAAAGGGAAATGGATGGAGAACAACCCAACGGTACTGCATTTAAGAATATTTTTTTTAAAATGAACTATATTTATCAATGCTCCCAACACTTTGAAAGCCGCTTTGCCAATGCCTTTATAATTAAAAAACGATGTCTAGTCCATATATCTACGTGGGAGGAGAAGACCCCCCCCCCCCCCCCCACACACACACACACACCCACACACACGCAGATCCAGATTCTCCCGTTTCTCTACTCTTGTGGAGACCCTAATCCTTAGCCTTTATCTCAAGTTCCAATTCTCAAGTGGGATTGTTTAGGGGGTAGTTCTCCTGAGATTAGTTGTAGGGGGTAGTTGTCCGGATACGGGCTTAGAAATTGCCTCGAGATTTTTTTTCTTTATTTTTTTTTAATTTGGGTTGGGATATCAATTCCTCGTAGCAATATTTTCATAATACGTGATTTTAGTAACGTACAATTTATTGGCATCTACCGTTCTTACAGTGTGCCCCTGTTTATGGCCATGGACGTGGGAATGAAGTATGCCCTCCCACGGTTGGGACTTTCAAACTTCCCTGAGTTAAAATCACCTTTCAGAGCATTTGAGTGCATGTGGTTTCATGGTAATTACTATCTTGCTTATTTCCATTATTTTCTTTGAAATCTTTATTTCGATCTTCATAATGATAATCTTAACAAAAATCATGACAAAAATTATGACCATGTTGATCGATCGTGGTCCTATGAATAATAATCATCATGGTCATACTCCTCCTCCTGATCATATTATTTGATCATGTAATTTATTGAAGGTGAATTATTGCGGGGGGGGGGGGTTTGATGATACAGGCCAATCCTACAGCCCCCCCCCCCCCCCCTGAATTA
Source organism: Heliocidaris erythrogramma (assembly GCA_025617745.1). Lineage (NCBI taxonomy): Eukaryota > Metazoa > Echinodermata > Echinoidea > Camarodonta > Echinometridae > Heliocidaris > Heliocidaris erythrogramma. Next base: position 33,053,939 of record CM046866.1, on the reverse strand, counting down.
TTTGGGGAATATATCACACATCCTCCCCCTCCCCTTCCTGGGCTTCCATAGCATTTTAAAATATAAATTCTACTATACTAGAACCGTCATTTATGAAAGGTTACAGCCCTATAGCTAGAAGGACCGATAGTTAGCGGGTCCGATAGACCGACGCCCAATAGATAGAAGGTTCGATAGACCGAATGAACGAGAGGGTCCAATAGACGGACGGTTCTATAGACTGAATCGGCAAAAGGGTCCGATAGTCCGAAGGTTCTATAGATCGAACGTCCAACGGGGTCCGATAGTCAGAAGGTCCGATCGACCGACAATAACGTAAAAAAGGTAAAATAAGTGGATACAATAAGTTTCTAATAGTTTTATCTCATAAAAGGAAAAGGGTAATGCCTTATCTTCTTCTATGTGTATTGTAATAAACCGATGCACTAGGTCTGTCGGCCCACCCCCCCCCAAAAAACTTATTTTAAAGTTTTGTTTTATACATTTTCAACATGTTAAAAGTATTTTTATCAGAGCATCATCATCATCACCGTGGGGCGGGGGTGGTCCACCCATGCAGCTCAGCCCCCGGTTAATTTTGCCACTACACCGATGTATTGGCAATGGGGAACGCTGACCATTTTTTTGAAACATGGAAATCTAATTATATGGTGCACACTAAAGCCCCGAGTCCCACCATGCCCGAAGCATTTTTTCTAGTGGAGCAAGCTGAGGAAAGGGCGTCCCCTTCTAACACAAGTGTTATTTTTTAAACAAAGAAATCTTATGGGGTGCACACTTTATAGTTGAATTTTCATTAAAAGTAACAAAAGATAAGGTTCTGACAACAAAAGATTCTGACCGATAAAATGAAATTGTTTCAATTAGGCGCTACCACCTTCTTGGGAAGGGGGCGTTTCCATTTTTTTTTTGGAGGGTTGTCAGGTGATATTTTCCTACCAGCTATGATGTCAGCTTTTATACTTTTTGAGTGTTCACCGGCTACACCCATACTACTACCTTATGTCAAATTTTAGTCTGTGGACTCTGTCGGGTAAATTATACCATTTTTTTTTTTTGGGGGGGGGGAATTCGAGAATATTCGGATACCTCACTGCCCGAATATTATGATATTCGGGCTTCTTGTTGCTGCCGGACGTAAGAGGTGCTTGCTGCAAGAAACAATCTAGGCCTAGTTTCTTGATTGTATGAGCGAGCAAAGCGAACGAATGGGAGAGACAGGGGAAAAAGAAGAATTTTGTATCCTGAGAATAGGTTCTATAGCGTATTGTTATTCCGTTCTCATAATCTGTGTAACATATTATCCGCATCTTCCGTTCTCATATTGGGAAGAGACTATTGGTCACAGGCCATTATTTCTGAAAATTCATCTCTTTAGCCCCTTTAGATCAACTTGCATGCCGCTCGATTCCTTTCAGTTATGTTGCTAACATTCTTTGAGTAGAAAATAGCATAACATTAGCTAGAGATTCAAGATGCAAACCAAATAACTTCCATAGGCATTGATTTATATGCATAAATATGGTGATTATATTAATAACTAATATCAATAATGAAAATATAATGGGCATTGGTAGATTAATGCTAGTGAGCGAAGTTTTTAATTTTTGTGTTCTTCTCTTTCCTTTCTGATTTCTTCTTTTCATTTTCTCTTCTTTTCCTTTCTTTTCTTTTCTTCTTTCATTTTCAACCTCTTCCTTTTTAGCTTTTTCTTTGGTTGGAACGCCCCCACTTATTTTAACCACTTATTTTTTACCCACTTATCATTTCATCCACTATATTTTACCCGGTCTATCGTCGGTCTATCGGACCCGCTAACTATCGGACCTTCTAGCTATAGGGATGACCCCTCCCCTTGAAAAAAGTGCAGGGTATACATGTATATATCGTATGCGGACAACTACCCCTGGACAACTACCCCCTTAGGTCAACTACCCCCAGGACATCTCTTCCTTATGTTCGTTCATATTTTCATCCTTTTATCTTTTCTTCTGTCCTAAACTTAATTTTGCTTTATCTTTCTGCATTTGTTTTCCCTTTCTTTTCTCATGTTATTATTTGTTTCAGTATCATTTATCTTTATCTTTCCTTTATTTTTTCCCCTTCTTCTTTACTTCTAACCTTCCTTTCGACTCTCTTTATTTTCTTCTTCCTTTCCTTCTTTGCTTATGTTATTCTTTGTTTTGGGCTTTCTTTCATCCTCTCTTTCTGTCCTTTCTCATGTTATTCTTTGTTTTGATCTTTCTTCATCTTCTCTTGTTGTCTTCTCTCATGCCCTTTTTTGTTTTGATCTTTCTTTCTTTTTGCATCTTTCTTGATCTTTTCTTTCTGATTTTCTCTTTCTGTTTTTCCATATATTGTTCTTTGCTCCCTTTCTTATCTTCTATTGCTGTCTTTCCCTTATAAATGTTATTCTTTGTTTTATCCTTCCATATTTTGTATTTTTTCTCTCCTTATGTTTTCCTTTATTTTTTCCTACTGTATCATCTCTTTCATCTTTTATACCCTACCCCGTGTATTTCTCCATTATTTTCTTTTTATCTTCGCGTTTGCTCTTTCCTCTATCTCTTAATCTTCCTTTCTTCCTTTTATCATCTTCTCTGTGCTATCTTTCTTATTCTAGCATCTTCTTCTCTCTCCTTCTTTTGTTTTCATATGCTTTTATTTTCTATTTTCTTCCTTTATCATTTTGTATGATTTTGTTTTATATTTCTCTTCTAGTTTTCTCCAGAAGGGTGCGGTTCTTGCAAAGAAACCTGCCAAAATCTGTGACGCCATTTAAACCTAACTGAGATCTATAGGATGCGTTCACAGGCGCCGAAGTGGGGGGGGGGGGCGATGTCGCCCCAACAAAAAGGTGCGGGGCAAAACGCGTTTTCGACCTCCCCATAGGCGTAAATGCAAATGCGAAAAATTTCGACATTTCGACAAAATTACATGTATTCCAGTATTAAACTATCTAAATATGAGGATATTGGAGCACCTCGCTGCCCGTGATGAGGTGGTAGTCGAGCCAATATTGCCCTTCTCAAAATCCTCAAGGGGCTGCAGCCCTTCGTAGGCATTATATCCCCCTCCAAGTCATCCACGAATCTAGGCCAATACCCAAATACTGAACATTGATAAAAGTCCCTTTTCTCAATTCTTTCTCAATGGGGGCACAGCACTGAAGGAACAAGTGAGAAATAATCAAGGAATTTAGGAAGGCCATCGAAAGTTGATATTTCTTTCAAATGTATATAGAACATTTGAAAATGCGACTTTATATGCTTTAACATAAATTATACTGGGGCAAAATATTGAAAAACAAAACAAAAACAGGGGCGTAACTAGTACTAACTACGAGTGGATATGGGGCACGTGCCCCGCAAATTAGATGGGGTGAGAAAGAGGAGAAAAGAGAAAAAGACGGGAGAGAAGAAAAGGAAGAGAAATAAGACAATAATTGGACCCCTTTTGTTTTGCTTTCTTTTGTTTTGTTCAAGCGGACCCTGCTCGCCAGGGCCCCCTATAATAAGGGCTGTGTATCATGGATTTGCTTTGAACTAAATTCAATTCAATCCAATTTATTCTCATTTCCAGCAAAAACATTTCCTCGGAAATTAGACATTGAAATATATAAATTATAAAACAATATAATGTAAATTTTTTAAACTTCACCATCAACCTGACATTATTCCATCAGTGCCAATGTAAACTATAAAGCATACTGCTTGTATGTAAACAACTATAGGACCAACGACTTTAAGTCCTCTCCGAGGGACTTGGGGTAATAGCCTTACCAAAGGACACGAGTGTATCCTGGTTTCGAACCCGGGCCCTCAATTACAAAGCCACTGCTCGACCACTGAGCTAGCTCGCTCTTCTCATATTATGGACATGATAGAACAGCATGATGAACACTGCACGGCTAGTCATTTATGAATTACTACGAAGATAATCAGAATGCTACCGAGCAAGGAGCAATGGCTCAACGTGGTCATGATTCGGTGCACACGTAGCCAGGATTTTTCAATACAGACTGAAGGATTCCAACCGCGTAGCCAGGATTTCATTTGGGGCTGTTTCACGCGCAAGTGCAATTTGATGAGCCGGCGTAGGGGGTGCAACTACCCTGTTCTATCATGTCCATAATCATGAAAAGAGCGAGATAGCTCAGTGGTCGAGCAGTGGCTTTGTAATTGAAGGGCCCGGGTTCGAAACCAGGATACACTCGTGTCCTTTGGTAAGGCATTAACCCCAAGTCCCTCGGAGAGGACTTAAAGTCGTTGGTCCTATAGTTGTTTACATACAAGCAGTATGCTTTATAGTATACCATTGGCACTGATGGAATAATGTCAGGTTGATGGTGAAGTTTAAAGAAAAGTTATACATTATATTGTTTTATAATTTATATATTTCAATGTCTAATTTCCGAGGAAATGTTTTTGCTGGAAATGAGAATAAATTGGATTGAATTGAATTTAGTTCAAAGCAAATCCATGATACACAGCCCTTATTATAGGGGCCCTGGCGAGCAGGGTCCGCTTGAACAAAACAAAAAGAAAGCAAAACAAAAAGGGGTCCAATTATTGTCTTATTTCTCTTCCTTTTATTCTCTCCCGTCTTTTTCTCTTTTCTCCTCTTTCTCACCCCATCTAATTTGCGGGGCACGTGCCCCATATCCACTCGTAGTTAGTACTAGTTACGCCCCTGTTTTTGTTTTGTTTTTTCAATATTTTGCCCCAGTATAATTTATGTTAAAGCATATAAAGTCGCATTTTCAAATGTTCTATATACATTTGAAAGAAATATCAACTTTCGATGGCCTTCCTAAATTCCTTGATTATTTCTCACTTGTTCCTTCAGTGCTGTGCCCCCATTTGAGAAAGAATTGAGGAAAGGGACTTTTATCAATGTTCAGTATTTGGAACTTGGCCTAGATTGCAGTGGTTATTTGCGAATTTTCCTCAGTACATTGAATAAGAAATGACGTTTTGCAGATTAAGTGCCCCCTACAAAAAAATCGCTTTGCTCCCTAGCTTGTACAATTCCGTGGATGACTTGGAGGGGGATATAATGCCTACGAAGGGCTGCAGCCCCTTGAGGATTTTGAGAAGGGCAATATTGGCTCGACTACCACCTCATCACGGGCAGCGAGGTGCTCCAATATCCTCATATTTAGATAGTTTAATACTGGAATACATGTAATTTTGTCGAAATGTCGAAATTTTTCGTCTCTCGCTTCGCTCGCTCATACATAGAAAAGGGAAACATGAAATTCGGGAAAAACTACAGCCCCTCCCAAAATTATGCATTTACGCCTATGGGGAGGTCGAAAACGCGTTTTGCCCCCCCCACCCACCTTTTTGTTGGGGGCGACATCGCCCCCCCCCCCCCCACTTCCGGCGCCTGTGAACGCATCCTATAGATCTCAGTTAGGTTTAAATGACGTCACAGATTTTGGCAGGTTTCTTTGCAAGAACCGCACCCTTCTGGAGAAAACTAGAAGAGAAATATAAAACAAAATCATACAAAATGATAAAGGAAGAAAATAGAAAATAAAAGCATATGAAAACATAAAAGAAGGAGAGAGAAGAAGATGCTAGAATAAGAAAGATAGCACAGAGAAGATGATAAAAGGAAGAAAGGAAGATTAAGAGATAGAGGAAAGAGCAAACGCGAAGATAAAAAGAAAATAATGGAGAAATACACGGGGTAGGGTATAAAAGATGAAAGAGATGATACAGTAGGAAAAAATAAAGGAAAACATAAGGAGAGAAAAAATACAAAATGATGGAAGGATAAAACAAAGAATAACATTTATAAGGGAAAGACAACAATAGAAGATAAGAAAGGGATCAAAATGCAGAAAGAAAAGAACAAAGAAAGATCAAAACCAAAAAGGGCATGAGAGAAGACAACAAGAGAAGATGAAGAAAGATCAAAACAAAGAATAACATGAGAAAGGACAGAAAGAGAGGATGAAAGAAAGCCCAAAACAAAGAATAACATAAGCAAAGAAGGAAAGGAAGAAGAAAATAAAGAGAGTCGAAAGGAAGGTTAGAAGTAAAGAAGAAGGGGAAAAAATAAAGGAAAGATAAAGATAAAATGATACTGAAACAAATAATAACATGAGAAAAGAAAGGGAAAACAAATGCAGAAAGATAAAGCAAAATTAAGAAAAGATAAAAGGATGAAAATATGAACGAACATAAGGAAGAGATGTCCTGGGGGTAGTTGACCTAAGGGGGTAGTTGTCCAGGGGTAGTTGTCCGCATACGATATATACATGTATACCCTGCACTTTTTTCAAGGGGAGGGGTCATCCCTATAGCTAGAAGGTCCGATAGTTAGCGGGTCCGATAGACCGACGATAGACCGGGTAAAATATAGTGGATGAAATGATAAGTGGGTAAAAAATAAGTGGTAAAATAAGTGGGGGCGTTCCAACCAAAGAAAAAGCTAAAAAGGAAGAGGTTGAAAATGAAAGAAGAAAAGAAAAGAAAGGAAAAGAAGAGAAAATGAAAAGAAGAAATCAGAAAGGAAAGAGAAGAACACAAAAATTAAAAACTTCGCTCACTAGCATTAATCTACCAATGGCCATTATATTTTCATTATTGATATTAGTTATTAATATAATCACCATATTTATGCATATAAATCAATGCCTATGGAAGTTATTTGGTTTGCATCTTGAATCTCTAGCTAATGTTATGCTATTTTCTACTCAAAGAATGTTAGCAACATAACTGAAAGGAATCGAGCGGCATGCAAGTTGATCTAAAGGGGCTAAAGAGATGAATTTTCAGAAATAATGGCCTGTGACCAATAGTCTCTTCCCAATATGAGAACGGAAGATGCGGATAATATGTTACACAGATTATGAGAACGGAATAACAATACGCTATGGAACCTATTCTCAGGATACAAAATTCTTCTTTTTCCCCTGTCTCTCCCATTCGTTCGCTTTGCTCGCTCATACAATCAAGAAACTAGGCCTAGATTGTTTCTTGCAGCAAGCACCTCTTACGTCCGGCAGCAACAAGAAGCCCGAATATCATAATATTCGGGCAGTGAGGTATCCGAATATTCTCGAATTCCCCCCCCCCCCCAAAAAAAAAATGGTATAATTTACCCGACAGAGTCCACAGACTAAAATTTGACATAAGGTAGTAGTATGGGTGTAGCCGGTGAACACTCAAAAAGTATAAAAGCTGACATCATAGCTGGTAGGAAAATATCACCTGACAACCCTCCAAAAAAAAAAAAATGGAAACGCCCCCTTCCCAAGAAGGTGGTAGCGCCTAATTGAAACAATTTCATTTTATCGGTCAGAATCTTATCTTTTGTTACTTTTAATGAAAATTCAACTATAAAGTGTGCACCCCATAAGATTTCTTTGTTTAAAAAATAACACTTGTGTTAGAAGGGGACGCCCTTTCCTCAGCTTGCTCCACTAGAAAAAAATGCTTCGGGCGGACTCGGGGCTTTAGTGTGCACCATATAATTAGATTTCCATGTTTCAAAAAAATGGTCAGCGTTCCCCATTGCCAATACATCGGTGTAGTGGCAAAATAACCGGGGGGCTGAGCTGCATGGGTGGACCACCCCCGCCCCACGGTGATGATGATGATGCTCTGATAAAAATACTTTTAACATGTTGAAAATGTATAAAACAAAACTTTAAAATAAGTTCTTTTTTTGGGGGGGGGGGTGGGCCGACAGACCTAGTGCATCGGTTTATTACAATACACACAGAAGAAGATAAGGCATTACCCTTTTCCTTTTATGAGATAAAACTATTAGAAACTTATTGTATCCACTTATTTTACCTTTTTTACGTTATTGTCGGTCGATCGGACCTTCTGACTATCGGACCCCGTTGGACGTTCGATCTATAGAACCTTCGGACTATCGGACCCTTTTGCCGATTCAGTCTATAGAACCGTCCGTCTATTGGACCCTCTCGTTCATTCGGTCTATCGGACCTTCTAGCTATAGGGCTGTAACCTTTCATAAATGACGGTTCTAGTATAGTAGAATTTATATTTTAATATGCTATGGAAGCCCAGGAAGGGGAGGGGGAGGATGTGTGATATATTCCCCAAATAATTCAGGAGGGGGGGGGGGCTGTAGGATTGGCCTGTATCATCAACCCCCCCCCCCGCAATAATTCACCTTCAATAAATTACATGATCAAATAATATGATCAGGAGGAGGAGTATGACCATGATGATTATTATTCATAGGACCACGATCGATCAACATGGTCATAATTTTTGTCATGATTTTTGTTAAGATTATCATTATGAAGATCGAAATAAAGATTTCAAAGAAAATAATGGAAATAAGCAAGATAGTAATTACCATGAAACCACATGCACTCAAATACTCTGAAAGGTGATTTTAACTCAGGGAAGTTTGAAAGTCCCAACCGTGGGAGGGCATACTTCATTCCCACGTCCATGGCCATAAACAGGGGCACACTGTAAGAACGGTAGATGCCAATAAATTGTACGTTACTAAAATCACGTATTATGAAAATATTGCTACGAGGAATTGATATCCCAACCCAAAATTTAAAAAAAAAATTAAAAAAAAATCTCGAGGCAATTTCTAAGCCCGTATCCGGACAACTACCCCCTACAACTAATCTCCAGGACAACTACCCCCTAAACAATCCCACTTGAGAATTGGAACTTGAGATAAAGGTTAAGGATTAGGGTCTCCACAAGAGTTGAGAAACGGGAGAATCTGGATCTGCGTGTGTGTGGGTGTGTGTGTGTGTGTGGGGGGGGGGGGTCTTCTCCTCCCACGTAGATATATGGACTAGACATCGTTTTTTAATTATTAAGGCATTGGCAAAGCGGCTTTCAAAGTGTGGGGAGCATTGATAAATATAGTTCAATTTAAAAAAAAAATATTCTTAAATGCAGTACCGTTGGGTTGTCCTCCATCCATTTCCCTTTCTTATTTAATTTAAATGACGACCCTCTTCTTTGATTATGAATAGCGACCCTATTCTTCGATTATGAGTAGCGACACCTATGATTAACGACCTCGGTTTGGTATTATGAATAGCGACCCTCTATCTGTATTATGTATAGCGACCCTTATGACTTATTATGAGTAGCGGTCCTTATAAGTAATGACCATTTTCTTCAATTATGAATAGCAACCCTCTTCTCCGATTATGAATAGCAATCCTTATGAATAATAGTCCTTATGATTTTATGAGTAGAGACCCCCTTTTCGCTTTATGAATAGCGACCCTACAGGTATAGGAAATTACACGTTATGAATAGCGGTCCTTATGAGCCACTGGTCCTTATGACTAGCGGTCCTTATGACTAGCGAGGTTATTCCGCCTAAGAAAGTGCTAAAACGTCAGAGCTTTCGCGGAGGAAGTGAGAATCCCCCCCCCCCCCACCCCCACCTCCCTGCACCCACCCTTGTTACATAAGTGAAATGTTGCTTCCAAATAATTGAAAAGCAGTCCGGGCGTCGAAATATAACTCTCAATCTAAACAATTTTTTTTTGCTCCTAGCCGTTTATCCTTCTCTTAAATTTGCTAAAACGTCAGTGAACTCCCCCTCCCTGCACCCACCCCTGTTACATACAGTGCAGTATTGCGTCGTAAATAACTGAAACCCCTAGCTTATCCACTATCTTCGCTCCTTCGCCGGTCATCACCCCCCCCCCCCCCCCCCAAACATGAACACGGATCGACACCCCTGGTTCTTTCCAATTTTTATTATTATACATGTCAATCACTTTGCGCTACAATCTGTCCGGAGTTGAGAGAAATTTATTCTTTTCTTTCTTTTTCTTTCTTTTTTTTTTTTGAGGGGGGGGGGGGGGTGGAATGCAATTATGAGCTCGTAATATTATGTTGGTTTTCTTGATTTTTATTGTGTAAGATTAATTATGAGTTATTAAGCTCTAGGTCAACATGGACTCAGCTAGCAATATTTTAATCAATTTAGAGCATTCAATCTATCGAATCTTTTAAATGCACAATTATGAGAATAAATGTTTTAAAAATGCGGTGCTTGAATGTAAAGATACGTCTGTATGTATAAATAATTTGCACATTAGAAATATTTAGGTATTTTACCTAAACTTAAATTTTGCCACTTACGCACGCGATTTAAGTCTTAATAACGCAAACTTTCAATTTGATAGTATATGTTAAGTAAAAAATTTAAGTAAAATTAAATACAAAAGAAAATTTAAGCAATTTCCACTTGTATTAATTTCGTATTGTTACATCAAAGTAAGAAATTATATACGTATTACTCAAACAACTCATGCTTGTTTGTTTGTTTGTTTGTATATATTTCCGTATTAAGAAAATCACATACATTTCATAAAACACAACGTATACATGAGCTTAAAAAACGGAGGATGACCCAAATTCAGCAGTATTTACAAAAATGCTGCTGTTCTTCCTTGGGGTCCCACAAGGTCCCATGGTGATTGTACTTATTTCCTTAAGTAAAGACTGATGTAGTGCGTAGTATAAGTATTAACATAATTCATGAATATTCATTAAGACCAAATTAAACTATTTTTAAAAATAGAATTAATCTCTTTTTGCGGTTGAATAAGAATACAAGTTTTAAAATAATTCATAATTGATTTGAGCAAAGTTAAGAAGATAAGACAATTTGTAATTGTCACTCGATTCAAAGCCAATCAAATATGATATTTCAGGAAAATTGTCAACCGTGTTTCTTTTCACGATGCTACTTCGGAGCCCTTTCAGCAGTTATCAAACTAAAACTGATGTAATAGTGTTTGTTGGTGATGGTGGTTAATAATTGATTAAATGCTTAATTGTGTGTCAATGAATGACCGGAGAATATAGCTTTACAATTCACCTATTGGTGACTAGTGAAATAAAATTTTGCCACTTACGAGTACATTTTTATTTTTCTCACGCTCGCTTTGCTCGCTCGCAAAATCTGGAACCCTACACAGTGGTAGTATATGTCCGGGCTTCATATTTGACCCACACCTGTCAAATAATCTGACAGTATATATATATATATATATACGCTAGTGCCCATACCCTTTGAGGGCCACGCCCCCTGACCCCGCCACCCGCCACCCCTAATCGGTCGCTTCGCTCAGAAAGGTCCATTTTTCCAATGCTGACCCCCCCCCCCCACAAAAATCCTAGTTACGGGCCTGTAGTGTGCCAGTGCCATCACATATGTGCTCATAATCAAGTTGCCAATTTGTCTAGTGATTTTCGATCTCAAGCATTCATGGTTTGGTGCAGCTATGGGAGTATGCAATAAGAGAAGATAAATCGATAACGTGGGACAAATGTTCCAGTTCGAATTCACTTCCCCAATTGACCCCCCCCCCCTCTCTCTCTCTCTCTCTCTCTCTCTCTCTCTCTCTCTCTTTCTCTCTCCCACTCTGGCTCTCCCTCTCCGTCTTGTGTCTTCTTCTGCTTCTCGTTTTCCTTCAGCCTTTTCTTCAACTTTTTGTATTTCTTCAATCATAATATACTAAAACTATAAGACATTATCCTTTCATTTCTTTTTTGTTTTGTTTTGTTTTCTTATTGCATTTCCTCCCTATCACTTTAATGTTAAAGTGATGCTTTTTGTCACTTCAATTTTTCCCTTGTATTTTTGTAATCGTTTGTAATCGAATAAGAAAATGACCAATGTAGTGTGTGTGTCTCTCTCTTTCTATCCCTCTCTCTCTTTCTACCACCTCTCTTTCTTTGTCTCTCTCGCGTCTGTACTGTATACATATTTATGCACATAATATTCTTTGAGCACCTGGTGACGAGCTATTCCATTAACCTGCTTTTTATTAATGAGCCTCAATGCTTGGAATCCAGTTTGCACACATTATTTCTTGCTATGTGCGGCAATCCTCCGGCAAGCTTTCAGGGGGCGGTTTAAGTGCCCTCGCTAACTCAGATCTTGTTTAAATTTCTTTTAATTTCACAGGAATGGTCTTTGATAGATAACTGATCGAATTAGGGGTGCACATTGATGCACAGAAAATGATAAAGGGGTCTATGGAGCCCCCAAACTGATAAAAATATTCTCCGATATGCCACTTTTGAGGAGGCGGAATTTCCCAATTATTCGACATGGGGGCGGTTTAAGTGCCCCCGCTAACTCAGATCTTCTTTAAATTTCTTTTAATTTCACAGGAATGGTCTTTGATAGATAACTCATCGAATTAGGGGTGCACATTGATGCACAGAAAATGATAAAGGGGTCTATGGAGCCCCCAAACTGATAAAAATATTCTCCGATTTGTCACTTTTGAGGAGGCGGAATTTCCCAATTATTCGACATGGGGGCGGTTTAAGTGCCCCCGCTAACTCAGATCTTCTTTAAATTTCTTTTAATTTCACAGGAATGGTCTTTGATAGATAACTCATCGAATTAGGGGTGCACATTGATGCACAGAAAATGATAAAGGGGTCTATGGAGCCCCCAAACTGATAAAAATATTCTCCGATATGCCACTTTTGAGGAGGCGGAATTTCCCAATTATTCGACATGGGGGCGGTTTAAGTGCCCCCGCTAACTCAGATCTTCTTTAAATTTCTTTTAATTTCACAGGAATGGTCTTTGATAGATAACTCATCGAATTAGGGGTGCACATTGATGCACAGAAAATGATAAAGGGGTCTATGGAGCCCCCAAACTGATAAAAACATTCTCCGATATGCCACTTTTGAGGAGGCGGAATTTCCCAATTATTCGACATGGGGGCGGTTTAAGTGCCCCGCTAACTCAGATCTTCTTTAAATTTCTTTTAATTTCACAGGAATGGTCTTTGATAGATAACTCATCGAATTAGGGGTGCACATTGATGCACAGAAAATGATAAAGGGGTCTATGGAGCCCCCAAACTGATAAAAATATTCTCCGATATGCCACTTTTGAGGAGGCGGAATTTCCCAATTATTCGACATGGGGGCGGTTTAAGTGCCCCCGCTAACTCAGATCTTCTTTAAATTTCTTTTAATTTCACAGGAATGGTCTTTGATAGATAACTCATCGAATTAGGGGTGCACATTGATGCACAGAAAATGATAAAGGGGTCTATGGAGCCCCCAAACTGATAAAAATATTCTCCGATTTGTCACTTTTGAGGAGGCGGAATTTCCCAATTATTCGACATGGGGGCGGTTTAAGTGCCCCCGCTAACTCAGATCTTCTTTAAATTTCTTTTAATTTCACAGGAATGGTCTTTGATAGATAACTCATCGAATTAGGGGTGCACATTGATGCACAGAAAATGATAAAGGGGTCTATGGAGCCCCCAAACTGATAAAAATATTCTCCGATATGCCACTTTTGAGGAGGCGGAATTTCCCAATTATTCGACATGGGGGCGGTTTAAGTGCCCCCGCTAACTCAGATCTTCTTTAAATTTCTTTTAATTTCACAGGAATGGTCTTTGATAGATAACTCATCGAATTAGGGGTGCACATTGATGCACAGAAAATGATAAAGGGGTCTATGGAGCCCCCAAACTGATAAAAATATTCTCCGATTTGTCACTTTTGAGGAGGCGGAATTTCCCAATTATTCGACATGGGGGCGGTTTAAGTGCCCCCGCTAACTCAGATCTTCTTTAAATTTCTTTTAATTTCACAGGAATGGTCTTTGATAGATAACTCATCGAATTAGGGGTGCACATTGATGCACAGAAAATGATAAAGGGGTCTATGAAGCCCCCAAACTGATAAAAATATTCTCCGATATGCCACTTTTGAGGAGGCGGAATTTCCCAATTATTCGACATGGGGGCGGTTTAAGTGCCCCCGCTAACTCAGATCTTCTTTAAATTTCTTTTAATTTCACAGGAATGGTCTTTGATAGATAACTCATCGAATTAGGGGTGCACATTGATGCACAGAAAATGATAAAGGGGTCTATGGAGCCCCCAAACTGATAAAAATATTCTCCGATATGCAACTTTTGAGGAGGCGGAATTTCCCAATTATTCGACATGGGGGCGGTTTAAGTGCCCCCGCTAACTCAGATCTTCTTTAAATTTCTTTTAATTTCACAGGAATGGTCTTTGATAGATAACTCATCGAATTAGGGGTGCACATTGATGCACAGAAAATGATAAAGGGGTCTATGGAGCCCCCAAACTGATAAAAACAATCTCCGATTTGTCACTTTTGAGGAGGCGGAATTTCCCAATTATTCGACATGGGGGCGGTTTAAGTGCCCCCGCTAACTCAGATCTTCTTTAAATTTCTTTTAATTTCACAGGAATGGTCTTTGATAGATAACTCATCGAATTAGGGGTGCACATTGATGCACAGAAAATGATAAAGGGGTCTATGGAGCCCCCAAACTGATAAAAATATTCTCCGATATGCCACTTTTGAGGAGGCGGAATTTCCCAATTATTCGACATGGGGGCGGTTTAAGTGCCCCCGCTAACTCAGATCTTCTTTAAATTTTTTTTAATTTCACAGGAATGGTCTTTGATAGATAACTCATCGAATTAGGGGTGCACATTGATGCACAGAAAATGATAAAGGGGTCTATGGAGCCCCCAAACTGATAAAAACATTCTCCGATTTGTCACTTTTGAGGAGGCGGAATTTCCCAATTATTCGACATGGGGGCGGTTTAAGTGCCCCCGCTAACTCAGATCTTCTTTAAATTTCTTTTAATTTCACAGGAATGGTCTTTGATAGATAACTCATCGAATTAGGGGTGCACATTGATGCACAGAAAATGATAAAGGGGTCTATGGAGCCCCCAAACTGATAAAAATATTCTCCGATATGCACTTTTGAGGAGGCGGAATTTCCCAATTATTCGACATGGGGGCGGTTTAAGTGCCCCCGCTAACTCAGATCTTCTTTAAATTTCTTTTAATTTCACAGGAATGGTCTTTGATAGATAACTCATCGAATTAGGGGTGCACATTGATGCACAGAAAATGATAAAGGGGTCTATGGAGCCCCCAAACTGATAAAAATATTCTCCGATTTGTCACTTTTGAGGAGGCGGAATTTCCCAATTATTCGACATGGGGGCGGTTTAAGTGCCCCCGCTAACTCAGATCTTCTTTAAATTTCTTTTAATTTCACAGGAATGGTCTTTGATAGATAACTCATCGAATTAGGGGTGCACATTGATGCACAGAAAATGATAAAGGGGTCTATGGAGCCCCCAAACTGATAAAAACATTCTCCGATTTGTCACTTTTGAGGAGGCGGAATTTCCCAATTATTCGACATGGGGGCGGTTTAAGTGCCCCCGCTAACTCAGATCTTCTTTAAATTTCTTTTAATTTCACAGGAATGGTCTTTGATAGATAACTCATCGAATTAGGGGTGCACATTGATGCACAGAAAATGATAAAGGGGTCTATGGAGCCCCCAAACTGATAAAAATATTCTCCGATATGCCACTTTTGAGGAGACGGAATTTCCCAATTATTCGACATGGGGGCGGTTTAAGTGCCCCCGCTAACTCAGATCTTCTTTAAATTTCTTTTAATTTCACAGGAATGGTCTTTGATAGATAACTCATCGAATTAGGGGTGCACATTGATGCACAGAAAATGATAAAGGGGTCTATGGAGCCCCCAAACTGATAAAAATATTCTCCGATTTGTCACTTTTGAGGAGGCGGAATTTCCCAATTATTCGACATGGGGGCGGTTTAAGTGCCCCCGCTAACTCAGATCTTCTTTAAATTTCTTTTAATTTCACAGGAATGGTCTTTGATAGATAACTGATCGAATTAGGGGTGCACATTGATGCACAGAAAATGATAAAGGGGTCTATGGAGCCCCCAAACTGATAAAAGTATTCTCCGATATGCCACTTTTGAGGAGGCGGAATTTCCCAATTATTCGACATGGGGGCGGTTTAAGTGCCCCCGCTAACTCAGATCTTCTTTAAATTTCTTTTAATTTCACAGGAATGGTCTTTGATAGATAACTCATCGAATTAGGGGTGCACATTGATGCACAGAAAATGATAAAGGGGTCTATGGAGCCCCCAAACTGATAAAAATATTCTCCGATTTGTCACTTTTGAGGAGGCGGAATTTCCCAATTATTCGACATGGGGGCGGTTTAAGTGCCCCGCTAACTCAGATCTTCTTTAAATTTCTTTTAATTTCACAGGAATGGTCTTTGATAGATAACTCATCGAATTAGGGGTGCACATTGATGCACAGAAAATGATAAAGGGGTCTATGGAGCCCCCAAACTGATAAAAATATTCTCCGATATGCAACTTTTGAGGAGGCGGAATTTCCCAATTATTCGACATGGGGGCGGTTTAAGTGCCCCCGCTAACTCAGATCTTCTTTAAATTTCTTTTAATTTCACAGGAATGGTCTTTGATAGATAACTCATCGAATTAGGGGTGCACATTGATGCACAGAAAATGATAAAGGGGTCTATGGAGCCCCAAACTGATAAAAATATTCACCGATTTGCCACTTTTGAGGAGACGGAATTTCCCAATTATTCGACATGGGGGCGGTTTAAGTGCCCCCGCTAACTCAGATCTTCTTTAAATTTCCTTTAATTTCACAGGAATGGTCTTTGTTAGATAACTCATCGAATTAGGGGTGCACATTGATGCACAGAAAATGATAAAGGGGTCTATGGAGCCCCCAAACTGATAAAAATATTCTCCGATTTGTCACTTTTGAGGAGGCGGAATTTCCCAATTATTCGACATGGGGGCGGTTTAAGTGCCCCCGCTAACTCAGATCTTCTTTAAATTTCTTTTAATTTCACAGGAATGGTCTTTGATAGATAACTCATCGAATTAGGGGTGCACATTGATGCACAGAAAATGATAAAGGGGTCTATGGAGCCCCCAAACTGATAAAAATATTCTCCGATATGCCACTTTTGAGGAGACGGAATTTCCCAATTATTCGACATGGGGGCGGTTTAAGTGCCCCCGCTAACTCAGATCTTCTTTAAATTTGTTTTAATTTCACAGGAATGGTCTTTGATAGATAACTCATCGAATTAGGGGTGCACATTGATGCACAGAAAATGATAAAGGGGTCTATGGAGCCCCCAAACTGATAAAAATATTCTCCGATTTGTCACTTTTGAGGAGGCGGAATTTCCCAATTATTCGACATGGGGGCGGTTTAAGTGCCCCCGCTAACTCAGATCTTCTTTAAATTTCTTTTAATTTCACAGGAATGGTCTTTGATAGATAACTCATCGAATTAGGGGTGCACATTGATGCACAGATAATGATAAAGGGGTCTATGGAGCCCCCAAACTGATAAAAATATTCTCCGATATGCAACTTTTGAGGAGGCGGAATTTCCCAATTATTCGACATGGGGGCGGTTTAAGTGCCCCCGCTAACTCAGATCTTCTTTAAATTTGTTTTAATTTCACAGGAATGGTCTTTGATAGATAACTCATCGAATTAGGGGTGCACATTGATGCACAGAAAATGATAAAGGGGTCTATGGAGCCCCCAAACTGATAAAAATATTCTCCGATATGCCACTTTTGAGGAGACGGAATTTCCCAATTATTCGACATGGGGGCGGTTTAAGTGCCCCCGCTAACTCAGATCTTCTTTAAATTTCTTTTAATTTCACAGGAATGGTCTTTGATAGATAACTCATCGAATTAGGGGTGCACATTGATGCACAGAAAATGATAAAGGGGTCTATGGAGCCCCCAAACTGATAAAAATATTCTCCGATTTGTCACTTTTGAGGAGGCGGAATTTCCCAATTATTCGACATGGGGGCGGTTTAAGTGCCCCCGCTAACTCAGATCTTCTTTAAATTTCTTTTAATTTCACAGGAATGGTCTTTGATAGATAACTCATCGAATTAGGGGTGCACATTGATGCACAGATAATGATAAAGGGGTCTATGGAGCCCCCAAACTGATAAAAATATTCTCCGATATGCCACTTTTGAGGAGGCGGAATTTCCCAATTATTCGACATGGGGGCGGTTTAAGTGCCCCCGCTAACTCAGATCTTCTTTAAATTTGTTTTAATTTCACAGGAATGGTCTTTGATAGATAACTCATCGAATTAGGGGTGCACATTGATGCACAGAAAATGATAAAGGGGTCTATGGAGCCCCCAAACTGATAAAAATATTCTCCGATATGCCACTTTTGAGGAGACGGAATTTCCCAATTATTCGACATGGGGGCGGTTTAAGTGCCCCCGCTAACTCAGATCTTCTTTAAATTTCTTTTAATTTCACAGGAATGGTCTTTGTTAGATAACTCATCGAATTAGGGGTGCACATTGATGCACAGAAAATGATAAAGGGGTCTATGGAGCCCCCAAACTGATAAAAATATTCTCCGATTTGTCACTTTTGAGGAGGCGGAATTTCCCAATTATTCGACATGGGGGCGGTTTAAGTGCCCCCGCTAACTCAGATCTTCTTTAAATTTCTTTTAATTTCACAGGAATGGTCTTTGATAGATAACTCATCGAATTAGGGGTGCACATTGATGCACAGAAAATGATAAAGGGGTCTATGGAGCCCCCAAACTGATAAAAATATTCTCCGATATGCCACTTTTGAGGAGACGGAATTTCCCAATTATTCGACATGGGGGCGGTTTAAGTGCCCCCGCTAACTCAGATCTTCTTTAAATTTGTTTTAATTTCACAGGAATGGTCTTTGATAGATAACTCATCGAATTAGGGGTGCACATTGATGCACAGAAAATGATAAAGGGGTCTATGGAGCCCCCAAACTGATAAAAATATTCTCCGATTTGTCACTTTTGAGGAGGCGGAATTTCCCAATTATTCGACATGGGGGCGGTTTAAGTGCCCCCGCTAACTCAGATCTTCTTTAAATTTCTTTTAATTTCACAGGAATGGTCTTTGATAGATAACTCATCGAATTAGGGGTGCACATTGATGCACAGATAATGATAAAGGGGTCTATGGAGCCCCCAAACTGATAAAAATATTCTCCGATATGCCACTTTTGAGGAGGCGGAATTTCCCAATTATTCGACATGGGGGCGGTTTAAGTGCCCCCGCTAACTCAGATCTTCTTTAAATTTGTTTTAATTTCACAGGAATGGTCTTTGATAGATAACTCATCGAATTAGGGGTGCACATTGATGCACAGAAAATGATAAAGGGGTCTATGGAGCCCCCAAACTGATAAAAATATTCTCCGATATGCCACTTTTGAGGAGGCGGAATTTCCCAATTATTCGACATGGGGGCGGTTTAAGTGCCCCCGCTAACTCAGATCTTCTTTAAATTTCTTTTAATTTCACAGGAATGGTCTTTGATAGATAACTCATCGAATTAGGGGTGAACATTGATGCACAGAAAATGATAAAGGGGTCTATATTTCTACATAAAACGGTAGCAATTTTTACTGAAATTAGGGTCTGCGAATACTAGACTATCAATCTTTTTCAACGCCACCGACCCGCACTGACACAGGCGTGTTTATATTAGCTAAAAAGGGGGATATTTGGCGATCGCGATATCTCACTGTGCGCTGGGGCTGTGCGCTCACTTCAGGTTGGTTCAGATGATAAAGGTATTTAATTTAATAAGTTTGGATTTTGGATTATGCAAAAAGGCTGTTGAATACTTACTTGGATTAATTTGGAGTCCACTCCGTCTCCAGCGTCTCCCATCACAGTGCGTTTTGGAGGCTGCTACCAGTGCTAGTGCCTCCACTTCAGGTACCAGATCGTCATGATCGTACGGGATTGCAGGCCGAATCTGAACAGTAAATCTACACCCGACTCGCTTTACTCCACGGGAGTGTTGAGCCGTACTATTCCAGATCCAGATTCTGCTTGTCAAAAAGATCCCCGTCCCCTTTCCAATGATTCCACCGAGACAACAATAACTTAATTTATTTTTCGTTAAAAAAAAATTAATCATTTAGGCTAATTGGTTGTTGAACGTTGAACCTACGACTAGGCCTATGTGTACATTTTCAAACATCTTGCAAAGTCTTTGTTGTGTATTGATATGATTATGAATTGATAATATTTGTTATTAAATGGGGTTATGAAATCAGAATTTATTAGAAAATTGACTAAAATACATTTATATCTACGGTAATCATGGTAGGCCTAATGCTGAAAATGACAATGACAAAATGCACTGCCACTGGATGCAGATGTGGGTATATTGTTATAGAACTACACAAAATTGTGGCATACAAATTTGATGCAATGTCATAACCTATTTCTAGTTACATTTGAAATATCACAGCAAGTTCAAGAGCAATCATTTTCATGGGGCATTTTAGCACATTTTGGATAAAATGAATAAGTAACTCTACAGATATTTTTCACCTTTACCAGAACCCAAAGTTCTCTTTAGTAAAGTCTGGAGCTTGAGGAATTCTCAATAAACCAGTCTCAATTTTATGAATGATTTGATGATTTCAACAAAAAGTATAGATTTTTTATTTTGTGTGTGTACACTTTTTCTATTATGCAGGCTGTATTCAGATGATGTGTGGGATCTTCTTTCACTTAATACCTATCACATACTCAGAACCCAAGCCAAGGGAGAGACAAGAAGCAAAATGTTTGCTTTTCAGCGGTTTATGAGGTGAGATTGCTGCTCAAAATAGTATACAAATAATGAATGTTTATGAGTGCAATGGACAGAATATTTCATGAGGTGAAAGATGAAATGATCCATTGCACGAATGAAAAATTCATTATTTGTTTTATATGACACCTAAAAAAAGCTATCCTTCTCATTTGACATTATATGAATTAAGAAACAAAAGTGAAGGGACTTACATTTTGTTGCTGAGCGCGCGGCCGCGGCGGTCCGTCAATGTACTTGATAGTCGCATGCGCGCTGCAAAGGCAAGTCGTTTTTGCGTATGTAGACGCGTTGGTGGTCGCGAGTGCAATGGACAATTTCGTATGGATCCAAAATTCCACGGTGAATGGATCAAATTTGCACGATTGATGACCTAATTGTTAAATGGGAGAAATGGCCAACATCAAACAACCAATCAAATGGCAAGGATCTAATTAGGTGTCATATAATATGTGGTGATAGTGGTATGGAATTTCTTTTAATTTGATCCTGTGGTATGATTTTAGTAAAATTTGCAAAATGGTACTAGTCTATCAGTAAATAGAATTTCTTTATTCTTATTGAATATGAAGATTAACTTTCCCTTACTAAACATTGACCATTCTTCTAAAACATTCTAACAATTTAGCTACACTTTCATAACTATGTTCAAATGTTAAAGTACCTTTTAATAAAGAAATTATTGTTCTTTCCATGACACAAAGAAGGATGCGCAACATCAATAGGTTAACAGCTACCACACCTGTAGGATTTATTATACGTAGAGGAGAGTAGAGGAAACGATCTCAAGAATCATAAAGAAAAATCTGAAATAGTTTTAGTTATATTGAATATGATTCATGTGGAGGAAAAAAGTAAACATTTTCTTTTCTCATTCCCATGTATGTGATGCAGCCTTTTGCTTGAGTTATTGCCTACATGTATTATATATTTATCTCTTTTAGGTCACCCTGTTTTAGATTAACGGGCGTTTACAGCCTTTACTGGGTGCGCAGGTACCTCACTGTGGCTCAGACTACTGAAGCACTCCGTCCATTTATCTTTGCAGTACACCCAGACTTCTTTGGTCAACATCCGAAAGAGAGGGTAATACAATCCTCTTGTACCTCGTGAGATTGTTCTAAAGTAAATAAAGGTTGAAGGTTTGTTATTAGGCAAGTCCAAAGTATTGATCTTTCTGTGTCCCATATGTTACCAGGTATAATGGAATTGAGAAGATAACATTGAAACTATGATTTTTCATATTTGTTAGATCCTGGCAACTGTGCATGCAATCATCAGATATACTAAAATCTTAGATGTGGTCATGTGGTCCTGGTCATGAGATTGAATTGTCAAATAAACTTTCTCCAAACCATTGGGAAAGGATAATTATACAGCACATAATAATTTGGTGTAAGGTTTTGGAATCACCAAAAATGATTAGAAATGGACTCAGTCCTGCTGAGAGTCGCATGAACTACACGCAGAAATGAGTATATTGGACTACACACAAATGTTCCGCCTGAACATTTCAGCAGTTTCTTGTCTTATTTTGAATGTTAGGGCATTTCAAGAGCAATCCTTATCAGGGGACATTTCTATTATGATAATCTTCCAGACTAACATAAAAAGAATGAGAAAGCTCACAAATTATATTTTACCTTTCCCAGAAGTCAATCTTCTCTTTAAGATATGGGACATAATACCTTGGACTTGCCCAATTACAGATACCAAAACGGAAAGGAGAGAGTTAGAAATTGCTAACAGAGTGAACTGCTATACCAATTTAGGGATTCTTTATTGGTCTTGATACCACTGGGAATTTTATTATATTTGCTCATGCTCTGGTACATGTATATCAAACATATCTTTTAGATCACTGGAAAGACATAATGGTAATTATTATTCAACAAGTATTGTTGAATGGAAATTGTTAAAGACCTGTTACCACTTTTGTAATTGAACTTCATTTCTATTAAAGTTGGAGAAAATAATACTACAGCAAATTTTTCTTATCTTTCATTGAAAAAAAAATGTGAAAATTTGTTAGCATGATGCTTTTTAATATAACGTTCACTACGATTAAAAATTCTGAGAATTTGTAATCTTGCAAATAATTTTTAGATTATTCTCTAGCTCTTAAAATTCACTTCCGAATGTGGGCAGTTATTGGAAGTTTAAATTTCTTTGTCACTTCAAATCGTACATTATGACTGCAGGTCATGTGAATTCCTATTTCCCAGGCTGTTAATGAAAGATCCCTGAAGCAGTTGTTTTCCTACATCGATAGCCTTCACCAAGATCAAAGAACCGCTGCAACGGAGCTTACATTCTACCTCAGGAATCAAACACAAGGACAAGGACAACCAAGAAACACTGGTAAGGTAGTATACAGTATACTCCTTCGATTGCTATTTTGGGGTTGATCCTACATTTGCTCTGGACTTTATTATTTTGTCAAAGAATTAGTGCTTGGATTGCGATTAGGGTCTTCGGTTGAGTTTTTGTTAAGGGTTAAGGTTAAGGTTTACTATTGGGTCCTTGGTTGACTATTGTTAGTGTTTGACAAGTGTTGGAATTTGTTTGCAGTGCACTTACTTATTGCTGGATTCCATCTTGCCTTTTGTATTTTAGCATTATTATTTACATGTTTACATGTTGCATACAATTACATTTTGATGTAACATGCATTTTCCATAGTCTGTAGCCTGATGTATTTTGGGCTTTAAAGGGGTTACTATTGTTATTAGTGTATTGTATATCTGGGAGATATACAAGAGATTTATGCATGTATTAGGAATTTTCGACAGAGTCGGGCAAGTGAAGTGTGATGCAGTGTACGTAAGGACTTCATTGCAGTGGCTTATATGTGTACACTTTATTTTGTGCTTATTTTTTAATTATTTACTATTGAAATGACCTGTATTCATATTGTCAATTCTTCACCCTTATTGCAGGTGCTATATTCAGGAGTGTCAATATCAGCTTATCATCCTTGGACATCTATACAACAGTGAATGGTATACTGGAGTCATGTGACCTATCTACTGCCCTCATCGAGCAATACAAGCAGGAGAATACCGATAAGGGAGGGGAATTCCCCAGGCCAGTAGAATGGCATCAGTCTTACTATTCATACACGGGAAAGAAAAATCCAAAGGATAAGGTGCAACAAAAGCAAGGAAAACCTGAAATAACATTGAGGTATCTTTGATTTATTGATTAAATGGTTTATTAAAAACCAACACAAGGCAGCCCATTCAGTTTACAATTTAACATTTAGTTTACGATTAAAAAGTATTTGGGACACAGAGCAATGTTGAAATAATTATTTCATAATGAGAATATTTTGTTTCCATTTCTCTTTCTCTTTGTCATATTGATTAATGGTAAAGTTCATTTCTACCACCCATAAAAAATGATCCCCTACATCTCAATGTAGGTTTGTGTTCAATTTCAAGAATACATACATGTATATTACATGGAAAGACACTTTTATTTTTCATGCTTATGAAACCAAGTCAAGGAAGGGATGGGGGTAGAATATTTTTAAAAAAGTAAGTTGATATGAATGTTCTGCTATCGTACTTCTTTCCCCTCCCTCTCTTACTCCTCCCCCTCCCTTTCTCCCTTCTTTCCCACCCCTATAAGACTTCTTCTCATTTATTCAGTTATTGTGGAAATTTGTTTTTATTTTCTTGCAGTTATTGGTTAAAGACAAACATAGCTGATGCCAGAAAAAAACTTGAGAGTAGTCAGCCAATCAGGGAGGAGATCTTATCTCTGAGGCGAGATCTAATTGGTCAGCTGAGCCTTCAGGATATCGTATGGGAGAGTACATGGGACTCTGCAAATTGCCGTTCATGTCTGATTACTATGAAAGATGCCTGTCAGCAACACTGGGCCATCATGCAAAATCTTAGAGGTAAAAATCGTAATCATTGTTACTTTTATTCAGTTGTGTTAAAGAAAAGTCAATGATGTTAGAACATGTGAAAATTATAAACAGTTCTATTCGCTAGTATACTCCAAGCAGAATATTTCATGATTGCAGAAGCTGTATGAGAGAAAAATGTAGGTATTCTGGAGTTCTAGTGAAGAATGTAGTAATTTGTGTCTGACTAATTGAGCCGGTGAACATTATACTACTCGTACTACCAAAGACATTGTATTTTTTCATGGCCCACTGGTATGGAACAAAAAAAAAAGATGTAAATCATTACATTTCAAACGTTTGTTTAAGGGTCATTTAGATTTAAATGATATGAAATGCTAATATGTAAAAGTTTTAAAAGATGTTTACTTGTAACATCTGTTTTTCTCTGCTCTCCTCTTTCTTTCTTTAATCCATGTGTTCTATCCGTAGTTTAAGATATTCGTTCTATGTTTTCTTGTTTAAAAATGTTTCAATTTTAACGATGTATATTTTCAGGTAAACATCTTTTTCAAGCATTCATGGCTTTTTATGATTCCCCCATAATTTTATTTATTTCCCTCTCTTAAAAAAAAATCAAAATATATACAATACATATTGCAGTTTTTAAGAGAGGGAAATAAATAAATGAAATATGTATTGTATATATTTTGATTTTTTTTAAGAGAGGGAAATAAATAAATATCTGCAATCAGTTATGAAATATGTATTGTATATATTTTGATTTTTTTTTAAGAGAGGGAAATAAATAAATGAAATATGTATTGTATATATTTTGATTTTTTTTTAAGAGAGGGAAATAAATATCTGCAATCAGTTATGAAATATGTATTGTATATATTTTGATTTTTTTTTAAGAGAGGGAAATAAATAAAATGAAATGAAAAAGAAATTATTCATATTTGAAATGCAACATCTTAAATTTGAAAGGAAAGGCATCAGTGAATTGATAGCATCAGGTATTTTAAACTCACCCTGGGAAATCTAAATTTTGAACAAGTTTTATGCACCACTAGAGTTAGGATTTAGTATCACGGCAAGGCAGAAATTGTAGCTTTAATTTCATAGCATACAACCCAAAGTTTGTTGTTTCTTGCAATTACTGAAGATTTCTCTTAACCTGAATTTCTAAATTGACTTCTGAATTTTTTTTTTGTGTGTGTGGTAAATTTGACGATACATGTGACTTTCAAAGGAATTGTTGAGAGTTCCCAATCTGCACTAACATCATTCACCAATAACATACATCTTCATTATGTGCATTTGCCACCTAGTTGCACCTAGGTGTAACTGTCATGCTTGAAAGCTACACAGCAGACACTTGGGAAATTTTGGAGTGTCAGGAGTGTCTCCAAGAGAGAGATATGATTGCTATACAAGAAGCCACTATCATTACTATTCTCTCTCTCTCTCTCTCTCTCTGTCTCTCTCTCTCTCTCTCTCTCTCTCTCTCTCTGTCTGTCTGTCTCTCTCTCTCTCTCTGTCTCTCTCTCTCGCTCTCTCTCTCTCTCTGTCTTACAGGTTCTACAGTTGTGCTTGGTGATTTGACCAGACTCACACCCACTGGACAAGTGGTTCTAGGCAGTCAAGATGTACCACATCATTGGGTCTCGGTAGGTCATACTGTCATCACACAATTATGGGTTCATGGATGGTCTATGGAGCGGCAATCCTGCTCTTTGGAGATTAAATGATATGGAAAACAATGTGCAATATTTTCTGGTAATCTAGCTATGTTGTTATCTTTCTATAGAGTTATTTATTAATAAATTAGTATTGTACATATATTTCTTTATGATTATTCATCATCAAGACATGTAGCACTGGATCTCACCAAAATCTAGAATTTCTCATGCAGTTATGATTTATTATGATCAGTGCAATTATATATTATTCAAGTTTGACTTCATTCTTTGGGATATTTTGAGTTGTATGAGTTTTTGTGGTCCGGTTGATTAGTCTACGCACTGTAGATCAAATGATCAGGTGTTCAAATATGTGCAACGATGCTATTGCCCTTTTACAAAACATTTATCTGCCTTAGCCACTTGATCCAGGTGGAGTATATTGATTTTCAGTAGAAATCATATATCTGTAATGCTTGAGTCCTTTATCATGGAAGTTTGGCTAAAAGCCTAAAACCAGGTCTTAAAGTGATTGAGTAACTTTGTGGAGGATTGATAAAATCTGAGCTTTCTGGCCTTACATGTTATCATTGTATGTAATATGGTGTAAAATGAAGCCCATGTGGAAAAAAGCACTTCAAAATCATCATGTGCTTCACAAAAGTAAACATATGCAAGTGACCGGAAAATGCCAGACTCATTTTCCCCATTGACTCAGTGTTAGACTAAAGCGTATAGCCATACGCTTTCGTAAATGGGAGTATTCAGTCGCAGATATCTTAATAATAGCATTATATATTTGAAAACCTTCCTATGCCTGGCTATTTATTTATCATTCTGAACATCATTATACAAGACAGATATCAATATTCAACAATTTATTAAATCAAGCCTCCACAAAGTTACTCAATGCCTTTAATATTGCGCAGCCCTTCGTGTTCGAAAGGAAAAACGTGTTCGTGATATCTAGACTACATTCAAGATGAGTAGCTTTTCTGATTTTGAAATGAAGTTAACCACCAATTATAAAAATTATCGTTATCAATAGTTCTTCCACGTTTACGAAATATAGCAATACATTCCATCTCTTTCTATGCAGTTTATTGCCAGCCTTCCAAAGCAGAGAGAAATGCTTCCCTTCATACCTCCCACAGAGCAGGTCCTGTCCACTCTCCTCGGGGGGTGCACGGTCAAAGCTCTGGAAGGACCTGCATCAACCATGACAGCACATAGTCATTATGCTGCCCTCATGAGGCTTGTCGAAACTATGGAGAAGCATAAGTTTGTGAAGAGGAAAGGAGAGAAGGAGGAAGAATGCTTTGTCTTGCCTGAGGGGATAACTCAAGGAATCAACATCATTATTGAAGGGTAAATATTTATATCAGAATCAAGTTATTATCAACTTGATTGTAGGATTCAATCCAGTCATGAAAACAGATGTGTGAGATTTTTTTCTCCTCAGTATGTCTATTTCGCATTGACCTGCACTTACTTGATCGTATCAGTATCTAAGCCTTGTATTGATGTCAAGATATATAACAAGAATTTGCCTGCTTGAGAAGAAAATGCAAGGTGACGTCTACCACAGGAAAATATCTCCCGTGTTTGCTTACTGGATGTCATTCTTTCACATTCGTAATCAATGTATTAGCGTAATTATTTATTCACATATATGTCCTTTTTGTGCTTTATCATTGTATCTCATAAATTAAGTGTGTAGTCTTCAAGAAATGTTTTTCATGTAAAATTGTACCATGCATCTATATTTGAGTTGAGTGTGCCATTAGGACTGGTAAACAGATGTAAAAATGTTTAAGTTGTATCTAAATTCATAGCATGAAAAGATCAGGTATTAGAAAACTATCACAGAATGCGTTCACCATTTTTGTGGTGCTGCATCTTGCTATCTCTATGTTCTGTATTATTCTTCTCCCATCCTTTTCTTCCAATATATTTTCACTTTGTAGAAGTACTGGTGAGCAGTACATGGATCATAATGGAGACATTCACATCATGTGCAATAAATCTGCATCAAACATCATTAGGTATCTACTGAGCAATGCACAGAAAGCAAGAGAGCTATGCCACAATCACAAGAGGTAGGTATATTTAAAATAATTTTTGAATACTTCTGTCATTTCTGTGCGTATAAACCTGTAACAACTTAGATTTGGCTCATGTGTTTGTTTATCACATACTGTGTTAATCAGAACAGACAGAATTTAGATGGCTTGCATTTCCATTTTACTTGTATTGCTATTCCCTGTGTGCTTTTTGTGGTATTGAGCAGTTATGTCTTGAGATGAGTAAAGTGAAGTCGTTAATTATATTTTTTTTCTAATTAAGACATACAGCTATTAAAAATATATATTAGTCCACATTCGACTTCTACACTTGTCTTGCCTTTCCCCTTTCTTGATCTCATTTATCTTCAGTTTATTCATCTTTTCCTTCACTGTCAGTTTTTGTTCTTGATTCCTCTGTCTTCATGTTTCTCCTTCACCTTATATTAATAAATTATATTAGGGTTTTACTTAATCTGTTTCTTAGCAAATACTAAAATTTCTTTAAAAGAAATATGATTTTGTCAATGATATATTTCTATTTATATTACAGTGATGTCAAGGAAGAAGCTGTGCTAATCGCTCGTTGCCTTGAGGAATTGGAGCTTGCAACTCTGACCCGTCATCTAGCCGTCACCCCGTCCGAGATGATTGCATGCTGCCGTAAGCTTGAGGAGAACCCTGCAAGACTAGGCGTGGTAATTAGGGACCTCCATGTCCAGA
The DNA here is from genome assembly GCA_025617745.1 of Heliocidaris erythrogramma. Lineage (NCBI taxonomy): Eukaryota > Metazoa > Echinodermata > Echinoidea > Camarodonta > Echinometridae > Heliocidaris > Heliocidaris erythrogramma. Next base: position 33,025,036 of record CM046866.1, on the reverse strand, counting down.
TAAGACACCACTATGCACTGCTTAGAGATGGAGATGTATGCATCCCATGGAATTGGAAGGAGTAGACTACCTCTTATTGCCTGCTACCCTAAGCTGGAGTAGACATTTCTTCTGAGATTAATGCTGCAAGCTTGAAGAGAACCCTGTAAGCATGGGGGTGGTTGTTAGATATGTCCCTGTCCAGATAAGACTCCACAATGCACTATTTTGAGATGGAGATACCTGCATCTGTGGAATTGGAAGGAATAGAAGTCCTCCCTGATGAATGCAGGAAGCTGAAGGTGAACCATATATGAGACTGGGTGTGGTTTCTAGAAACCTTCATGTTCAGACGAGACAACACTATGCAATGCTTAGTGATGGAGATATTTGCTATTTGCATCCCATAGAATTGGAAGGAATATTACTCTTCCCAAAAGATTGCCTGCTACTCTCAGTTGAAAAAGTACTCCAAATGGTCCAAATTTGATATGTCAGCCAGTTTAGAAGGGTAAAAGGCGTCATCTTTTAGCTTCACCTCATTATGCATTTCCTCAGGGACATGACTTGGTCAGTGGTCAAAGGTCAGTTTACTGAAAAACATGTTTGTATTCCCTTTTTTTTCTGGTATTTTATGTAATGAAGAATACTATTTGAAATTAGAGTTTAATTCGTCATGACGACGAATTAGGTGGTCTGTCTTTCAATTTGTATGATCATGATTATAATCAGGATGATCATAACAATGGGGAAATGCTAAACTGAAGATAGGAAGTCAAGAATGCCATGAATGGAGATGCTTCTTGAGGACAGGAATGTAACAAAATGTGGGAAACGGTCATTGTAAAATGATTATGGTGATGATGATAATGGTGATGATTATAATGATATAATGATGATGGTTATAATGATTAGATTGATATTATGATGGTGATGATAAAATAATAATAGCGATGATGATCATAACGGTGATAATAATAATGATGATGTTGATGTTGGTGATAATCATGATGATGATGATGATGATGTAATGATGATTATGATGGTGATGATAATCATGATGATGAAGGTGATAATGATGATTATTGATGATGTGATAATTGTGATGATTATGGTAATGGTGATTATGAAGATGATGATATAATGATGATGGTGATGGTGATGGTAATGGTGGGGATAATGGTGTTGACCATGACTGCAATGACAGTGACCTTAACAATGCCAAATATGATAATGGTGATGATTATGATGTGGTTATAATGATTATGATGATCCCTGATAGCAGAAAATGTTAAAAATGACGTGATATTTACGTCGTGGTTTTCGTCTTTTTTACGTCCTGTAATTACGTCAATAAGACGACAACTTGCACCAGCGCAAGACATCAAGAGGACGTCTTATTTTGACGTCATCTCTACGTCTTGTATACTGTAAAAACTAAATTGCTACTGTTAGGGGCATATATAGTGACTGCACCTGAAATGCTGTTTATAGCACTTGTAGTGTGCTAATTTACCAGCAAAAAAAAAACGTGACCGTGGCGAGCCTCGAACCAGGTTCCGCTGATTGAGAGGCGCTGACGTTACCGATGGACTAGCGAATGCTTCTTGCAATCCAGTTTATTCATGGGAGTCAAGTAGATAACATGAACTATGTGGTGTCGTAAATTCACTATGTAACAATATGATCTGCTCTAAATAATACAATGTGAGTTAGTCTAGCGGTAATGCCAGCAATTCTCGATCAGCGGACCCTGGCTCGCCCAAATCATTATTTTTATGAATGTTTAGCAGTTTAAGGAGCCGGTCCAGCTCCCGTGAAAGTGCTCAAATAGCACGCTGTGTGCATTCAATAGCACTCTGAGTGCAGTCCCAATGCATGCCCACAAAAAGTGCTATATACAGCACTTCAGTTTTTACAGTGTACAGATGACGTCAAAATAAGACGTCCTCTTGACGTCTTGCGTTGGTGCAAGTTGTCGTCTTATTGACGTAATTACAGGACGTAAAAAAGACGAAAACCACGACGTAAATATCACGTAATTTTTAACACTTTCTGCTATCAGGGATATAATGATGGTGATGATATAATAATAGGGATGATGATCATAACGGTGATGATAATAATGATGATGTTGATGTTGGTGATAATCATGATGATGATGATGATGATGTAATGATGATTATGATGGTGATGATAATCATGATGATGAAGGTGATAATGATGATGATTATTGATGTGATAATGGTGATGATTATGGTGATGGTGATTATGAAGATGACGATATAATGATGATGGTGATGATGATGGTAATGGTGGGGATAATGGTGTTGACCATGACTGCAATGACAGTGACCTTAACAATGCCAAATACGAAAGAGAAATCACATTTTGTTATGAAGATACGACCATAAGTTGATTTTTACAAAATGGCGCCTGGATGACGTCACGATAATCTGATGACCTTGAAAAAGATGCGGGGACTTGACCTTCTTGGGACTGATGACTGACGAAAATTTGAAGATAATTGACTAAGCCCATTTTAAGAAATTGTGATATCAAATAGCACTATTTGACAGTGTAGGATACTTTGGAGATAAACCCAATGGCCCGTATTCTGAACTCCGGTTTAACTTAAACCATGGTTTAAATCTGTGGTTTAACTATGGGTAGCCAAAAATGTCAAAACTGTGTTTACACTGTATGTTCCTTATGTTTTATGGATACTGGTCTCGTGCTTTAATGGTCAAGAAAAATATTCTACTTATCATTCCCAGACAGTTTTTAAAAGCTTGAGTACCAAAAATGCTGATAAATTGAATATCTACTGTTTGAAATTTGTGTCACATTTGGCTGCCCATAGTTCAGCCACACATTTCGACCATGGTTTAAGTTAAACCGGAGTTCAGAATACGGGCCAATAGCTTTAATACACGACAGGCAATCACAATTTCCATAGGGTTGTACACAAACTACTGCACACTACTTTCCAATAGACATAACATGCAAAATCAGGCATTTTATTACTTGGTTTGTGATTTTTTATGTTAAAATAGTCGAACAAGATAGTAAAATGACAGGCAAAAGGAAGCAAAAAAAAATTTTTTTAATGGACCCACCGGGGATCGAACCTGGGTCACCGGAGTGAGAGGCAAGTGCTTTGACCAATATACCAAAATATTTCCCATAGAGATAACACGTAAACGAAAAACGGGATTCTCAAATCCCATTTTGTAGTGAAAAATTGGGCATGATCCCGACATCTGATCAAAAATTGGAGGGCTTACTAATAAAAGCTTATAGTCTCAGCTATAACATACTAAAATCTGGAAGAAAATAGACTAAAAACAACTGAGATACAGCTCAGAGAACAATGTCATGTAGATTCATGATTCGAAAAAAAATCATCTTCCATAGACATAACACGCAAATAGGGAAAATTCTGACATGGCATCTTTAATTGAAAATTTCACTGTGATGACGTCATCAAAATGAAAAATGGTGGCAACTGATTTCGTAGGAAATTGCCTCAGCTACAACATATTAAAATCTGGGCGAAAAACGACTAATAATTACGAATCTAGAGCCAAATTTGCATAAATGTGATGACGTGAAAACATGAAAAATGGAAATTTTGAATTCTGGCGCCATTTTGATGACGTCATAATGTTTATAAGGGTCATATGATACATGAAATCATATCTGTGATTCCTCTTCTACCCAAAGATGACAAAAAATTGGGGAGTTTGTGGACTATTTAAAGAGCTAGAGTTAATTTTGTAGAGGCATGTTTTTGCACGTTTTGACGTTATTTTCGCCATAGACGCGCGCATGGATTTTGAACTTTGACGCGACCGTACGACCTTATTATTGATTGAAATTGATTCCAAGTTGATGGAAATGATGAAGAAAAGTGTCAGGATTGCAAATCAATCGAAAAAACAGCGTTTTAAGTTTATTTACGACTTGCGGGCGCGTAAAATGCGCGCGCGGACGCTTACGCACGGACATTTTTTAAATGCTCAAAATGACGTGAAAAGTGTGCAGACTTGATCCTGCGTGATTTTGAGCATTTTAAAATTTTGACGCGCGCGTACGCGCACGTCCTGACCTCTAGATGACCTGTGAGGACATGACTTGATGACCCGTCATGTGAAGTTTATGTGATGTGAATATAGTTGATTTTTAATGATCGATTATGAAGATATAATCGATCTTGTAAATTTACAAAATGGCGTCTTGATGACGTCACGATGACCTGATAACCTTCAAAAGCTTAGTTGACCATGTCCATGATTGACCTCATACATGACATGAAACTCGATGATATTGACCTGACCGATTTTGAGATTTGCTGGCTACAATAATTTGTAATAAAAAGAAGAAATAATAAAAATAAAGAAAAATCTTGACAAAATTAAAAGGAGGTCTGTCATAAATGACAGACCACCTAATAATGGCATAAATAGTAGCAAAAAGTGATTGATATACATGTTGACAGAAACATATTGGACATGCAGTCATAATTCTTTTTGTCTGTATTCAAACTCAGAAGTGATTAGAAATCATGTGTTTTATAGTTCATCAGAAACAATTTTTCTTACTTATGTAAACTTAATCTGACGGCGGAATAACGCTTTCATCATTAGATATTGTCCTTTCTATTGGTTCTCCTATAACACATGTACAGGTGAAAGTTGGCACAACACAACTACACCATCATAGAACTTATGCTGGTTACAGAGCAAAATAGGTCTTAACTGAGCAAGCATCCTTGATTGACAGGTTGTATATTACGCTCAGGAAATACTTCTGTGAAATCTACACAAACAGGTGTGTAACAATGGCAAGATTTTATTGTAAATTACAGGGAGAAGAATCTACAAGAAATCTACCAGATGTAATTTCTGAAATCAAGGAATCTACGAGGAGTAATTTCTTGGCCAAAATTTGTAAACAAGTAGGAATGTGTTAGTAAACAAAGAAGCTTGACTGGGGAGGAATTTTTAATTTGTAAACAATGGAAACATGGAATGTGGAATGTGTTATTTACAATGAATGAATAAGCTGCTTTTGACAGGCATGTGATATTAGAGATGCTGAAGTTAATATAATAGCTTTGCACAGGATTTGAAAGTGTAAAATCTTTGTTGTAGCCTCCAGTTTAAAAACCTTGAGTTGTCAAAATATGAAGTGTAACTTCCATATGTGGTGAACATGTGGTGTCTAACCAACATCCTACAGCCACAATTCTGCCAAAAATTGTTTGACAGTCCTTTTAACATGCAATGCCAAATGTGTTCTGTTTGATTGTGTTGGCTTTGTTTATTGCCGAGTGATATTTTCATTTTGTTTAAATGGCAGTACTTTTAAGTTTATTATAAAGAGGAAGTCCGGAGTATACTCCTCTTTTAAAAGTAACAGATGCAGACATTTTGTATTGCATGTAGTTTTAGCACACAATAGTGCATTTCAATTATATCACATTGCTTTAACAATGACTGAAATGAGTATATTTTTTTTAATAGATGGAGTAATATATATCTCGCAATTTTTCAATGTATGTGGCATTATGCAATAACATTTATTATACATGTACCGCATCTGCTTTCTGTTCTGTGCCATTATTGTGTCATGCTTTATGTAATTCTATTCCTTCAGTTTGTATAATTGATGAATATTCTTGGTTGTTTTATTTTAGATATACTAGTATTCAATGGAAACATGGAATGTGGAATTGCCTTGTAGAATCCATGCGAACCATTACTGGACAGTTTACATAATTGCATGTATACTTTGTCAGCTACAAGTTTCAACAGAACATAACCAGCTAGACCAAAATAGAAACTGATATTAAGACTTTTTTAATGAAAACATCTCATAATATTGCATTTGTAATCTGCAATAGTAAATTTAGAGCAATGATGATAGTACATGTACATGTGCATTCAAAGGAAGACAAATAAAATATTGAAAACCATAGGGTTATGTAAATACAAGTCGAATGAAGAGACTGGGGGCAAAGGAAGAGAGATGAAGGATAAAGAAGGATAAAGAGAGAGAGAGAGAAAATAAAGATAGAAAGAACAGATTCTGTTCTAGCCTTCATATCTACCACATAACTATATATATAGTTATACCCTATAACTATTAGCTAGGCACCCATTTCAGTGCTCAAGTATTCAAGGAATTTATTCCTACCATGAATACATATACCGGTACATGTATTCTACATATGTGTGGTAAGCAAATTTACAGTGGAAACTTGTTATAAAGAGATCCAATATAACAAGATTCCTGATATAACAAGGTAACACTGCTGGTCCCAGGTTTTCATATTCTTTTGTTTTTTACCCTGATATAAACAAGGTAATTTTCATGGTCCCAAGTCCTTGCAATAGTGAGTGTCCACTGTACCAGTATTCTTAATTGTTTAAGTATATGACCTGATTTTTGTATCTACAGCACTAAAGAAAAACACGAAAGAAATGAAAAAGCGAAAGTATAAGTAATTTAAAATCTAACATTGCACTTATCCTAAGGCGTTCATACACATGAAGCTTATTCCTGACATTTGGAAGAAATATATTCAATAAAAAGAAGCTCAATATTAGTTGTAGGCTTCAAACTGGTTTCAATTAGAGTATACTCTACATCAAGATGCAATTTCATTATTATTCATAACTCCATATTATCAATGACATCCATGCTTTAATTTCATTTAAACTTTATTCTAATGTTCTTAATGAACTCCCTCAACAATTTTGTGAGGGTAATTGCCATGCAAATGCCAGGAATTTCATTTCATTTGAGTTGACAAATACCAAGATACAAATAGCACCTTTAAGTTTATGTTCTTCAAGTTCATATATATGAATAATTTAATTTCTGTCCAACAATATCATTTAGTTGGGGGGAGGGACAAACACATTACATTGTTGGCACACCTGAGCTTGATTTGCTCCAATTTTAAGATTCAAATAACAATGTATGATCATAAATATGCTGTGATTTACCTTTTGTGACATACACAGTACGCACATAAAACTACATTCATTTTCAGTCACTAGCATACACTTTATTAACATCTTCAGGGCTTTAATTCTAATGCAAATTCAGTTTACATAAATTTATTTGAGTATCTACATCCAAGCTTCAATTTCACAAGGCTACTTTTAGTAGCCCAAAAGGCACTTCAGTTTCTCTTCAAATAGAATTCATCAAACATTTCTTTTTTTATAACATTCCACTTATGGACTTCAGGACTTTGTACTTCATCACTCTGCATAAGTGACGGATCCAGCATTTTGTAAGGGAGGGGGCACGATATCCTGAAAATTTTCTGACAAGCAAGAACACAGAAGGTCATTGCGGTTTCTGAGGTGTCTACTTCCTCCCAAATTCTCTGACAAGCAATAAAAAGAAAAAAAAAGAAAACAGACATTCATTAGCATTTTGGGGTGTCTTCTTTTTTTTTTGCCGGGGGGGGGGGGGGGAGCCCTTGGTCCGCCAGTGCTCTGCATAGCACATCATGAACATCATGAACAACTCAGTTCAGTCAGCACTGAACATTACACAAGTACTCTTGCCATTCTCATTTCTTCTTCATTTATCACTGTGGATCTTCACATCTTTAAATGTCCCAATTACAGCATTTCAATTGGCTGTTCAATCAGTTGTCTTCCATTCTGCAATGACAAAAAGTTTAATAACATGCACCAACTTTCTTCTTGGAACACTATTTTGGCACCTTCATCTTTGAATGATTATCAGCAACAGCTAGTCTGTGAGGCGTACAATGTAAGTATTAGTATACAATATCGAGACAGATTGTTAATTTGCAGACATACATGTACGACCCCCACGATACTATGAAACAAAATTTATGTGACATAAAACTGTTACGAATTGTTAATGACAGCCGCTTTTGCAAATTCCAAAATTCTGTGCTGTCATTCAATCCTTTTGCAGCAACACTCACAAAACTCCCCAAACATCCATCAACATGAGCACTTCTTGTTTTACAGTATCACTCTGCTTTCTCAGTCAAGCTCTTCAAGCTGTGGTCCATCATCTTCAACTTCCTCCTCATCTGAGTTGCCTCCTTGTCTCTGCAGAGGCTCCAGGGTCTGTAGGAGCTCCCTCATGGCCTCCATGACGGCTCCTACTCCCTGACGCAGGTTGCTGTTCTGACCGAGGTATCCTCCTGTAGCTCCAAGATCCTCGTCTACTTCCGCTTCAACTTCTCCTCCTTCACCAGGAGGCTGCATCACAAAAAGGTATATCATTGGCTTTCATTAAAATCTGTTCTCATATGTTGAATGTTCGCTGCTGTACCAAGTACCAAACAATGAAACAAAACTGAAGAGAAAGTTGAATCCTAGTAAAGGTAAAAATAATTTGTACCCTTTCTCAATTTTTCTACTTCCATAAGGAAGAATATCATAGGAGTGTCACATGAAAAGGATTGAAAAGATGATAAACTTACCGGTGGCACATATGATGGAACGAGTGAGCGCAGAAACTCTGTAAACATATTTCCTGCACGCCCTCTTGAGACAGGCCTCAGTCGACTAAGAGATTAAGTTGAAAACAAAACAAAGGAAATAGTTTTAATTAACAAATGTGGAATGCATGTGTTTTGGCAGTGAAAAGTATACACAAGAACAGAGAGCAATTTAGCTCTGGAGATGTACAATTAAACAAAAAAAAAATGTACAAAAATGTACAATTATGCATCCTGGCAACACTAGATCACGCAAAACAGAACAACTTTCTTGTTTGTTGTGATGTCCATAATGGATACATTTTAATGTAAGCTCAGAGTAAATACGCTACTTTACAAATTTTTAGTATCGAGAAGTATGAAGCAACAGACTCACTGATCTGGGCTTAAGCAACCTATATCTGAGTTTTTTGGTGGAAGATGGTCAAACAATTACGACTGGAGTGCTCCAGAGCTCATACTCTTATTACTCAAGCTTTAATTTCCATACAGCATTCAAGAATTAAAAGAATTAAAAGAATTAAAAGAAGCATGATATAACTTACTGATCCGGCCTTGAGTAACCAATATCCGAGTCTTTTGGTGGAAGAGGATCAAATGACATGACTGGAGTGTTAGCAAGCTCTGGAGGTAGCTTGAGTTTGATTCCAAGATGCTCTGATAGGAAGATGTGTCGGTAGATGTTCCGTGGTGTCCCATGGTAGCGGGCTTCTCGTCTAAAGAGAACATTGTGATAATAGAGAAGAATGTCTAATAATATTCTTTAAAGGTAGTGTTCAACATTTTGCACTAAAAAAAAAAAAACGAAAGTGGTTCAATCATGAAAAAATTAACTTAAATGTGCTACAATAACGATAGGCAAAATAATGATTCTTGAGTGTGTAAAATGATAAATCGACCACTAGTCAAGTGAAATGTATTACTTTCTTTTCTGAATTAATTTTGTAAATGCACTTGGGGGCAGTGCCAAAGTTGCTTAAAATTTTCATTTCATGAGACAAACATGCAATCTGGGGAGTGTTTCATCAAGCATTTTGTCTGTGATTTTTAGTGGCAAATTTGCTCTCAGCCAATCAGATGCAAGGATTTCAGTAGCTTATAACAGTTGTTGGTAAAAATCACTGACAAACACTTGATGAAACGCACCCCTGGTGCTTGTTTTAATTTCTTGATGTTCCAAACAATTTGAATTGATATTCTGGTACCCTAAAATTTAAAATTCCTAAATCTTACTTTATTTCTCACTTACTTTTCAGCATATTCCTTGACCTTTGGCTCTCCTGCGTCCACTCTGCGGATGACCTCTCTAGCATTCCTCTCTAGCCATGCCATGCTCTCAGCCTCCTTCCAGAAAGAATAATTCCTGGCAATGAAAAGCTCTACTAGCTGTGTCAGAGCTGTATGACTATAAAGATGGGAAGATAGAAAGAATAAATAATACATACATTTAATAGAGTGTGCTGAATAGAATTTGAAATAAAAATAAGAATGAAATGTATCATTCATCTCTACCCTGCGGATGACCTTCCAGCGTTCCTCTAGCTCTTCAGCCATGCCATGCTCTCAGCATCCTTCCAGAAGGAGTAATTCCTTGCAATAAATAGCTCTACTATCTGTGACCAAGCAATGACTTGATGTATGATGAGAACACAGATTCAACTATATATGTGTTTCATATTTGTGGTTTAACTTGTTGGGGATGTCAGAAATAACCAGTATATATCCCACACCCCCTCTCCCTTGCTATCTTCTATTATCTAGGAAGGTATTGACTTACATTGCCATTGTTAGTGTGAAGAAGGGATGACTGGCAATGGCCGCATCCGGTTGAATGTTGCATTTCTCCAGCAGGGCGAGAAGTACCTGGATGATGCGGCAACAATGAAAAGATTACATCGCCATGATGAATAAATTAAAAATAAACAGAAGGTATTACATGTACATCTTGGCAGCACATATATATAGCCACAGCAGTGAACTCATCATTCTATACATGTATATAGGGATACCAGGGGAGCGTTTCATCAAGTGTTTTGTCAGTGATTTTTACCGACAACTGTTATAAGCTACTCAAATCCTTGCATCTGATTGGCTGAGAGCAATTTGTCGGTAAAAATCACTGACAAAACACTTGATGAAACGCTCCCCTGTTGGTTTTAGCCAATGGACCTGACAAGAGACCCAGATATGTTAAAGCCCAATGTGCTGTACAACATGAAACTTGAAACAGCATGAATTCAGTCATTGTCATCTGTGATAAAATTACGGCTATAGTATGAAAAATGTTATCCCTGTTTATATCCATACCCATGCACTCTTTAATTCTAAGAACATACAAGAACACACAAATTATTTTTTTGTACAACTGATTACAATTTAGTCATGCCTAACAAAAGCACTTAGTGATGAATTAAAAACTAGTCATGAATACAAAATAGTCGAGATATGGTGATAACAAAAAAAAACAAAAAACATTAATTTCACATACACCTGTGTAATGACCTCTATGACCTGTCACCTTTGACCTACGTGAACAAAAATCTAATCAGATCGTCTTTTTATGGTGATACATACTAGTACCAAGTTTGAAGTTAATGGATCAAATGGTTCTTGAGATATCGCGTTAACAAGGCTAACACCTGCAATTTCAGAATTGACCTCTATGACCTTTGACCTACATACCCCAAAATCTAATCAGATCGTCTTCCTATGGTAATACATACTAGCACCAAGTTCAAAGTTCATACCTCAAATGGTTCTCGAGTTATCGCAAGAACGAGGCTAACACCTGAAATTTCAGCAATTGGCCCGTGACCTTTGACCTACGTACCCAGAAATCTAAGCAAATCGTCTTCCTATGGTGATATATACTAGCACCAAGTTTGAAGTTCATACCTCATGCGGTTCTTGAGTTATCGCGAGAACGAGAAAGCGGGACAGACGGACGGACGGACGGACGGACGGACAACCCTAAAACATAATGCCTCCGGCACCACCTTCGGTGGGCGGAGGCATAAAAACTATGCCTGTACTGTACTTACTGAGGGGAACATAAGCAGAGCATCTTGTAGTAGAGAATCTGCTCTGCTGGTATCTTTCTGATTGGATGCTGATGAAGATGATGAGGATGAGCTGCTATAGAAATATGCCATGGCTATGGAGAATGCCCAGTTTGGAAGCTGCGACAAGTTCCGATGAGCCTGGGAAAAAGAAGCATGAATCATAACCATAGAAATCAAAATTACTAGACAAAACTCTTAATACTCATGCAAAGCATTAGACAAGTCGCTTGAGAGCCTTAAACTTGTGGTCCAAGTGCCAGTTGATCAAAATAGGCCATTCACACCAACAGCTAAATTTCATTCCCAGTCTGCCTCCTGTGTACAGATGGCATATAGCATTGTCATTGATATTATCAATATTATCAAGGTGTACCAACCACCTGAAAAAAATAATTTGTATACTGCTAGAAAGTATCAAATTAACCTCAAAAAACTTTATCAGGCATTCTACATGTCAACAATTTAGGAGTATGAAGGAAACAAAGAATAACATTAAGGTGCTCGCGCAGAACGAATTCCTAGTTGGCCGGTACGTTGAGTAGTCTACTCACAAGTTGCTTTTATGCTTTATATAGGGAGTGTAATTAAACTTGCAATATCTCTTTATAGAAGTAATATTTGAAGCCCATATTTTGAATATAGTATAATGACATGGAACCTCTAACATACAAAGCAAAATATTTGTTTGTGATTGGTACCCTTTAATAATGATTCTGCACCACCCATTCCTGGGAAGGGAAAAGGGGACTAAATCACTTTAATCCTTAGGTCTCTCCTTCTGTTATAAGTGACTGGGAAATGCAGGAGAACCACTCCACCAGGGTTTCCCCTTACTCTGTCTGCCTCTTAACATGCATAGGGTGTAGCTCTACTACACAAGGAACCTCAAAACTTAAAAATAAAGAACTCATTACCTCCCACTCAGCATACATTCTGATGAGGTAATCATGTTGATCCGTCTTCAAGGCATAGTAGTCTACCATGAGGAGAACACCTAGAGGGTCTTTATCTGGCTCTAATCTGCATTAGGAGACAGAGGAAACACAATGTGGTATTATTTACATTAAAAAGATATTATCATCACTTTAGAAACAAACCATTAGCGATAATGTAACTAGAAATATCGTGATCTCTGTTGCCATGCAACAGGTCCCCCAAGTGCATAAATCTGCATAAGTTATGCTTGCATATATCTACATTACTAATGTTTGGAAAGTGATGTTTACAAAGTTATGTCATAAGAGAGTCTTGCGGGTAAACTATAATGTTTGACCTGAAATGACCTTTGACCTTACCATGTGACCTCTGATGGCAGCATAACATGCAGGTCCCCCAAGTGCTTCTACAACCCAAGTTTGGTTGAAAAGTGAGTGATGGTTGCAAAGTTATCTGTCATAAGAGAGTCTTGCAGGTAAACTTTAACGTATGACCTTTGACCTTATCATGTGACCTCCAACAGCACCATAACATGCAGGTCCCCTTAGTGCATCTACAACCCAAGTTTGGTTGAAAAGTGAGTGACGGTTGCAAAGTTATCTGTCATAAGAGAGTCTTGCAGGTAAACATGAACGTTTGACCTGAAATGACCTTTGACCTTATCATGTGACCTCCAACGGCACCATAACATGCAGGTCCCCTCAGTGCATCTACAACCCAAGTTTGGTTGAAAAGTGAGTGACGGTTGCAATTTGCAAAGTTATCTGTCATAAGAGTATTGCAGGTAAACTTTAACGTATGACCTCAAATGACCTTTGACCCTATCATGTGACCTCCAACGGCAACATAACGTCAAGGTACCCTCAGTGCAAATATGACCCAAGTTAGGTTGTAATCCCAGCAACTGATGTGAAGTTATTTCACAAAAGAGAGTCTTGCAGGTAAACTTTAACATATGACCTCAAATGACACAATAACATGGAGATGCCCCTAGTGCTTCTATCACCCAAGTGTGGCTGCCAATGCAGTAACAGTTGCCAAGTAATGCATCATAAGAGAGTCTTGCAGGTAAACTTTAACGTTTGTGACGGACGGACGACGGACGGACGCCATTTGGATCCCTTAGTCTCGCCTTCACCTCCGGTGGGCGAGACAAAAATGAAAAGTTATTTTAAGGCAGCCAATCAAAACTTTATATTTTGAGCGCTTTTTTTCCTTTAGTTTCCGTTTATATTGTTCGATTTCAGCTTTTAGTTTCTGTTCATTCTTGCGGTATACTCTGATGAGTGCGAGACGAAAAGGTTTTATAGTATGCCTCTCTTCAACGCCATTTTCTGATTCTGCAGTAATTTTTTGCAAACATTTTTCACAAATGAAACTTAAACTAGATGAATTTTCGACCGCACGCGGTCGGAATTTATGCCTCCGCAATCACCAGATTGGAAATGTATGGCATACATGTACACTCTAAAAAGGATTGGTCCAACAAAATTACAAATCTTTTCACTTAAAATGCACAGGAGACTGAAAATTTATTTCATTTCATAAATAAACTAGAAATATTTGATAATGAGGCTAAAAACCAGTAATTTCATGTAATTTTATGTAAATTGACCTCTGTGACCTCTGACCTTTGACCTACTTACCCCAAAATCTAATCAGTTCATCTTTCTATGGGGATACATACTGGTACCAAGTTTGAAGTTCTCACCTCAGACAGTTCTTGAGATATCGCGGTAACGGTACTAAAAACCAAGAATTTCATGTAATTTCATGTAATTTCATGTAAATTGACCTCTGTGACCTCTGACCTTTGACCTCCTTACCCCAAAATCTAATCAGTTCATCTTCATATAGGGAAACATACTAGTACCAAGTCTGAAGTTCTTACCTCAAACAGTTCTTGAGATATCGTGGTAACGGTGCTAAAAACCAAGAATTTTTATGTAATTTCATGTAAATTGACCTCTGTGACCTCTGACCTTTGACCTCCTTACCCCAAAATCTAATCAGTTCATCTTCATATAGGGAAACATACTAGTACCAAGTTTGAAGTTCTTATCTCAAACAGTTCTTGAGATATCGTGGTAACGGTGCTAAAAACCAAGAACTTTTATATAATTTCATGTAAATTGACCTCTGTGACCTCTGACCTTTGACCTACTTACCCCAAAATCTAATCAGTTCATCTTTCTATGGGGATACATACTGGTACCAAGTTTGAAGTTCTCACCTCAAACAGTTCTTGAGATATCCTGGTAACGGTGCTAAAAACCAAGAATTTTTATGTAATTTCATGTAAATTGACCTCTGTGACCTCAGACCTTTGACCTACTTACCCCAAAATCTAATCAGTTCATCTTTCTATGGGGATACATACTGGTACCAAGTTTGAAGTTCTCACCTCAAACAGTTCTTGAGATATCGTGGTAACGGTGCTAAAAACCAAGAATTTTTATGTAATTTCATGTAAATTGACCTCTGTGACCTCTGACCTTTGACCTCCTTACCCCAAAATCTAATCAGTTCATCTTCATATAGGGATACATACTAGTACCAAGTTTGAGGTTCCTACCTCAAATGATTCTTCAGATATCGCGGTAACGAGAAGTGGGACGGACGGACGGACGGACACACGGACGGACGGACGGACAACCCGAAAACATAATGCCTCCGGCACCCACCTTCGGTGGGCGGAGGCATAAAAACAAATTACTCCTTAGCAATAGAGCAAGACTACAATTTCTTACACTTAAATTTTCTGATTCTTTTCTTGATTAATAGAATGAAGGACTGCAAACTTCACATCACGTTAATACATCAGATCCAGACAGTACAGGGGCTCATTGATAATTATGCTTCGCAATAATTTCTCAAAGAAAACTTGGAGACAGATTATTTCAATAAGCATTCACCGATTCGTTAGAAACATACTGCCATATACACTTGCATTTGTAAGTTGACTTTCTGCCAGTGGTTTAAGAAATTCAGATATGCTCTGACCGATTCTGCAACCTTGCAAGTGTTTTCCATAGCCTTCAATGTCAACTACTCACCCTAATAAAAGTTTGCTGAACTCCAGAGCTGTCCTGTTACAGCCTTTCTGACCTAGACATGTTAGATGCCTGAAGAGCGCTAGGAAGAAACCCCTGTTCTCTGCGTGTCTGTAACTCAACTGACAGGTCCCCTCGGCCAAACTAAACAGTGTGTGGAAGGCAGTCTCGTACACGTACAGAGCTCTTTCTGTTTGTAAAAGAAGAATAGATGAGAATATAGGCATTACGAATTTGAATGGTCACAGGAATGATAATGAAACTTTTCAATGGATAAAGACATTGCATGTTGATGATTGCTTGCAAGTATACTATTGGTAAAATTTATTGCAGAATGTACCTTTATGGTGCAGCCAAGATTAAATGTTTCCCAAATAAATTATGAGACAAGTTCTCAATCATTAGTTCTTTCATTACTTCTTTCATTATTGTTCATCATGACACATACACTTTCATGGTACATGACATCTAACTTCAAATTTCTTGAACTCAAAGGCATACTAGAAATGTGCATTGCTGGTGCCGCACAATGCGAAATGTATCCCCCGGCACTGGCAGCGATTTGAAGGAGGGACAAAGACCCTCCCCCATCCCCTCCCTCAAACAAAAGGATGGTGTAGAAATTGCCGCCAGTGGCCCGGAATATTGTCAACACTAGGAGCAGCATTACCAAAACGATTTGTGCAGATTAGAGAATAATGCATTTTTAATAATAATAATAATAATAATAGTGGCTACTTGTATAGCGCGCAGGTCCGCCTTTCGACGCTCATGGCGCTGTATAGATAGGTATATATTATTACCCCCGGTCACTGGATCCTGGCACGCCCGCACACAGTGTATGCACATTCTCCACTCCCTGGGGAGCATTCCAGCCAGGCGTCTGTAAAGCGCACACATGCTAAGCAAAGGACATTACCTTTTGCCATCCTACCGGGTACCCATTTAACACCTGGGTGGAGAGTGGCAAATGTAGATTAACGTCTTGCCAAAGGACGCTAGTGCTGCGGTGGGATTCGATGGGATTTATAGAAAATTCGGAAGAAATATGACTATTGAATATGAATATGCACATAAGCCATCCACTAAAATATGACCTTTGATCCTATGAAAGACGGAACACTAGAGGCAGCATCACCAAAAACTGTAGAGGTGTAATCTATAATGGACCTACATACAAAATCTGAAAGAAATGAGTTAACAAATGTGTCCTCCAGAATGCATGCAACGAAAATATGACATTTGACCCTAACAACAACCTGAATATGACATTTGACTGTATAGAAAGTGGTACAGTGGGGGTAGCATCAGCAAACAATTTAGATGTGTAGGTTTCACTAAGACACATCTTCATATAAAATTTGAAAGAAATGTGTTGAGAGATATACCAAGATACATCTCCATACAAAATTTGAAAGAAATCCATCAAGAAATGTGGCCTGCAGAGTGAACTCACGCCATGCCCTGAAGTATGACCTTTGACCCTATAAAAGACGGAACACTGGTGGCAGCATCACCAAAAAACTATAGGTTTTTAGATTACACCAAGAGACACCTTCATGCAAAATTTGAACGAAATCCGTCAAGAAATGCAGAAATAAGAGTGCAAGAAATGGGAAAATGACCTTTGACCCTATAAAGGACGGAACAATGAGGGCAGCATCACCAAAAATTAAATATGTGTAGATTATACCAAGATACATCTCCATACAAAATTTGAATGAAATCCGTCAAGAAATGCAGAAGTAAGAGTGCACAAAAGGGACAAATGAGCTTTGACCCTATAAAGGACGGAACAATGAGGGCAGCATCACCAAACAGTAAAGATGTGTAGATTATACCAAGATACATCTCCATACAAAATTTGAAAGAAATCCATCAAGAAATGTGGCCTGCAGAGTGAACTCACGCCATCCCTTGAAGTATGACCTTTGACCCTATAAAAGACGGGACACTGGTGGCAGCATCACCAAAAAGTACAGGTTTTTAGATTACACCAAGGGACACCTTCATGCAAAATTTGAACGAAATCCGTCGAGAAATGCAGAAGTAAGAGTGCAAGAAATGGAAAAATGACCTTTGACCCTATAAAGGACGGAACAATGAGGGCAGCATCACCAAACACTATAGGTTTTTAAATTACACCAAGAGACACCTTCATGCAAAATTTGAACGAAATCCGTTGAGAAATGTGACCGCCAGAGCGCACACAAGAGTACACACAAGACATCTATCAAAATATGACCTTTGACCCTATAAAAGACGAAACACTGGGGGCAGCATCACCAAAATCTATAGGGTTCCAGATTTTACCAAGAGACACCTTCATACAAAATTTGAACAAAATCCGTTGAGAAATGTGACCGCTAGAGCGCACACAAACTATCCCCCAAAATATGGCCTTTTACCCTATAAAAGACGGAACACTGGGGGCAGCATCACCAGCAACTATAGGGGTCCAGATTTTACCAAGATACACGTCCACAGGAAGTCTGAAAGAAATTCGTCGAGAAATGTGACCGCTAGAGCGCACACAAGAATGTGACGCGGCGGCGGCGGCGGCGAAACGCTGCTGAATCCAAAGTATCCTCCGGCATACTGCCGGGGATACAATTAGATGCCATATAAAATTTGGGTGGTTTAAACCATCTCTGTCACCGAAGGGGTTAAATGAAAATATATGTGTGAGGGTACATGTACAAAGATATGAAGCAAATCACAAAATCGTTATGTTATTATCAATGATGTCAATATTAAGGATGTAAAGAGTACAACAGCGGATTGTTGCTTTACCTATAAGATCTATGGACATGCCCATATCTTCATTGATCCGCGAGACTTCACTCAGCTGTAGCAAGCTGTCTATATGGTATGGATGTGCATTCATTATAGCCTGCAGTAGAAAACAAAATTAATGGCTAAATTTGATGTTCCCACAATATTCAAAGTATGATTGCATTTGCATCTATATTGCGCTGTGTAGTAGAAATTATTGTTCAAAATAACACCCACAAAATCAAACATGTCTTACACTGGATATTTACGACTACAAACAAATGACATCTTCTAAAAAAAAACGCATGACGCAAAATAAAGCCAAGAAAAAGCAATGAAAGATATCAGGACATTGGGTCTGCTAGAACTGTACTACAGTCAAACTTGCTTTAGCGACCACCTGTATAGAAAGACCACCTGTCTCTAAAGACCGTAATTTTTGTTTCCCTTGAAAAATGTTTCTCATTGAAATATGTATTAAAGGAACATGTGCATAAAGACCACCTGCTCATAAAGACCGCTTTCTTGTCTCCCTTGAGTGGTCTTTATAGACAGGTTTCACTGTATATGTTGTCCCATATATACCTGCCTTCAGTGTAAGCGGTATTTAGTTAATTTTGTTATCCTTTACATTTTTGCAGTCCAAGCCTCCCTGTGATATACGAGCATTCTTTCACAACACAAATGATCAGTGATTCTTAGTTTCTCTCTAGTCTATATGTATGCAATTTCATTACTTGTACTTAACCCCTACCATCCCGTGAACGGCAAATCTCGCCCAAAAATTTGAATGTTGAACATTCTTTTTGGCTCAGAATGGCTTGAGAATTCTTCCTCATACGGAAACCTGTGCCTTCAATATAATGTTTATTCCTATGCAATATATCTTTGCCCAGTTTGCTCAAGAAAAAACTCAATGCAAGTTAATATCTAACTCATGAAAGTTCATTTTTGACAATTGTTCAAAAATCCGGTGGAAGGGGTTATGGTTGCCTCAGCAACTATGCACAGATACAGTGACTGCAGAGATACACTACAATAACATTGCAGCAACATTGATTTATTTATTGTCTTTTTATAAGTATACAATGAGGAAATTGGTCATTGATAGCAATCAGCAATATTGCAATATACAAACAGAGCTCATGGGGAAAATTCCAATAACAGTTCTCACCATGATATTTGCAGGATTCATAGTTTCTACTGCATCCCAGAAATCAAACTGGACATTCTGGTAATCCTTAGAATGCTCATATTCAAACGTCTGATACCTGAATAAGAAAAGAAAGATGCAATCCAGAAGCAGAAAAAGAAGCAAAATATAGAATCATGCAATTGAAATATATCTGGGATCATTGGCGGATCCAGGGGGGGGGGAGCACTTTGGAAGAAAAGTATGCATTTTGACCATAAAGGATCCACCCTTTTGTCGATTGTGCCCCCTCCCCCTTCTTTTTTTTTTTGCTTGTCAGAGAATTATGGAGAGGAACCCTTACCCCCACTGACCGACTTTTCGAGAAGCTGACAAGACCAAAAAAATACGGGCCTACCTTTTCCAAAAGTTGACAAACCTTCATTTGTGTGCCCCCCCCCCCCCCCTTATACTAAATCCTGGATCCGCCCCTGTCTGGGAT
This sequence comes from Heliocidaris erythrogramma, assembly GCA_025617745.1. Taxonomy (NCBI): domain Eukaryota; kingdom Metazoa; phylum Echinodermata; class Echinoidea; order Camarodonta; family Echinometridae; genus Heliocidaris; species Heliocidaris erythrogramma. The sequence goes on along the minus strand of CM046866.1, from coordinate 33,005,091 downwards.
TATATCTTTGCCATATGGTTCTTTGATTTAAACACCGTTTTAAAACATGACCGTCAAAATATGATGCAAGAATGAATAATATACCATGTACAAAGTAAAAAAAAAAGCATGTTTGCTGTGAATGTGTAAAAGTGTACTGAGTATGCAATACAATAAATTCCAGTATTTTGAAAATAAGGAAATATAGGGAACTCTACAAAGATATGTACACTTTACATCTAAAAAAAATATTTGATTGATGAAGTAATATATGTGAAGTGCATCTGTAGAAACTTTACATCTAACATAATGAAATTCGTATGAAAGGCAAATCAGCTTCTAAACAAACATACACTAAAGTTTGTTCATCATCATTAATCATTAAGAGAGAATTATCGGTACTAAAATTGAATTCTTAAAATTAAAGATAAACTTACCTTCCCTCAGAGCAGATGTGCTGCATTGATAAACCTGATAAGACAAGCAGCAAAACCGAAATATTTATTAATTAGTTTTACCATTCAACAGCAACTATAAAATACACCTGCTTAGTACATTCTTTTAAGTGAATTCAGGACTGATATGGGGGGGGGGTGAAGAATTTGATATCTACACAAGTCCATAAACAGTAAAACTTCTAGAAGATTGTCAAGAAATTAATAATATTCTACCTGTAACAAATCTTTGTTGTACCTGTTTTTGTCATTTTAGGCCATGACTGCTTAGCTGTAACCAGCCAGGTTGATTTCTGGTATTGTCTGTTTCTTGCTCTCTGCCTGCACAAAAAGAAGAAAAATCATAGGTTTCAAAATTCAGGTAATGAAACTCTGTCCTTGTACATTGATAACATGAAATAAAATCAAGCTAAGGGCAGAGCTGCCAACATTGCGGAATCAGAAACAAGTAATCTTGAAGGCAAAAATATTTAAAGTAAACAAAAAAAGATTTTTTTTTTTTAAATTGAAAAAGTACAAGCAAATCATACTAGAGCTTCATCTAAACCTTATATCAAGAAATCGTTTAACTGTGCAATATTTATTATGTGCAGAATGTTGATGGCAACTTATGTTTTTAAACTGTAGAATGTTTGTACTTTTCAAGGATGATGTTTTTCAGCTTTCTGAAACAAGCTCTCTGTACATAGTGGACAGTGATACTGTTGTTTTAATTGTTAACCCTGCATTAAGGTTTCAATGTCCAGTGACCAAGTTGTTAAGCAGGTACTGTGCCTGCTATTCATTTTTCATGTATTCTCTTTATATGTCTGTTACTAAGCGTTTCTTGCCAGTGTTATCTTGTATTATAAACTGTTTCATTATCCATGTATGTTATCTATTCACAGTACCCCTTTGTGGGTGAATGAGTTAATAAGACATAAACTTAAACTATGGACAATTCCTGGTCAAAGCTGAAGTGAAATAAGTCATCTTTATCAGAGATCAACAACTTAACAAAATGTCAGGCCGGCTGCTCTCATTTTTAATACCTTTTGACATTTTACCTTTTAAGTCATGATCCCATGATTTTCAGAGTTTTCACTTCATTTGTTGGTGTCGAAAAAAGAAAATCATATTTATAAAGGAAACACACATTGCCATATATGCATTAACCTGTAGAATACAGTTGGATTTCTGTATAACACACCTTTTCCTTAGACCCCACCTAGAAATATCTTAACTCATAGTGCACACTAATTTTGACCTTTACCAGCAATATGTCCATTCCCTGCAACATTATAACCTAAAGCATATCTACCTTTGTTCATTTCTAATGACACTGGCTCCAAATATCCTTCTCAGTTCATTCTCTGGGTTGAGATGCTTATGTTCAATAGACAATAACGATTTCGAGTGGGCAGCCCTGGAACCCTGGTCTGACGTTGATGATGAAGAGGCTGCAAGGGGAGGAGATGTCTTCAAGATCTCGTTAACCTCTCGTATACTAGCATCAATTTCATCTTCCTGAAGAGCGAAAGAAATAGGAGTAGCAGAAGATCTATAAATTAAAGTTTTCCTTGTTTCGCCTAGTCTGTACTTCAGTAAAAAATACTGAACTACAGAGATGGACATGGAATAATTGCTTCCTTAGCAAAGATTCTTGAAGAATTATTGGTGGTTTTAAAAGCAACAGTCACTTTAATCACATTGGAAGTAAAATAATATTTTCATTTCCTGCCAATTTTGATACATTTAGTTTGTCTCATTTTCTGTTCTGTGTTAAATCATATGTTCATTTGATAATGTAGATGTTTTCTATAGTTTAGTTGGTAAAAATTTTCAAAGCACATGATATTAACACACAGAGAAAAGGGAAATCTTTGGCTTAAGTCTCCTTAATACAACATAGAACATATTACTAGTATTCTTTTAAAAAGAAATATACACATTTGAACTTTTCAAAAAGTTTGGATGGCTAGCACACAAGGAACTTTTCACTACACTTACATCATCTGCCTGTCCACTGCTTGTTCCTCCCTTCTGTTTCTTCTTTTTCTTTTTCTTTTTCTTCTTTGATTTCACTTCTCTTGTCGTTTGATCTGCAGTACCCAAGCCATTCTGGATGCCCTCTGAGCTTCTCTCTATTCCATTCTGATCTTCAGCAGATGCCACATGTGCCAGTTCTTCACTGTCAGATTGGGCATCATCTATATCATTCAACTGTTGTGAAAGACAGTATTCATATAATCAGTAACAAACTTCAATCTAGTTTTCATCAGCTTTTGTCATGATGCCATAAGTTGCTCAAGTTTTGAATTCACATTCAATTATCATTTATCAATAATATACTATTCATTACTCATTGGAAAATGACAGACTTCATTCAACATTTTAGAATATCTATGCTTTGGTCAAGATGCCATAACTTGCTGCATTAACAATTATAATCAATAACAATAAATATTACACTATTTATAGCTCAGCTGAAATGACATATATGAAACTAAATGAACTAATCAAATTTGTCAAAAATACCTCTATTCAAATATTTTCGTCATATCATTAAATTCATCATTTTTTTTATAGATAATTCCCACTCCCGGGTACATTTCTGTAAAATAGTTGGTATTTTCTGTCGCATGTACTAAAGGTATGGGGGGGAAAATAAGATAAATATTTTAAATACTTGCTTTCAAATTCAGCCCTTAAAAATCTCACTCCTACCTCAAATGGCCGTTAGGAAGAACTTTTGATATTTACAGCAAAATCCAAAGTCAAAATCTTGTCCAAAACCGGAGAAATCCCCGCCGATTTGTTTCGCGATCGCGTGTTGTTTACAAACTGCCGATGTCTTAGACTAAAATCGGCCAATATAATTTTTGTCCACGAAGAAACTCGGGATCGCAAGGGCACATCGATCTTTACGATCGCGCACACAGAAAATCGGAACTTTTCCGTGTACGCCATAGGGACCGAATTTTTGAGGACAAAACTCTTTTGGGGAGATGTCAGCACCCGCGGCGACCAGGAAATGTACACAATGACTCCGATAGCTCGTTTCGCGAGAATCAACAGTAAATTGCGGATTTCATTTTTGTAAATATCTTTTCCAACATTGGTGAGTTGAATTTATTGTATTTCTTGGATATTTTGGGGTCGGTTTTTGAAAATTAAATGCCGATTTTGAGTGAATATTGGTGACTTTTGTGCAGTGGTGTTTTAAAAAGATGAGGTGTATGACTGCCTACATTATACACACGAAGTATAGGAATGTACCTATGAGTGATAATTCCTAACAAAAAAAAAATGATTTTTTTTTTCAAACATACCAACTCAAATGGATTTGCAACTTTCTTCTTCTTTTTCCCCTTGGATTTTTTAGACCTTTGAGCATCATCTATGGTTGCTTGGTCTCCCTCTTCATGCTCTTCATCTTCTATCTCCTCCTCATCATTATCAATGCCTTCATCCCTAAGCACGATGTCAGGTTCATTACAAAGTTTCCTCATAGCACGCGATGACATCTTGGGAATGCTGCAAAAATAAAGTTTCATTGATTAATGATGATGATGATAATAATAACAATAATAAAATGTAGAAATAGGTCTAATAATAAAGAATAATTTAAATTTAAGAAATAATATTATTACTAGGCCCCTAATATTAATATAAATTATAAATATAATGCATGATGATAATGATAGAACAAGAACTTAAACTGAAGAAGAAAAAGAAGAACAAGAACAAGGACAAAGAAGAACGAGAACAAGGACAAAGAAGACGAAATGATAATAACAAAGTAAAGTATAGTACATTGGATGAGTGGTCATTGAGATGGACGATCTTCATAGTTCATCGATTAATCTCTCCTTCAATCAAAATTTCATAGGCATAGCCGTAGTCAGGAATAGACTACACAAGATTATTAGCGTGGGACTGAAGTGAAAACTCTGAGTGACTAAGTAGATATAACAATGTTAGATAGACCTGGCAACAATCGTTAGAAATGGAACAGCAAATTTTCAAATCTTTCCAAACTTTATCTTCTATTTCTCACCTTGTAATACGTGCAAAAGATAACCAAAAAAGTAGATTAAATTTCCCTTGCAGCTAGATACAACATGAATGATGAAGTTCGCGGAACAGTCAATCAAAATCAACAAAATCAACAGATACTAGATACGTACTGTGATGAAAAAGATGGGCAACTTGCTACAATAGCTGTAGTAGGGCGGGTCACATTCTACTGCGTCTGTATACTGCACTGCGCACTGTAGTGGCAGGTTCTGACCAAGCATGCAAGGAAGATGAGATAGCAGCCTACAACGAAAACGATCTGATAGGCGCTAGAACGCATGGGGCGGGCCGGGGGGGGGGGGGGGGGGGGGGGGGGGGGGGGGGGGGGAAGCGTCAGGACCAAATCATATCCTCGCCATTCAAAATGAAATTTAAAATTCTTGAAAACGTGCTAATATGACGCACAAAATATAATAAACAAGATTGCAATGGATACACGAGGAGTGAGGAGGATCTGAGATCGACAACAAAAAAAAAATTCGCCAGCGCTCCAGAATCCAAAAGTCGCTCGTGGGGGGGGGGGGGGGGATTATGGGGTCCAGTTTCCCTCCATAATTCTCTGCCAAGCAAAAAAGTTTTCCGTTCTAAAGGGGGCACAATAAAAAAGGGGGTCACAATGTATAGCAGGCCCGTAACTAGGGGGGGGGGGTTCAGGGGGTTCGAACGAACCCCCCCCCCCCCCCCCGTTGGCAAGCAGAGGTCGCTTGAAAAAAAAGAGACTTTAAAAAAAAGAAGCGAGGGGAGAGATGATGGAAAGGGAAAATAAGGTGATAAGATATCGATATTTTTGTCTATTTTAATACATTTCATTTCGATTTTGTCCTGTATCTTCCTAATCTGGCAATTCTATAATTAATCAATGTCATCTTTCACCATTCATTTTGGAATTTTGTACGTTATACCATGCATGTTGCAGTCGATTTTTTCAAAGCGTCATTCAAAGAATTATTTGTAGTAGGTCCATGGTGGGTCAGGGGGTCAGACGGTTCGAATAACCCCCCCCCCCCCCCAAAAAAAAAAAAAAAAAGCTGGCGAGCAGAAATTTGCTTGAACAACAACAAAAAAGAATCATAAGGCGAAAAAAAATCCAAAGTGAAATCAGTGATTTCCGTGATCAGTGATGTTTAGGTTTAAAAATTTAAAACATTTCCACACCAACTGGCTTAGATAGGGGAGGGGCGCACAAGGGGTCACGTGAAATGGGGGATCGGAAAGAATGTGGAAAATAATGTGAGATAATAGGGTTCCAGTCAATTTTATTTGCTTTTGCCTTGCAACTTCATAATATTGCACAGCCATTTATAAGGCCTAGTCAATATACGTCTTTGGCCATTCATTTTCGGAATTTATTTTTTATTTTGCTATCGATTTTGTCAAAGAGTTATTCAAAATCGTCACCCGCTCGTTGTAAGGTCTTGTACAAGGAGATAGATTGCTTAAAACATCATACAAAGATAACCTGGGGAGATAAGCAGTGATAAGCATGATAAGACTCAAATGAAGTCTGTGGTAATGGAATATAATAGTGAAATATAGAAACCATACTGGAAAAGAGAGAGAGAGTGGGGTATTTAATGTGTCTGTTCACTTCAAAATGGAAAATTTTCCCGCTCTCGAGTTTCATGAAGTACTCCATGCGGACCCGGTCAAGTCATTCAGGCCCTTAAATTATGGCCCTCTAATACAGCCTGTTCAACCGGGGTGCCATGAGAGTATTTCGTAAAACATCGACCTCTTGGAAACTATAATGAGAAATAACAAGACACCCCAATATAACACTTGGGGTGTTTTGGAAATATTATTTGGGAGATAGTAAAGTACGTTTTCCGTCGCTCGCTTCGCTTAATCACAAAACTTTGAAAGTTTGGTTTCAGGCAGCGAGGACCATGAATATTTCCATAGTATTTATTGTAATATGTCCATGAATGGTCAATGTTATGACAATTTTCGGGCACGTCACTGCCTTATTATCGCCATGGCGCCCAGGTATTAGTGTTACCTTACTTTCTGTATTGAAATTAGCAACAGGAAGTTAAAGTTCATTTTTCTTCGCTCGCTTCGCTCGCTCGCAAATCTTAGAAATTAGATAGTTTCAGGCAGCGAGGATGCTACTGTAATATTCAGCTACGTCACTGCCCTATCGCCATTGCACCCGAATACTCATTAGGTCCACTTTCTATATTGAAATGAGCAGCAGCAAAGTAAAGAGCATTTTTCCTCGCTCGCTTCGCTCGCTCGCAAACCTTATAAACGGGATAGTTCCATGCAGCGACTCCGAGGTCCATGAATATTCAGTGTTATGACAATTTTCAGGCACGTCACTGCCCTATCGCCATGGCGCCCAGATATAAGGGTTACCTTTCTATAAAAGAACAACAGAATGTGCCCCCCCCCCCCCTGTTCGCTTCACTTCCTAAAAACTTTATTAATATGAATGATTCCTGGCAACAAGATGACCGGAGATATAGCTTTACATTTCACCTCTTGGTGACTAGTCTAATGAAATAAATTTTGCCACTTATAAGTACATGTTTATTTTTCTCACGCTCGCTTTGTTCGCTCGCAAAATTTGTAACCCTACACAGTGGTAGTATATGTCCGGGCTTCATATTTGACCCACCCCCTGTCAAATAATCTGACTATATATATATATATATATATATATATACACGCTCGTGCCCATACCTTTGGAGGGGCACGCACCCTGACCCCTACTCGGTCGATTCGCTCAGAAAGGTCCACTTTTTCCAATGTTGAACCCCCCTTCAAAAATCCTAGTTACGGGCCTGTATAGTTTTCTTTTCAAAGGGGGGTTGGGACACGGGCCGGGTGTCCCCCCCCCCCCCCTCCTTAAATCCGCCACTGCTGTGTAGGATGCGAAAGTCATTTTGATCAGCGCTGCATGTGAGCTTCTGTAAAGAGGCGCCTGGCAGGAATGCTCACCGGGGAGTGGAGAAGGTGCATACTATGTCATTGTGTGCAGGCAGGCCATGACAATGACATTGACAATAACAAAGACAATGAATTTTTGATTTTCTTATGTAACACTTATTGGGGCATTTAAGAAAATCAAGCAAGTTACATATTACAAGTACATTAAAAATCAAATGAATGGCAATGAAACAAAGTTGTTTGCTGAAATAAAATAGAGAAATAGGCAAATCAAAGTTGAATGATAATTATTGTAAATCACAAAAAGTTTACGTTGTGATTTTGTAATTAAAAAAAAAGAAAGACACAAAAATTGATGTGAACTTCTTGCGGTATTTTGATAATGACGTTGATTTAGATAAAGGAATAACTGACTTTGTAAAAAGGCACATCCTATAACTTTTAAAGAAATATAAAAACTAACTTCAAGCATGAAATGTATAAAGAAAGAGCAACACACACACACAAAAAAACAACAGAGTACTAAAAACGAAAATAAATCATTCGATATCTACATCTGCTAAAATTACAAATGACTTCGAAAACGAAGCATAATTTTCTTACAAAACTTTGCTATAACCTAATCAACTCGTTGGTGCTCCTTGAATTAAAGATATTGTGCGTCTTTAATGTATTAGGCTTTATTCTGTAATACCTTATTTGAATATAGCTTTCTCTCATTATTGAACACCTGACATTAAAAAAGATAATGAAATTCATCTCCAATTTTTCCTTCATTATACATACACAAATGACATATTGCATGTTTGTATTTCAATGTTAGAGTACATCAGTTACGATATAGGCAATCGGTGATTCCCACATCTTAAGCTGGGTTCACATAAACGATCCGACGGGCCGTCGATGGGATTTCGATGGATTTTGGGGGGTGAGAGGGGCACATTAGGCGGCAAGTCTGGGATGCTTCAATTGGGTTTTCCGCCGACAGAAACGACTATTTTTGGTGATCGGCGGCCTGTCGGTCATTTTTAAGTGCGAGTTAAAATTTTGCGATCGATCGGCGAAGAAAGCCCTGGAGGCACCCATCGCCGACTTTTCGGCGGCTGTCGGCGTGCAATCGCAGATTAATAGACGAAACGCCGCCGATTAGTCATTGTTCCCCGTCCGATTACAGCATGTCAGCGAACCTGGGCAGTCATTTCCATCATTGTTCATTTATCGCCGACTGATCGCCGACATTTCGGCGGCTGTCGGCGTGCAATCGCAGATTAATAGACGAAACGCCGCCGATTAGTCATTGTTCCCCGGCCGACATATACCTCCCCCCCCCCCCAAATCGCCGAGGTATCGGTACCGCCGATTTTTATCTGAACCAAGCTTAAATCTCGCTATAGTTCTATGTGACAGAGATAGCCTTTTCAGATAAATCTCTAACTCAGGCGTTGTTTTATAACTCCTATCATTTATTTTATACAATGAGAATTGTCGTTGACCGTCGAACTTCCAGTTTTTAGAATGAATATATCTTTCAATCTTAGTTTAAAGAGTTGACCATAACAAATCTTTACTTATGAATACTAATATAACCGCGGGATATAAAGCGATTATATAATAGAGACATGATATATTATTGTGCGCTATAAATCCAGAATATAGAATAATTATTAGAACCCGGAGTTGGTGTCGAGGGGATTCCTCCTTCTACCATGAGGAAACCATTTGAAAATCAACAAGGCCTGTCGATAATGATAATTAATTAAGAACTTTTCCAAGAAAAATCTTTGATAAAACATTTATCATAAGGATGGAAGTTTGATTTCGAGGTTCGAATGCACTGTTCCGTGTAATGGTGCAAACGAACTGAAGTCTTTATTTTTTTTTGGAAAAGTGGATGGATACCACCGGAGATGGGTATGGGAGAGGTGACAGAGAGAGCGAGAGAGGGGGGGGGGGGGGGATATAGATCAGGGGAGCGTTTCATCAAGCGTTTTGTCAGTGATTTTTACCGACAACTGTTATAAGCTACTGAAATCCTTGCATCTGATTGGCTGAGAGCAAATCTGTCAGTAAAATTCACTGACAAAAAGCTTGATGAAACGCTCCCCTGGGGTTTCATATATCTGCCGAGACTCAAAGTTGCAGGCATTCCAAGCGAATAATGGCTGGGTCGTCCAAAATTTAAAAGAATTTTGTAGGTCTACCCATTTCTTTGCGATTACAGGCACCGTTTTATATGTACTGTAATATTGTTTATATAATAATTATAATATATTATAATTACTCTTATTCCGGCGTTAGGGGGAATCCTTTTATCTCGCCTATTGTTATCATTCCGGCCCGTAAAACGCACGGTCCGTCGAATTTCGTCGAATTTCTATTGTAACGAAATAAACCTCATTGTTAGGATCGGGGGGGGGGGGGGACTCGACCCAAAAAGTGGTAGGTATGTGCCACTGGCAAGACAAAAAAGGGGGCTTCGGAACGAGCGTATAATGAACAGGATGGTCTTCGGAAGTACAAACAAGTTGGGAAAAGGGGGTCTTTGGAACTGGATTACAATATAAATATGATGATACGGAACTGGTTGTTATTGAAATAATAATAAGGATCATCAGAAATCTTTTTCAAATTTTCCCTAAAAATCATATTCTTCCAAACGGGCCGGGGCGGGCCAGAACGGCCGGAACGACGGAATAAAAAAAAGCGGTGGTTTGGAACGGTTTTCTCTCTTCTTTTTTCCATTAAAAATGGTATGCTTTGGAACGGAAATTTGAGTGTAAAAATGGGGGTCTTCTCTGTGACACATACCCACCGCACACTATATACCCCCCCCCCCGGGGGGGGGGGGGGGGTAAGATTCGCCCTAACGTTGTATTCTCTATCAACATGTTATTATTTTAGCACACTAAATTTTAGCATTCTAATAATCGGCGCGTGCGCGATCAGTGTGGCAAAATGTCCTAACAGCACATTTTCGATTTCGTTCCCGCGAATGTCAAATTGCCAAAAAGTAAGTTGAATGACTTTGTTGTAATTTAATTTCTGTGAATTGTACTTTAAACAGTTTGTGAATATTCTTTAATGTGTGAAGATTGTATTTTCAGTCACCAAATGTGTATATTTTGTAGCTGTACCGTAATGTGTTCTTTACAAAGTTTTTGTACTTTTGATTTAAAGCAAGACCGCGTCGATCGGGTGCAGACCGACGAATGATGCTTGGCCGGAGCTATCCCGATGGCGATGGAGATCGAACTTCCGCCTCTTTAGCTCGCAGCTAGTCGAGTGCAATGATCATGATGATGATTGGCAATGTGATTGTGAATGTCAATGAAATTAATTATGATTGGTCGCGCTCGCCTTCCGCGGCTTATTTTATTCTTTACTTATTTAAAACGGTTTGTATTGTTTTAAAAAAAAATCATTCGCGACTTGTGGACCGAATTACAAATTTTTGGGCTATATCGTGGTGGAGGAAACCACTTCGTTATTTAGCACGCAAGTCACAGAAATAAAGTGCAGAGTCTAACTGTTTCAAGTGTTTGTATTATTGTATCGACAGATCAATGTATGATTATGAGTGACTGAGTATGACTAGCGACTATGGACAGGGAATGAGGAAACCAATGGCAATGGAAATGGAATGCGTGTAACGCAATGCCAATGAAGCACTGGCCAAAGTCGTTATTATGCCCAGCCGCCATTAAACCCACCTGAACAAGTGAATAATTAGTCAAGTTTCTTGGTTTTCATTGTTGAAATTCATTTATTTATAACGAAATAAACGCTATCGTTGTCGAGTCATAACTGAAAAAATTATCAGCAAGGAAGAGCGGGATTCGAACCCGGGACCTTAAATGCGAGTGCAGTAAAGAAAGAGAATATTCCGACAGTCTAACCAGACACCTTTACCACTAGACCACGAGCAATTGACAACGAATGATCTTGCTGCACTAGATCTATTACTTAGTTTCTTAAGCCGCTTTGTACCTCCGCTCCATACAAATCGTATCTGTTTTTTTGATATCCTAGGTAGTATTCTTGCCAATTTGAGGATTACTGGGCATATTAGCCATAATAGCCGAAGCACTTCTGTGCGGAGTGAATGGTGGTTTCCTCAACAATGATATTGATAATGCCATTTATTTTATTTTTTTTACAAAGGATAATAATAATAATAGCTGTTTCTTATAACATATCAATAATCATATACAAAGAAACATATAAATGGAACTGTTACTTTTTTTAGTGTGAGTGTGATAATTATCCAATTACAATGTCAACGTGGTCAATGGCTGAATGGCAACATAATTCAGAGAGAAAATGCAGGTGTGCACAGCTTTGTAAATATGAAAATAGCAAGCCTAAATAACAATACATGACAAATTATTTATAAATTCACCCCCACTTGATACTTGATGGGGTAATCCCTTTGGCAGCTCACACAGGAAGCTATACTGTAAGAAGGAAAAACTGAAGAGAAAGAAAGAGGGCAAGAGATAGAAGAAAAAGAAGTAAAGAGCAAAAAAGAGACAGAAAGGGAAATAGAGAGATAAAAAGGAGCAAGAAAGAGACGGGGAAGAGAGATAAAGGAAGCAAGAGAGAGGGAATAGAGAGAAAAGAAGGAGAGTAGGAGAGATAAAGGGGAATGGCAGGAACAGAGATAGTGAAAAGAAAGAGAGAGAAACGAACTGGGGCGGTATTCTGAAAACTGTTATCTTTTATGGTGAGGAAAGCCACTCACAGCTACTTCGTGTGTAGAATCTAGGCAGTCATACACCTCAACTTTTCAAACACCACTGCACAAAAGTCACCAACATTCACTCAGGAAATAAGTTCCTAAAGTACTGTTTTTATATTCACTGCTGAAGAAGATTGAATGTGGACTTGGCCCGGTGTGAAGGTAAACTTGAAAAATTGGTTTCTGAAGACACTTTTAGATCTAGATCTATTTGCTGTAAAATTTACAAAAAGTAGATCTGTCATCTATGTCATTATTTGTGATCAAGCTTACTCTGCCTCAATTATTTTTCACCCAGTCTGAGTTGTCCCCAGTGCCAAGTGATATCCAGGGCATGAATGGGCATGATTCAATGGGATAGGGCATATGACTGGGACCAAGCCTTTTGCCTTCATAAGTCAGGACATGAATCACATGAAACCATAAATGATTCAAGATTTGGCTGTCGAGAATTCAGGAAGAGGGGGAGGAGAATATAAGACTCAAGATTAAGAGAATGGAAAAGGTACTGAATAAATGATAAATAAATGAATAAATAAAAGGAAAGAGGCATGCAAGGAAAGATAAAAACATCAAACTTACAGGGAGATTGAGTGAAGTTTGGACTGAAGATTTCCAAAGATGGGAGTGTAATACATATATAATCTAGTACAGAAGACTATATCAGGAGAAAAGAAGGAAGAGAAGGGAAAAGGGTAAAGACAGAGAAAGTAAAGGCAAGAAAAACAAAGGAAAGTGGAAGGGTAATTAATGTTTTGTATTAGCTGATTGTGTTACTCATACGATGCATGAAACTTTTGCGAATTGCGTGAGTGGTTCAGATTCGCAAATGTTTCAAACCGTGAAATATTAAAATCACAACTGACAGAACTCTTTCAATTTTGCGATACGCAAATTCATTTCTGCAAAAATGGAGTTTGTTTGCAATTCGCAAAAGTTACATGTTGCAAAACTTTCTGCTTTTACAGTACTCAAAGCTCACTCCTTGTATTGCATTCCAGGATATGCTATCATCTTTTCTCTTCTGTTCTGTTGTAGAATAATCTTAGTAGATCCACCTTCAATACAAAAGCAACTGATTGGATTCTTGGTCAAGCCACGATCACATTGAATCACCATGACCTCTTCCAGTGATGGCAGTGAGATCTTGGAAATCAAGAAAGCTCTAAAGGTTTGGGAGAATGACTTCAAAGAGAGCAACAACCGCAAGCCAGGCCGAGATGACATAACATCAGCCCCAGGGGATATTCAAGGTATGTTTACAGTCTGCACAACTATTCCCATCCATACTGCACATGTAGAATACTGAAAAAGAGTGACTTGGATATTTTATTCAGTTTAATGCACTTAAATTTAGTGTAATATTTTTTTTCTTTTCAAAATTGTGTTAACATTTTGAAGTCGACTTGTTGATGAAAATATTCATTGACCGATTTATTTTGAAGAATTTTTTTTTTTTAAAGAAAATAACATGCAAAAAGAGGAAGACATTTAAAGGTTTGCTTGACATGGATTTGTAAGTTATCGTATTCATTTCGATCATATATCTATCTAGTTGATCTTGAATTACAGTAAGGCCTGTAGTTTTGGTAGCATAATCTATATAAATTGCTGAATACAGGAGTTTGGAATGAGCCATCTTATTTTATATTTCAATTTTTTTTTTAAATTCAGAGACTCATAACAGACCATACATGTAGATCTGATGATGCATGGAGCATTCTTAATCTCACATCCCTTTGAAACAATCTTAAAAGTAATGGTAATGGTATGGTAGTAGTGCTATAAAATTCTATAAGTTACGCTTTCATACTCTTTCGTAATATAGATTTGTATAGCAAGTACAACAAGTTGAAAAAGGGCCAAAAGCCAGCTCAGGGTGAGGGAAGGAAAAGCAGCTGTGATTCAAGTCGTCCAACTACTGTGAAGAAAGTAAGTTCTCTTAACGATAGACACATTTTAACAACATATAGTTTGCAATGTATGTCATGGCTGTAGTCAATCAAACACAAATTGGCAACTCTGTGACGTATCTTGCGAGGCCCTCTCCTATTTGCCCTCATCCCTGTACAAGAAATGTTTAAAAATCCTTTTTCTCAAAAGAAAATATGTAATCATACATGCATCCCATATATAACCATTTCATGCTGTTTATACAAACCTGTATGAAACAAATCTATTCCTTCATCAACAACTAAGAAAAATAAAATTTATGAAAATTATACATTATACAATCTAATTTCTAATATATTTTGTACAGGATACCACTAGCAGTGACAAGAATGTGGAAAAATTGAAGAGTACCCTTGACAAAAGTGCAGATTCCACTTGTGAAGATGTTTGGGGAGCTCACCTCAATAAGACCAAGAGGAAACCATCTGAAGAAGAGGACATAGCAGCTGAAAAGACGGAGGATAAATCAGATTCTGCACTTAAGATGTACAGCAAGAAGCTCTTCAACAACAGCAGTGGATATAGTCCGGTTAGTGAAGTTGATCAAGTTTAAACAGACGTATTCCTAGATTTTGTAGAACTACTATGTTGATTCTTAGAAATTGACTTAAACTATCAAAATTTAAAATTTCTATGCAACCAAGATTGTGAAAACCAACAAAATATCTAACTGAACAGAATCAGCTCACCAAAGAAAAGTTTTGATAAATTTTACATTTTATGTCATCTTGGACACATTCTCTTGGAAAGATTCCTTCTTTGGAGAGTCTTCCGTTTTAGAGGAGCTTTCATCATGTGAGGCCAGGGTGGTCCACAAACAAAAACTCAAACATGTAAAATCACAATGGGAAGAAGTATAAACTGAGGCCGCTTTGCATACTGTATGCGAAGCAGCCTGACTCCAGAGCCTGCTTGATGGCCCTGGAAGTTCCGTGGTTCTCTGGGGCATTCTGGTGCAGTATCATGCATATTTTGAAACAAATTTTTGACTAATATTTCAGAAAAAAAAAAGGTTTGAAAATGATTACCCCGGTATTTAAGAAATCTGTAACTGATTTTCAAACTTGTAGTTTTAAAATTCAGACCTGTCGCTGTTACATGTTAAAACCCCTTGTGGACCACCCTGGTGAGGTGTTGGTTTCAACATTTTTGACAAGGCTTTCATTCCATTCTTCACTCTTATGCACCTGCCAACATTGTACATACATTTGCAAGCCCTGGGGTTGTTTCATAAAGCCGTTTGTAAAGTTACACATGACTTTACGGACGACTTGAATATGAGTGCCAGATAGGATGCCCAAAGTTTTTCCTGATGTTTTAACAAAGTGTGACTGTCTTTCCAATTACCTCAATCAAATTATGGCAAAAAATATACTTTGCATTAAAAATGTTTGTTATAATAAGAATGTTAATATACATCTGCACAGTTCAACTTTAGTTGATGCAGTTAAAATTGATTGAGCATCCCATTTGGCTTGTTTATATTTAAGTCATTCGTAAAGTCATACGTAACTTTACAAACAGCTTTATGAAACACCCCTGGTTGTATAGTATTATAAGGAATTGTAAGCACAAGAATTGTCTCAAAATTTTGTTGTTTTTTAAATTCAGATTTAGTGATTGCTTATGCCATTACAGTTTGTACCATCGACATATCTCTGTTTATTTGCCATTCTTTCAAATAGAAACCATATGAGATCTCCACAAGTCAGTCTAACTTCTAAGTGATTCTATGCAATTATCAATAACTAGCCAGTTTGTCATTGATAAAAATGGATTGCAATGATGTCTTGTTAATCTTCATGTTGCCTTTCCACGCAGATGTCGTGTGGCCCAAGACAGGGTAGGCCTTTTGCCAAACAGCAAAGCTTCTGGTCAAAAGAGGAGACATCAGGTCCAAGACTGGACTCCTCTAACAAGCAGGAATCAGGGAAACCTTCCAATGACAGCCAGTCTGAAGATCACAGAGAAACTGCACCAGTCTTGGATTTCTTTGGGACTAAGCTCAGTACAAAGACCATCAAGTTTGGGGCACAGGTAAAGGGAAGGACTAGCCTAGATCCTGCTAGGGTGGTTGGAGCAGGACTTCCCAAAACCAGGCAGCACTCATTGCAGAAAGACTGGCTGATGAAATGTGAAAAGGAGAATGAAACCTTTCTTGCAGATATGAATATGCATGAGAAGCCTGAGCATATCAGTGAAAAGGAAATTACGAGTAGCAGGAAAAGGGTAAAGGGATCTTCTAGTGATGAAGCTGATACTGCCAGAGAGAGTCTGGACAAGCACTCTGGAAATGGATCTCGGCACAGTGCACATCCAGCATCAGATAGGGGTGATGGATTCACATGTCTTGTAAAGAAGAACGAGGTTGAAAGTAGTTACTCTCAACGTGACTATTTACCACCAAATGAGAGTAGTAAAACTGGAAATAGTCTTCAGAATGAAGAAAAGAATGCTCCATTTATGGAAAAAGTACCTCTCAGAGATGATGTTGTGGTGAAAACTTCAATTAGTAGTGATGATTCAACTATAGATTCCAAAATTTCCAAACATAAACCATTCCGTCAACTGAATAATTCAGATGATATTGAAGAGAGTGATGGACACCAAAAGAGAGTCAATGCCTCTCCATCAGGCCCTCCTCCAAAGCGAAGAAAAACGGGGGGATTGCCTGAGGATGGAGAAGAGAAAGATGAACAGATGATAGTTGAGGAGGAGGAGGATGGTGAGGATGATTCCCCAGTAAAGGTAAAGAAAAGGAAAACGGCCACCGGTGCCATCTCCTCATCCAAACGCAACCTCAACGAGAACTTTGTACGACTGAACATGCTGACCAAGAGCTACCGGAGGAAGGGGAAGGGGATGAGGGGGGAGGCTTACAAGAGGATGATGTGGAAGCAGAAGACGGGTGCTGGAGGATCAAGGAGGGGTGGAGGAAGAGGAGGAAGAGGGAGGGCAGGATTCCGCCCCCGAGGAATGAGCGAAGGGACGGATAAGTGTTTCAAGTGTGGAGGGACTGGACACTGGGCAAGTAAATGTTCAGGTAGGTTTATTTCCTTCTTTTGAATATAGTATAAGAGAATAAGTAGATGGGAGAGCAAGGTTATTTCTAAAATATGATATATTTGCAAAGGTAAATATATCTTAATTTGCTTCTAATACTAAGTACTCAACGATCTTACAGATAGATATGATTATATAATGGAATGAAATTTTGTGTTAAAGGGAATGTTGAGTTCTGGGAAAGGCAAAATACTAATTTGTGAGCCTGTTTATTCTTTTGAAGTCTGTTTGGAAGAACATCATAGTAGAAATATCTCCTGAAAAGGATTGCTCTTCAAATGCCCTCATATTCGAAATATGACCAGAAATTTCTGAAGTGTTTGGGCCAAACATTCATGCCACATGTGTGTACAGTCCCATATACCCATTTCTGTGTGAAATGCTTGAGATTTGCAGTGAGGTTGGGTCAATTTCTTCTCATTTCGATGATTCCAAAACCTCACAGTATACACCAATTCTTATGTAGACATGATCAACCTTTTCCCAATTGCTTTGAGACAGTTTCTTTCAAATGCAATCGCATGACCAGAACTCAACTTTATCTTTAAGTTGTTTGAACTTGAATTTGCTATGTTGAACATTGGGGCAAGTTACATTTTGATTTACGATATAGTATGAATCATTTGCAGATTATTTCAAGATAATGATTTCTTGTAACATCTTACTTTAGCAAGATTGAATTTGTTTAAAGGAGTAACATGTACAGTTGACATATTTGATTTATAATCTACATTAAAGTTTCTGTATGGGGTGGCCTGTTTTTGCATAAAAAGTATATAATTGGTATTTATGCCAACATTAAAGATTATTTTGAATGCTGCTGGGACACAAGAAATGTTTGTTGGAGATGCAATTTCATCCTCTATAAAACAATAGATATCATAATTTTGTGCCGTTTATACCGCATCAGGGCCCTGTTTCATAAAACTTGTTATCAATAACAACTGCTACATTTCTATGACAAATTTGGTCTCGGCTAATCAGATGCAAGGATTTCAGTAGCTTATAACAGGTATTGCAACTTGTTATTGATAACAAGTTTTATGAAACAGGGCCCAGATGGATCATGTTCTTTGAATATTAAAACACAGGACAAGGCTCTGTAAAGAAGCAATGTGAGGATGAACCTGAGGATCCTGAGACGGTGATGGGTCCTCTACCAACCCTGGAGGAAGCTGCTCTTGCTGCAGCGGGTTCCAAAGCTCAACCAGGTAGGCTGTGTGATGATAGAATTAAAGGAGAAAGAAACCCTGGGGAAATATCCATCTTAATGAAAAGAGAGGATAGAAAGAAGCAATTTAAAAAAAAGTTCCATCAAAGTCGGTTACAAAATGAAAAAGTTATGAAAGTTTGAAAAGTCTCAATTTACTTTCTACGGCGATCCTCAAATTGGCAATGTTGCTTCACAATGGCTGGTTTAGTAGTACAACTCTCAATATGTTTTGTACACAAAATTTCATATTTTCTCCATTATCTCTAAAGATGCTGCTTGTCTTTGTGTGAACTCAACTTATGTTGTGTCAAATACATTTTCCCATTATATATCTTGAGCTAAGAAGGAGACAAGCTGCACCTTGAGAGATACTGGGGAAAATATGAAATTTTGAGGACAAAACATATGGAGAGTTGTACTACTAAACCTGTCACTTTGAAACAACATTGCCTATTCAAGGATCACCATAGAACTAAATAAACTTTTCAAACTTTCATAACTTTCTCATTTCGTAACCGATTTTGATAGAACTTTTTTTAAATTGCTTCTCTCCATCCTCTCTTGTCATTAAAATTTATTTTTCCCCAGGGTTTCATTCTCCTTTAATGGGGATTACCAAACCAGATCTTGAAACTTCTTTGTTTGATTTGAATTAAGATCATACAACCGACAAGTGCAGAGTATTCTGCTGAATCCAATGCACTTAACTAATTTCCTAAAATTTGTTCGTTTGGATCAAAGTTCCTGAAAGTTTTGTGATCTTGTGCATGAAATGCGACAGATCACATTTTTTTAATAGATGCATTGTCCTGATTCATATCAGTTCTATGGAATTCAACATTGAATTTATTTATTCAGCATCAGCACATCAAAGTTCCTGTTGCAATATGTAGTGGTATAGTATGTACGTTTGTATAGATATGATTGTTATTCCATAAATGTTTGATACTGGATTCAGTACTTATAGATTTTTTTTTTACATTGGATTAATCAATAATATTGATATTTCGGAAAATAGCGTTAAACACGGACATAATATGTACAAAATACTAAAGCTTTTCGACATGCACTCATCAGAGTAAATTCGCATGAATGAACAGAACGCCAGAAAACGAAACAATATAATAGAGCCGAAGGAACAGTGGACGCTAAATAGCGCGATATGATTGGCTGAACAAGGTTAGGCCTAGTAACAGCCGTTCGGTCGAACAAATGCTAAAATAACGCAAGTGTTCTTACGAACTCCTTCTGACGGCACAGAATGGGGTCAGTAAGCCGAATGTATGATGCCTCGAGCATGCGCAGGTGATTAAAACTTCTCGCTCGGCTGAGAACCCTGAACCAAGATGAACAGTATTGTTCCGCGCATTCTTGGTTATTCAATAGATGGTAAGCAATGGCCGACTTGCCACTATCCACGGAAGTAGGCACATTTAGTTGTGTACAAGAGCGTGAAGGTTGTGGGCGCGCGTTAGTTTGACGATTTCGGATTGACTTGGGCACATGTTGGCTAATGCGATCTGCTAACCGTTGGGTTGTGCGTCCTATGTACCGAGCTTCACATCGGCACTTAAATTCGTAAATAACATTACTGCAATGCGTAATAGGGAGCACATCCTTTCGGACAGACGAGATCATTCTATGAGTGGTAAATACCACACGCGCTTCAACAGCAGGGAAAACACCAGATACAGCCTGCTTGATCTGTTTCTCAAACTTTTGGGAAGCCTTCCCACGCCACGGAAGTTTGAGGTAGATCGGGCATCTCTTAGGTCCAAAGACCGGTGTCCTCATGGGCCTTTGCAGTGCGCGAGAGACAAGATAATCAATTACGCGGTCAGGATATCCATTTTCGCGCAAGATATCCTTGACCCGATTAATCTCTGTAGCGAGCTTGCACGGTGAGCAGATTCTCTGTGCTCTATCTGCGAGAATACCGATGAGACCAGTTTTGTACCGAGTGGAACTGAACTGGAGCCGAGCGAGAAGTTTTAATCACCTGCGCATGCTCGAGGCATCATACATTCGGCTTACTGACCCCATTCTGTGCCGTCAGAAGGAGTTCGTAAGAACACTTGCGTTATTTTAGCATTTGTTCGACCGAACGGCTGTTACTAGGCCTAACCTTGTTCAGCCAATCATATCGCGCTATTTAGCGCGATATGTTCCTTCGGCTCTATTATATTGTTTCGTTTTCTGGCGTTCTGTTCATTCATGCGAATTTACTCTGATGAGTGCATGTCGAAAAGCTTTAGTATTTTGTACATATTATGTCCGTGTTTAACGCTATTTTCCGATTTTGCAGTACCAAGCACTTATTTATATGGATATTTGTCCATTATTATGTGCTTGTGCAACTCAATAAGGAACTGGTCTATTGCAAACCCGTAATATGTACTCTAGATTTCAACTTATGGCTGATTCTCTAGCTACAGACAAAGTGCAAAATTTCTAATGGTCATCTTTGCGTCTTTATCTTAATCCAGGAAACCTGACAGATGAAGGAAGAGGAGACAGTTTTGAACCTCTCAGCATTGCCACACCCATCTTTGAGAACCCAACTGCTTCACTCTCCATTGAACCTTTGTTTGAACCTACAGCAGAAGGCATTCCAGATGGTAAGAATTTGTAGGAGCTTGACTTTATTATGAATATTACCTATTCCAATTGTTGCTCACCTAATGTAGTTGGCATTCCGATCAGGGGGTGTGCATTTGTTTTTCAAACATTTTTTTTTTTTTCATTTTATGCTCTAAAAAGAAGCATATCGCCTACCTGGGAACCTACATTTTATGTAACCATGTTGCCAGTTGGTGGACACAAATTGAAATACTTAAAACTTATTAATAGCTTGTCAGATTCTTTTTCATCCATTCTCTGCAGTGCTTTTCCTGTCTTTCTTCTCATTTGATGGAAGCAAAATTGGGGCAGGAGTTACCATGAAGTGATAACGCAACATCATTTTAAAGCATTCACTAATAAACTGATGTACAAAAATAATCAATAGAACTGTAGATATAACCAGTGTAGTCTATTTAAGAATATATGTTATTATCATGTTCAAATTTCTTAATTTTCACATACTAGTTACCCCCAAGGCAGTGTTCTCAGCTTTAAAGAAGATGGGTTATGAGACTTTCAGACCGGGTCAGGAGCAAGCTGTTATGAGAATATTATCAGGTAAGAGAGTTGAATTGTAGTAATAGTGAAAAGAACTGAGATAGTAATCAGATGATTAGGTTTTGTCATGTAGATACCACGAGTGAGCATGTCAGCTTACAATTTCACTTCGCCATTCTGTTTATGTACTCTTTGCAATAATCATTAAGTTGGAAATGATTTTTAAAGAATAATTTTTGTAAATGTCTATGGCCCGTATTCTCGAAAGCTGCCTAAGTTAAGCCTGGCTTAAATTAGGACGCTGATTTATGGAAGGCCATTTGTCAGCCCCTAAGTTCCGTATGAATTATTATATTTATGTTACAGAGAAAGAAACCAAATTACTTTTTGGCGTGAAATGAACATCAAAAATCAGTTTCATCAAGAAAAGTTTTTTATTACATTTAGTTACAAAGCTACAGAGGTTTAAATAGGATTAAGAGGATGACATTTGGCTCTCC
Organism: Heliocidaris erythrogramma; assembly: GCA_025617745.1. Classification (NCBI taxonomy): domain Eukaryota; kingdom Metazoa; phylum Echinodermata; class Echinoidea; order Camarodonta; family Echinometridae; genus Heliocidaris; species Heliocidaris erythrogramma. The sequence continues at coordinate 32,983,119 of CM046866.1, read as the reverse complement.
ATAATTTATTGGACTAAATCTACGCACTTAAGCGGGATTTAAGCCTGGCTTAGAATTAGGCGGCTGCTTTCGAGAATACGCGCCTATAGGTCCAAACTAACCCATATGGTTATATATTTTTCTCTGCATCTGCTTCATCTTGTGTCAGTAATTACAAGTTATACTAATACATGTGGTATTCTTTTGCACACTTCAAAATTTGTATTTGTTCTTATAGAATGTTGGCATGGAAGACACGAATGGGGTCAGTTGATGTTCAGCAAAGATAAGACCTATTTCGTAAATACATGAATTGAAATAGACGTTCCCTACCTCTGCAGAATTATTAGATCTCCTTGCTTCACTGTGAACATCTTTGATAGCAATTCTAATCTTTTTTTTTCTCTCCTAACAGGCCTGTCTACACTGGTGGTACTGTCAACAGGAGCGGGTAAGTCTCTTTGCTACCAGCTGCCGGCCTACATGTACAACCAGCGCAGCCCAGCCATCACCCTTGTCATCTCTCCTCTCGTTTCCCTCATGGAGGATCAAGTACTAGGGCTCCCTCGCTGTCTCAAGGGTGCCAGGCTGCACAGTCACATGTCCAAAGTGCAGAGAGAAAAGGTAATTTTCAGTAAGATACTAGTGTTATAATGCCAATGGGCAAGTTAATTTCCTATATGTAACAAATCAAACCAGGAATTATTGTTTCCCAAATGATTGTATTGATGGTCTCAGTATGACACTTATTATAACATGGACATGCCTAAATGTGAAGTAAAATGGTACTTTCAAAGTGTGACACAACGTATATTAATAGCAAACTAGTTGTGGTGATTATGAAATTTATGTAGTTTACATTTTAATATGTATATGATTGCGTTGATTGAAATTATGAACACCAATTCTTGTTTTACTTAAAAGCTCATGTGAAGTAGGTCTTACAAAATGGATTGTATAGAATGAGCTGTAGTCGCAGTGCCTTTGTTAAATAACGTCACTATTTGTCGGCGTAAGTCTTACAAAATTTAATGTATAGAAAGAGATGCAGTCTTGTAAGATCCATCAAAGCTAGTCACAGTTTAACTCTTACTGTGCCAAGGGGTTTAGCTCTCTTCAAAATTTTACCAAAACGTGATCAATGCTTACTTTTCAAATGTCTGCACTTTATTAACCATCTATTATTTCACAAAATATTGTGTACAAAACTTGTAGGAAATTTATTACTATTCTTATGATACCAAACATTATTACTTTACCCAACTTCATGCATAAGAATGATTGAAAATTATATTTGAGTTTCTTTTTTGTGAATTATTTTTTGGTTTCTCATTTGTTTACTATTGTTTAATGTTGAAATAAGGTAATATCTATTTCAAATTTGCAATTTTCTCTGAAAATTTCTATGGTAGCATATAATTATAATCATATATTTAGAATGCTTGATTTATGCTCAAAATTTTGATACACATTGACCACCATATATCTTTCTCGTGGTCGAGCAATTGGTGAATAAAAATGACTAGTCTATCTGTCACATATACGTGACATCGGCACTAAAAGAGTTAACAGTGAGGATGTCAAACTTGTATTTGCCAGGTCCATGCTGAGATTCAGGCCGGGAAGGTGCAGATCCTACTGGTATCACCCGAAGCAGTGGTAGGAGGGGGTACAAACTGCCTTCCTCACCCCTCTAAGATGCCACCTGTTGCCTTTGCCTGTGTGGATGAGGCTCATTGTATCTCGGAATGGAGTCACAACTTCAGGCCCTCCTATCTCATGCTCTGCAAGGTTTGATGATAAACTCTTCAGCTAGATATGGTCACGTTCACGATCAATCGCGAGTTTGTGATCGCTATCTCGAACAAGACCATGAGTTTGAGAAGAAATGCACTAGCATAAATTCGTTATTTTGAAGGCGAAACAGACTTTCAGAAATAGGAATCCATCAATAGATGGCTTTAAATGATAGTATACAAATATTTTAATTGAGAATGAATTATGGCTGGAGATTCCACCGAGTGTAAAAAGTGAAATTCTAGCCATTATTTTGACCTGCTCAAGCCAAGTTTTAGTTGTGTAAACAGTCTGTGTGAAATCTGTTCTGCTGTCCTACATGTACAAATTTATTTGAGCATTAATTTAAGACTGTCGGGTACAGTTCTTAAAAATATATTTTGTCTCTGCCTTATATTTATTGCAACACTCCATTCATACAGGCTGTGAATTCAGCAAAAAAGAAAAAATTAACATTATATCATTGTAGAAATCTGATGGTCCATCACATCATTTGTATTGTTTTGTTTCTATCTAAGGTTTTGAAGGAAAGACTTGGTGTCCACTGCATCTTGGCATTGACTGCTACAGCCACTAAGACCACCTCTGACAGTGTGGCCCACCACCTTGGCATTGCAGACCAACCAGGAGCAGTCATCAGAGGATGCTCAGTGCCAAACAACCTGCAGTTGTCCGTCTCCAAGGATCTAGACAGAGAAAGGGTAAAGAAGATCTTTACTATGCTATTCCATTCCATTATTCAGAGAAGAACATGTTAATTATCATGTAATCGTCTTTTTTATTTTGTTTTATTCTGTTTTATAATAATAATAATAACGTCCATTTATATAGCGCTTTTCAGAAGTAAACTAATATCAAAGCGCTTTACATAATACGATACTATTATTACCCCGGTCCTCGGATTCTGACATGCCCGCACACAATGTGTGCACTTTATCCGCTCCCTGGGGAGTATTCCAGCAAGAGCAGCACAGTGGCGCTCAAATTGCTAAACAAACGACATAACTTTCGCATCCTACCGGGTACCCATTTAACACCTGGGTGGAGAGTGGCAAATGTAGATTAACGTCTTGCCAAAGGACGCTAGTGTGGGTTTTTATTGCCTTGTAATTTTTTTATTGTCACAACAGATTTGTACTTTTTGTGGACAGTATGCACCACCACTTTCACAGCTGGTAGATTTATCTTAAATTCTTTAAAGGCTTTCATAAATTTGTAATGGCTCCATTTCCTACATAGGTTGATGTATTACTGAGAAGTACATGTCATACTGAACGTAAAGAGCGAAATGTTTGATATCTTGTGAGAGTGTTATTGGTGTTATTGTTTTAGAGCCTCAAAGTTCACTGTATCTGAGCAAGTAATGATTTCATATATTTTTCTCATGACCATTTGTAGGCTTTGATTGAACTGCTGAAGGGGGAGAGGTTCCGCAAGCTGAAGTCCATCATAGTGTACTGCATAAGACGGGATGAGACAGAGAGGATTGCCTCTCTCATTAGAACCTGCCTGCAAAGTGAGCCCTTTTACTCAGACGAAGAGGACGATGACGGTGATGAAGGAGAGAAGATGGAGACTGGGGAGGATGGTGAGGAGGAGAGGAAGAGCAAGAAGGAGAGCAAGAAAAGCAGTTACCAGAAGAAAATCAGAGGAAAGAAGAACAAAAAACCTGGTACATATTCTTCAGTTTTGAATCGGTCAAGGGTGGACATCAGACCATAGTGCTGTCACCGCTGACTCTGATGCCACTAGGAAAATTTCTCAGTTTTTATGAAATATGAAGCTCTTATTTACAATTAATGTTGATGAATCTTAGTGATTACCAAGAATTCAGGAAAAATGAATGAATTTTGGTTGCCTGTTCTCTCTGTACCCAATTTATCTATGCATGATATGTCAGTTAGGTGATAAAAATTGAGTTGGAAAAATGAAATTTTGTTTAGCTGATTATAAGGCCAGCAAAGTCAAATTGAAATAGACCTCGCTTAGTCAAAAATTGAGAGATTATTAAAAAATGGCACAAACTAGGCCTATGACCTGTTATTCCGATTTTTTTTTTGTTTTCTTCATTAAGTGAAACTCGAAGTTAACAGCTGTGAGGCCTACCATGCCGGCAAATCTCCTGCAGAGCGCAGGAAAGTCCAAAACTGCTTCATGTCGGGCAACTTACGCATCGTTGTTGCCACGGTAGCGTTTGGCATGGGGCTTGACAAAGCCGATGTCAGATCCGTCATCCATTTCAATCTACCGAGGACGTTTGAGAGCTTCGTGCAGGAGATTGGACGAGCAGGAAGAGATGGACTCCCAGCACATTGTCACATCTTCCTTGATAAAACAGTGAGTAGACTTCTTCGTAGAAAAAAGATGCTTTTTCAGAGTATTTGTGTGGTTGTTGTTTAATATCAAAACTTTTATAGCTTATGATATGCAGATTGTATAGAAATGCAATTATAGGACTACAGTGTAGTATTGTATGTGACAAGAAAACTATGCTGATTTGAATGTGTCATAAAATTTTACATTTTGCTAATTTGTATAACACAATAAATGCTTTAATACTTCTTGCTCCTCCTGTTTTGATGAGTCTAACATTTTCTGATGTGATCAATGGTGTCCACTTTCTCTTAGTAATTTTTTGTTCAATGCAATATCATGCGCAAAGCCCCTAAAGAGCACTATATGATATTTAACTGCCAATGTTTCATGGTTTCTTCTGCAGGGAAGCGATGTATGGGAACTGAAGAGACACACCTATGGGAATTCTGTGGACCGTTTCACCATCAAGAAACTGGTCAAGAGGATATTCAAGCCCTGTAAATGCAATCAGATCCACAAGCTAAAAGAGGTATGTGGCATCTCCCAAAAAAAGAATATAGCTTCTTCTTTTTTTTATTATAGCTATGCTCTTGTGAATCATATCTGAAGACTTTCCTGTTGTTTTGAGGTCTTTTGTCAAAGCTTTGTTTATGTTGATATAAAAGGGAAGGTTGAGTTCTTGAAAAGGTGAAAAATAATTTGGGAGCTTTCTCATTCCTTTTATGTCAGTTGAAGATTATCATAGTAGAAATGTCCACTGAAAAGGATTGCTCTTCAAATGCCCCCGTATTCGAAATATGACAAGAATAGCTAAAGTGTTCGGGCCGAACATTCATGCCACATGTGTGTGTGCAGTACCATATACCCATTTCTGTGTGCAGTGCATTTTTTATCATTTTAATGATTACAAAATCTCATGGTATACACCAATTGTTTTATAGACATGCCATCCTCTCCCAATCGCTTTGAGACAGTTTCTTTCACAGTGTAATCACATGACCAGTACTCCACTTTATCTATTAACTCTTGACTATAACAACAACAACAACAACCAAAAATTATGTATTCGTGCTTCCATTTGGATTATAATGTAAAAAGGAGATAATCGATCGTAACAAGCTTTATATGGGAGGCAAATCTCCACAATGGCATTTCAAGGAGATTGTTTTGTTTTTTTCCCTGATATCATTTTACAGTCCAGTGAAGGAGAGAAAGATGTAAATGAAGACAAACCATCTCAGAATGTATGTCCTGGTCATGCATCTTCTATGCCTGTTGAGACCACTGTACAGGACCTAGATATCAAGGAAGAAGGTATTTTTTGGTTGGTGTTTTTTTTTCTTTTTTGCCTTGCCGTCCTCACTCTTCTATTTGATTTTCCCTTTTTTATTAGTCCCTTTCTTTGTCTTTTGTCCTCCTCCTCTTGTTCTCCAATGTTTTTATGCCTCCGCCCACCGAAGGTGGGTGCCGGAGGCATTATTTTTTCGGGTTGTCCGTCCGTCCGTCCGTCCGTCCCACTTCTCGTTACCGCGATATCTGAAGAATCATTTGAGGTAGGAACCTCAAACTTGGTACTAGTATGTATCCCCATACGAAGATGAACTGATTAGATTTTGGGGTAAGTAGGTCAAAGGTCAGAGGTCACAGAGGTCAATTTACATGAAATTACATGAAATTCTTGGTTTTTAGCACCGTTACCGCGATATCTCAAGAACTGTTTGAGGTAAGAACTTCAAACTTGGTACTAGTATGTTTCCCTATACGAAGATGAACTGATTAGATTTTGGGGTAAGGAGGTCACAGAGGTCAATTTACATGAAATTACATGGAATTACTGGTTTTTAGCACCGTTACCGCAATATCTCAAGAACTATCTGAGGTGAGAACTTCAAACTTGGTACCAGTATGTATCCCCATAGAAAGAGGAACTGATTAGATTTTGGGGTAGGTAGGTCAAAGGTCAGAGGTCACAGAGGTCAATTTACATGAAATTACATGGAATTACTGGTTTTTAGCACCGTTACCGCGATATCTCAAGAACTATCTGAGGTGAGAACTTCAAACTTGGTACCAGTATGCATCCCCATAGAAAGATGAACTGATTAGATTTTGGGGTAAGTAGGTCAAAGGTCAGAGGTCACAGAGGTCAATTTACATGAAATTACATGAAATTACTGGTTTTTAGCCTCGTTATCAAATATTTCTAGAACAGTTTGAGCCATCAACTGAATTTAGGCGGAGGCATATAGGAGACGCAGTCGCATTCATCTTGTTTATTATTTTCTTCAGATGGATTAGCAGAGATTTTTAAAGATTGTCTGAATGTGCTGTCACTATCTTTCTCACTTTCATTCTCTTCATTTAATATGGTACAAAGAAAAAGGTGGAATTTTAAATATTTTCTCCAATTTCTTCTATAATTTGTCTGATTTTTATTGAAACCCCCTTTGACCTAAAGGCACGTAAACTCCATCTGGTTTGTAATATTTTATATAATTCCCCACATCGTAGGAATAGCAACCCTGATGTGTTACCTGGAGCTCCACCCAGACCGCTGGCTGGTCACACACCCTCACACTTACACCAAGTGCACACTCAACTTCTACGGAGGTCCGCGAGAGCTTCGGGAGTGTGCCATCAAGAGCCCTGCTGTAGCTGCCGCGCTCGCCAGGGAACGGATCAGTGGGAAGAAAGGGTCGAAGGACACTGGAAAGACATCGCTGGAGTTTGACGTTGTGGAACTTGCGAGCGCCATGGGATGGGAACTTGTGCCAGTGAAGAGGGGGCTACGACAGCTGCAATGGAAGCATGACAAGATAAAGGGTATGGGAATATGTAATATATATGTTTGCAGTAAACTCACCTTTCATATTAATAAATATTCAAACAGCTTCTTGAGGTTAAGTTTTCATCAATATGATAGAGCAAAGTTGCCAAATATCCCACTTCTAACACATTTTTGTGTATCGCTTTTTTCATAAGCAGTCATATCATGAATAAGTATTATCAGCAAGCACAGATAGAGATAGGATAATTCACTATCCAGATATATTTAGTTTTTTGCTGAATTCGTTATTAGATTTATGAGAGGTGCTCAGGCATGGCTAATTTATGCAGTCTATATGAAAAAAAATAGCCTGCACAGGGATGAAGACTTCATTTATAATGAACAATGTATAATTTTGTATTTTGCATTAATCACAAGATCAGTGGGATAAAATTAGACTTGCAGTTAGGAAAACTCAACTTAAACTGAAAGCAAAACTTAAACTTAGATTGTGTAATTTAGGATTTGGGGTTAATGGTAGCTTTTGTTTTTGTTCTTCTATTAAACCACATGTTTTAAGCAATATAAGTTGCTTTCACCATTATTTAGGTTAATACTGAATACAATTTTAATAGGAAAAAAATGCAGGAATGGGAACTTTCTTCTTGTGACATTAGTAGGTCCAAGGAACTCCTTTATGGCAGTCAATGTTTCATTCCCTCTTGTTTTCTTGATACAGGTTGGGTGAGGACCGGTGTGATGGTGGAGTTCTCAGACCTGGCCTTCTCCTATCGTTGCCGTGGTAACCTGAGTGATGCGGAGCTGGATGGTGTGGTGGACTTCCTGCATGGGAGGGTGATGGATCTGGAGAAGAGAGAGCTTGGACAACTCAATGCTATCTACTCCACGCTGGAAAGGTAGCCTTGTATTTGGGTTATCAAATTTGTCAGAGCTATATTCTTTGAAAATCTAATGGCACATCTTTCTCAGTTCATTGAAGTTGATGTCAAGATGTCAAATGCCTGCTATGTAAAGCAATGTAAGTTGCATTGCCAGCATTTAGATACTGTCTCAGTGAAGTAAATTTTATGAAATACCACCCAAGATTTTTTTTTCTATTTGAACTGATGCACAGCCATGCATAGCATTATCAACTGAACATGAATAGATGATCATAAATTCTTAGATTTCCTCCTGCGCAAACAAACAAAAGAAAAGGGCTTCTTTCATTATTGCACGCTTAGATCTGATACACGTCCCATTTCCCAAGCCTTTTCTACCCAATTACAGTGTCTATAAAGACCACTCAAGGGAGACAAGAAAAGCGGTCTTTATGAGCAGGTGGTCTTTATGTACAGGTTCCTTTGATACATATTTCAATGAGAAACACTTTCAAGGGAAACAAAAATAGTGGTCTTTATAGACAGGTGGTCTTTCTATACAGGTGGTTGCTAAAGCAGGTTTGACTGTAGTAACTACATGTACCTCAAACCTTCTTTGACAGTGTATCTAAGAAGAATTACATGGACTGTTGCGATGAGGTCGATGTAAAGCGAAGTGATCACCTCAGAGGTGAGCTCATCAAGTACTTCACTGAGGAGCTGGACCTATCGAAGATGCAGGGCAGACAGAAGGACACCTCCAAGGTCAGTTCTAAAACTGGAGAAACCACATTGTCTCTTCTGAATATTCCTGTGCAGTTATGCTAATGTATCAAAAGTTACAATATTCATAGAGAACATGAAAACTTGTCCATTAACCTTTGGAAATAATAAGTGCTTCACAAGTGCTTGGTCCTTTTTCATTGCACCCAATAGGTTTATTTGTCATTTTGTATTGAACATAGTACAAATTTCATGAAACTTACCTATTATACTGTACGATTTGAATTGAGGTGATGTAAATCTCTAATATGTTAACAAATTGCTCAGAATGGATACATGACTACATTGAATTTGAGGTAGATATTTCTATATGATGTTTGATTTAGGTTTTGACTGTTCCTTGTTTATTCTTTCTTTATTTCATTGTATATTACATTGTTTATATGCTCTTATTTACATCAGTTGTAAAGCGCATAGAGAACTAGTTTAGTTATTATGCGCTATATAAGCATTTACTATAATTATTATTATTATTATTGTATAGATGTATTGGATATACAAAAAATACTCAAACTTTTATCATAAACATGGCTTACACAAATACAGGTTGATGCTTCAGAAGAGGGCCGCATCCGCATGACCATTCGCCAGTTCATCAGTGTCAACCACGATAGAACATTCACGGGTCGTGCCGTTGCCCGCATCTTGCAGGGGATAGCAAGCCCATGCTACCCGGCCCAAGTATGGGGACGGGACAGGAGATTCTGGAGAAATCATGTGGAGGCGGACTTTAGGACTATTATTAGGATTGCCAATGAAGAGGTCATGAGGATGAGATGATGAAGTGTCAACCATGATTAAACATTCATCAGCCATGCCGTTGCCCAAATCCTGCAGGGAATAGCGAGTCCATGCTACCCAGCCCAAGTATGGGGACGGGACAGGAGATTCTGGAGAAATCATGTGGAGGCGGACTTTAGGACTATTATTAGGATTGCCAATGAAGAGGTCATGAGGATGAGACGATAAAGTATAAAGAAGTGGTCAGGTGTTTGTGAAATCAGTGTTAAGATCACGCTTTAATAGTATTATCCAGTATTCACACACACATCGTCGGTGATACGGCGAAGTGACACTAACCGACGCGCTGCGCGAAAACACATTTCCGAGAACATCGCATTTGAAAAAATGGTTAGCGTCATTCCATTTATTGCACACCTTAGCCGCATTCATTTAATGTGGTTTATAGTAGGTAGCAAGAGTAAGAGCTGTTCTTTAAGAAAATATTACCCGCATACAAAAAAAATCATTAGTTTTTCTAATTGTTTTCCACAAATGTCTAACGTCACTTCGGAAATTCCACCCTTCTCCCATTTACCGTATGTAATGTGCTGAACGCAGAGGTTTACGAAGTGACGAATACCAGTGCGCGCGTGCGCGCAGTAACTAGCGTCACTTCGTCAAATCACAAGCGCGAGGTTGAGTGCACTCACCGCATTGTTAATGATGATATTCGTCACCTTACTTGCTAATGACTGTTATGCAACCCATACTTTCAGAGGGAAAACGAAACTTTCCTGTAAATAACAGTATCATTCTCGGGGTGTTATACCGGGAACTGCATATTACTATAGAAATCATTAAAACAATCATCCATACAATGATTTCTCAGTTCCTTGGTACTCATAATAATTGAATTTAAACGGCTTATTGGAGTAGTGATCGCAGTTACTGTAGCCATGCAGTATTACCGCCTATTCAGATCAGTGATCAGTAGTTAAAATAATTATACCAACTGAAATCATAAAAATATGGTCTATTTCACCGCTGTTTTCATCATTAGCATTTTGTGAATTTCATGTATCACTTATAAATAGTAGAATCAATAAAAACATAGAATGATACAGATTAACGATGTGATGATCTCTTAATACTTCCAATTATTATAATTTCACCAATCACTGAATTGTTAGGATATATTTCATTTGTGTAATACCCATTATAACCCAACATTAACGTATATTAATGTGACCTACATCAATGTTCAATTCAATATACAAGCTACTTTACAACTTGCAAAAGGATTTTTGGTAATTCGAGAACAAAGAAACTAATTATAATAGAAATAAACAGGACACTAAGTTCCGTAAGTGCATCTTTCTTGTGTATTGGATGAGTGAACACACAAGAAAAATGTGTTTTGTTCTATAATAACCAAATCCTTTCACAGGTCGTGAAATTATATTTGGAGCTATCTGATGGTACCAAAATACTTGAGCAAATGTAATTCTGTGGGTGCATGGTTTTCTTTTAACATCTTGGTCAGTAACTTAGTCCATTCAGGCACACATTCATCAGAAACATGCTTCTTACTCATGAGCGAGGTTCCGGTAGAAATCGACCACTTCCACTTGAGAAACTACAGGGTGTGCACCTGTACAGAGGGCCAAGAGATCTTCATACTTACCAGCTGGAATCTTGGGACGAGAAGAATATAGTGGTGGTGGTGTAGCAGGTCTTTGGGAAGGGCATTTGTTTTGAGAAGAACGGAGGGTACGTGACGAGCTTCCGAGTGTGAGCCCATCAAAGTTAGTACGACAGTGAGAAGTTTTGAAGTGAATGACGTCAGGATGTTCTTTGTTCATACGTACCTGCTTAAACGTAGTCCAGTTAATTTCCTCTCCTTGGTTCGATTCCCGACACTTCAACACACCTAGCTCCTGACCATACGCTTTCCAACCCAACACATCCGAGGTCTTCACATGTCTTACAGTGTAGGGGCATGGAACTTGCCTAGCATCCTGAATTATTGAGGACAACTGGTGTACTACCTCCACTTTGCGTGACAAGCTGTTCTCAATGACAGAGTGGATACTATCACCCTCAGACTGTCCGTGACCTGCCTCAAAATAATGTATGGTGATCATCTCTACATTTTGAGACTTTTGCAAGAAGTTATGGAACATGGATGGTAAAATGCTGTTTTTGTTTTGCCCTATGCATCCATCACAAAATAGGTCAACCTGTTTCTTACCTTCCTTGTCGAGTTTGGTAAGGTAGTCATACACATACGAAGAGACCTCACAAGCTCCTCTCTTTGTGATACTTTCGTTGGACAGATAGCAATGTCCATCGTGTGAACCAAGGTCATAGATAGTGAAATTGTAACGAGCCAACCTACGCTTGTAAAACACTGCGTCCCTGTTAGATTTCGGCAGGTAAATGTTTTGCTGTAAATCAAAAACTGCTTCAGCATGTGACTTATCATGCAATGTTTTTTCTTTGCTCTCACTTTTGATTTTCCTTACTTCATCAATCTCTAAGATGAAGAATTTTAGCTAACTTCAATGACTACTTAAGACAAGTTAAGAGATAAGTCACAGAAACAGTAAAATACATCGCCATGACGCAAAAGTTTTCCCGTTATGATAACATTTTCTTGTCTACGTGCAACCCCAATATAATATGCTATATTTCATACTTACAGATTAACCGAGAATCTCACGCATTTTCCATTAGTTTGGACTCTTGTAAGACTACAGAATAGTAGGAAAGTTGCCCGGTGAGACCGTGAAATCTAGCTACTAGCTAGTATTGAGTACTAGTACTATACTAGTTTACTAGTACTACTTACTGCGTGTGCGCGCGCGCGTACAACGCGTAGGCGATATTATGTACTTTTTACGCGTCCGGAGAGTTGCGCGCACAGTATTCGTCACTTCGTCAGATATTAGATACGATGCGTGTGCAAGTAAGAAAGATACGACGAAGTGACGAAAACATATTTGCCAGTTCGAAAAATCCTGATTTGCAAAATGAGGATTGTGTTAATTTTTATTTTCTTTATTTTTTCCAAAATTCGTCATTATTATGAATTAAAATTTTGCTAATCGGTAAATCAGAGTAAGCCCTATCCATTTTTGAGAAAATCTCAAAATCGAAAGTCTAACCCAGAATTGAGGTTAGTGTCACTTCGTCATATCACCGACGACATGTACATTTTCAGGAATGGGAATTGCCAGACTATTTTGTGAGAGATCGAATTCGCAGTAGGGAAATTCTTGAATCTACCAATGAAAGTGATGATGAACTTTTGTGTAGTGAAGTTCTAACCTGTCGACTACTTAATTCTCTCATTCCCTTGGGCAGTATACAGGATTCAAATGGATCCTTTCTTCAGTGGGTTCATTTTCCTATCAGGAGACGGCAAATTTTATCAACAAACTATTATTATTGTTATTATTTAATGAGTTACTATTATTCCTTCAGATCATCTCTGGGACAAGAGATAGAGCTCATACAGTCCTTACCATAGAGGCATTGCACTGTTTTGCAACACAAGTCCAAAGTAATTATGTATGTCACTTATTTTCACAGAGCACTTGTTCACATTCTTGTCAACTTTAAGAGCTCCCTCTTGTGTTTGCTATCGATGGACTTGCTCATGTTTCCAGTTGAATCTTAATGATTACCCCTGTCATATATCAGCATTCTGATGTACCTACATGTATGTTACACAGGTCAGAGAAATATTATGTTATTACATTCATCAGAATGAATCTTGTCAAATATAGTATATTTTTGTAAATTTACCAGGGGAAATGATACACGGTATACAAATAATGAATGTTTATGAGTGCAATGGACAGAATATTTCATTCGGTGAAAGATGAAATGATCCATTCAACGAGGCGGAGCCGAGTTGAATGGATCATTTCATCTTTCACCGAATGAAATATTCTGTCCATTGCACGAATGAAAAAACATTCATTATTTGTTTTATATGACACCTAAAAATAGCTATCCTTCTCATTTGACATTTTATGAATAAAGAAACAAGAGTGAAGGGACTTACATTTTGTTTTGCAACACTGGTCCTTTTCAGGTCAAGATGTTCATAACAGTCAAACAAGAAATTCAAATAGAAATCCAATCCAATCCAAAATTGTTGTCAGTTAACTTGCAAAAACAGTCAGTTATTTCAAACACAATACAATCCAAAATTGTTCATAAATCCTTGGCATAACAGATAAACTGCGGCATGGTCATTTTGTTTTTCGTTTACCGGCCAACCATGCATGTCAGAGGTTAGATGCTGAGCGCGCAGCCGCGGCGGTCCATCAATGTACTTGATAGTCGCATGCGCGCTGCAAAGGCAAGTCGTTTGCGCGTATGTGGGTGGTCGCGAGTGCAATGGACAATTTCGTATGGATCCAAAATTGCACGGTGAATGGATCAAATTTGCACGATTGATGACGTCATTGTTCAATGGGACAAATGATCAACATCAAACAACCAATCAAATGGCAAGGATCTAATGAGGTGTCATATAATTGACAATATGACATGACCTTTTGCACTTAGTCCTAGAACTGGAGCAGGCAAGCCCTTTTTAGATAATCGTTAATAGCATTCACATTTTATGCAAAAATGATGCTAAATGCCCCATTTCTAATTTCCCACCCAAAATATTTGTTTTTAATGGGTGAATGTGTTATATATCTTGATATCTTCTTAAATGTAAGGGGCTATATTTCAGAGAATATGAATTCAATTCCAGTCTTTCCTGCCGATTGTAATATCTTGCTGAAATTCCTGGGACAATTGAATAATTACTGGTGAAAAATATAAGGCCTTCAAAGTCCCCCTTTTTAAAAAGTATATTTCTGTACTTGGCGGGCCTATTCAACAGTGAACATACATTTAGCAGTCACGGTGTGTATGCTACAGCCTATATCAGTTGATATTTAGATTATTTGTCGAAGTGCTTATCACATTTGTGTAATCTGATTAAACAGTGTTTGCACTGACAAATATTCCATGCCAAACGTTAAAGTGAAAGAGCACGTTTGCCATACATCAGTATGAGGTTACCAAATTCATTTACGTTGTGAATGTTCATAACAAATTTGTAAAATTTGGATAAGAAATTCTTCAACTCTGTGTTGGGGAAAGCATTCTTAGTGATCTCATTTGTCCTTCACTGTGGTATTTTTAAATTTTGCATATCTTAAACTATGTGCGATGGTTCCATTTTCATTTAATATGCCTTTCCAATGCACTTCATCGATCCATGGTGCTGTAAACTCCCTCAAAAAGAAAAAAAAACACCTCGGCAAAGTGAAACCAAAATAAAGTAAATAAATAGCAAGTGGGCGTGAAAAAATGTAGCTGCGCATGACAAAAGCCCCTAAGCGGACTTACTTATCTGTCTGTGTATGAGGTGCAGAAATGAGATTATCAGAAGCGCACTACGTTTAAGTTATTTCATTTTTAATGAATATTATTTGTCCACACCCTGAACAAAAAACGACATTAGGATCTTCTTTCGATGAGCTATCAAATATGGTATCCCGTAACTTACAAATTTAGATTCGCACATCGCCAAAGTCAACCTTGAGTTTAACTCAATGTTAATGTCTTTTCCATTTGAAATTTGACATTTGTATTATTTATATTCATTTGCAGTATCACTTTCTTACATTTTGTACATTTTGTAACACTTTCAGCCTCCAAACTGTTTGATGAATCAGGATGATTCTAATAGATTTTGATAAAGATTATATTTTTTCGCCAATAGTAATACAGTAGTATGACATCACAGGATGTTTCGGAATTTGTGGGTTGTAAAGCTCTTTAAGAAATGGTTTGTCAGCTCCATGACATCTTTGCAGATTGCAGACAGAGGTATGACTCATTGATTTGGTTAAATATAAAAATAAAAACTAAATATTGACAATCATGCCATTTTATTCTATTTTGATATCAAGGTTAGTATAACCTAATTCTTTTTCTTTTGATATACCACTTCAAAGAAAAATTACCAGCTGCTACCAATAATTTTCGGCTGAAAGTACCAACAGGATAGAAATTCTATGAATTTTAAAACTAAGAACTCGTAATCAAGTTTTATCCAAACAGACTATTCACTTTTGTGCTGTTGTACTAATAGAGAAGTATGATTGCGTGCAATACGTGTTTGCACAGAGCCGATTTCAAAGCTCCTTGGGTGATCAACGTGTGATAATGCTCCATTTGAAGGTAATAAAACATTTGAGTTTCTCGTGTATCAGCTTTGCAGTGTCACTGTAATGCATCTTATCATGGTTACTGATAAGAACACTCCGTGACCTAAAACAACCCTCCTATAAAAAAAATACTTCATCTTTAATTTGGATGTCACGATCTTTTTTGTTTCTTCTTTGTGGTTTATGATTGGCACATATATGATATTATCATAAGCACAGGATTTCGTTTGCATTGATTGTATGTTTAAAAGGGACCCTTCACTTAAAACAATCTTTGGCAGCTAGTTTGTATAAACTCAGCACCCAAAAGAGGCTTTTCTTGCAATATCTCTATAAAAAAGTAACATTAGGTGCTCATATTTTTAACATAGTTTAGTGGCATGGAACCCCTAACATAGCAATCTGTTTTTTGTGTTTGGTCCCCTTTAAATTCAGTATTCATGGATCTGCAACTTTTTTATTTTAATTAGTTTAAAATTTGGAGATAATGTTTTGAAATCTTTAGCCGTAAATTTATGAATTTGTAAAATTAATTTCAAGCATAAATGATACCCATTCTGTTTCCTCATTCCGTCCATATGCACATAATTTTTTTCCCTCTTATTTCAATAGGTTATATCTATTCCTATTTTAACTGTCTCCACATTCTTGATATTTCTATTTTAATTATTTTCTGCATTGATTACTTCTCGGTGCAAAGAATTCATCATCCAAATATTTTCTTGAGCAAATGGGCACCTGAGCACTTTTTAATTAATCAAATCCTTAATTATCTCCTAGAAGTTTTTCTCAATTCCTTTCTTCCATAACCCAGTTTTGAGCTTTGCATAGTGACGTTGGAATTGTTTTTGGTACACTTTAAGAAACAGATAAAAACCCGAAGAAATGTTAGCTGATTTTCATTCTACCTAGTTAGTAATCCTGCCAATTCTATCCCTGTGAATTATTTACAAAAGGCCTAATTCCTTTCAATAGTCTCTTGTTCATGTACCAGCTTATCTGCTGCACATCCCTTCTAGCTCACATCTATTTCTGTCACTCTGAAATGCCTTTTTAAAGGTAAAATTGAGTACTGGTTTATCTCATTGGATTGCTGAAGACACTGTCTACATGGTAGAAACTATTCTGAATGGATGATCATGTAGTGAATAGGAACAATTGTGTACTATGAGTTTTGTAATCATCAAAACTATAACAAATTGAATCAATCTTAATGAAAATCAAAGATTGAGTAGCACTAGACATGATTATTAGTATATAGGACTACACAAACATGTGACATCAGTATTTAGTCTAAAGTTATAAACTACATGTATCTACAGTCATATTTGTAACGTGAGGGCATTTCAACGGCAATCCTTTTCATGAGACATCACTGTTACAATATTTTTCCGCAAGGGAATAAAAAAGTATGAGACGGCTCACAGATTATTTCTCACCTTTAAGAGAACTCAAACTTCTCTTTAAAAGAATACCATGCTAAGCTCCTGTGGGCAATAAATCAACATACCTATCATAACGCTGTTTACACTGTAAGAGGCTGGATACCTAAATGAAGACATTGTGTTTGCACTGTAGATATTATTTCGTTAATCATTGATTATCTCCATCCAGAGTGGGGTTCAGTTCTTTTGGAGATGGTTAATATTCGAAATGAAGATTTTTCTGCCTGGTTATCGAAGAATTTTGCTTGAAAGCCTGAATTGAAAACATGTTTTGCCAATGTATTCACCAGATGTGGCAACTAAAAGATAGAAAGGTTTATTTGGTATTCTTCTTGGTGCAAATCCACAACAATTCAATATAGAGCCTTCATGTATAAAGCCTTTGGACTGTAAAACTATACTTAGTGGCTGAAAATACTGCCTGGAAAGTAGTTTATAAAGTAGTTTATAAAGAAATGTGAAATCAGGATATCCTGATACCTTCGTAATTTTGATTACCCGTGTGAATGTTACATGACCTATTGTATACCTAAACTGATACATATGCTGATTAAGAAATTGTCTCTCGTGCCTAGCAAAATAACTGCTCACTTCGAACCATCGTGTGGCCACGTTACATGACCTTTCACAAAGGGTAGGGTATAACGTTTGTGAATTGCCCCCCCCCTCCCTTATTGGCAGTGTCGGGTCCAGTCTACCCGACACTTTATAAAAAAGTACTGCAAATCTACAAATACCCATGTCTCGAACACATTTTTTTCAATAAGAGGGGGGTATTTCACAAACTTTACACCCTACCCTTCATGAATTTTATAGGGCTTATTATTCACGAAAGGTTGTGTAACGTGACAACGTGATGTGAACGAGATCACACGATGGTTCGAAGTAAGCCCCAAATAACTTATTTAACATGGTTATCTGACGAAATGAGGAACCTTTTGTTTCTTTTAAATATTTACAATTCTATGATGATTTGCTATGTTACACTGAAATATTTTTGTAGCTTTATAAATATTTGCATCATAAGATTTTTTATCATCAATCAAAAAAACATGTCGTGTTCAAGTTGTTTTCAGTGTAAATAATTATGTATTATGTAAATTTGGTGTCTGTATATTATGTGAATATGAATTGATGTATTAAATTCCTGTTCATGATAAAAACAATATTTTTCTATTAAATGTGTTGCAGTTTTTTCTCTTATAGGGAAAGGCCACTCTGGCATCAAGCTGGCAGAAATAAAAGCATGAAAATTAAAGAAATAGATCAGCGACAATTTGAGGAAAATCTTATAAAGGATTAGCAAGGGGTTTTTTTTATGGTTATTTTCATTGCAAAAAAAATTGAGGTGTTTAACTCTTACTGTGCCAAGGGGTTTTAGCTCTCTTCAAAATTTTACCAAAATGTGATCGATGCTTACTTTTCAAATGTCTGCACTTCATTATTTCACAAAATATTGTGTACAAAACTTAAAGGAAATTTATTACCATTTCTTATGATACCAAACATTATTTTACAAACTTTATGCATAAGAATTATTGAAAATTACATTTGAGTTTCTTGTTTTGTCCATTATTTTGGGGTTCTCATTTGTTTACTATTGTTTAATGTTGAAATAAGGTGATATCTTCTTAAAAATTTGCAATTTTCTCTAAAAATGTCTATGGTAGCATATAATTATAATCATATATTTAGAATGCTTGATTTATGCTCAAAATTTTGATATACGTTGACCACCATATACCTTTCCTGTGGTCGAGCAGTTGATGAATGAAAATGACAAGTCTATCAAACACATATATGTGACATCGGCACTGAAAGAGTTAAAGACAAAATCACGAAGTTGCCAATTTACATTGATCGGTTACAAAC
Source organism: Heliocidaris erythrogramma (assembly GCA_025617745.1). Lineage (NCBI taxonomy): Eukaryota > Metazoa > Echinodermata > Echinoidea > Camarodonta > Echinometridae > Heliocidaris > Heliocidaris erythrogramma. The sequence continues at coordinate 32,964,311 of CM046866.1, read as the reverse complement.
TTGAAAGTTTATAACTTGCTTATCCGTAATCAGATTTTCCTCAAACTGTCACTGATCTGGTTTTGTTTTTTATTTTATGTTTCTACCAATTTAATGTTAGGGTTGTAATTTTCTCCCTCTTTCTGCAAAGATATGCCACCAGTATTTAAAATAAAAGCAAAGAAACAAAAAATGAAAAAAAAGTGTATGAATGTGAGTATTTTAATGACAAAAAGAAATTTAATGCAATATCTCCCAATATCACAATGTAAGAAGGTAATTGTTCATAACCTCAATAGACCCCAAGTTATTAATTTCTTCAAATTGTAAGAATATTTTTCCAGTATTTCTTTCACAAAGTATGCACTTGGTAAGACTAAAACTCGTCCAAAATGTGTGATTTAAAATTGACTTATGAAAAAATGAACTTGTGACTGGTGAAAAGAAAAGCTCTTTCACAAATTGTGGTTATCACATTTTTTTTTGGTCGTTTGTCCATGCGGGTAGGTTTGGTGTCAGCGGCGATCCTTGGGTTCACCTTTTCAGTCTCGGAGCTTCGTTCTTGAACTACATGTATATTTATTTTGTAACTCACTTTTTCTGACATTTTAATTATTTTTTTAAAATTTTGTTCCAATTGCTTTATTTTTACTGTTTGTTTTTGTTTGTTTGTTTTGGGGTTTTTTTTGCTCAGTGATTTTTTTTAATCATGTAAATCACTTGTAATTATTGTGATTTCTGTTGATTTCCTAATAAAAACACAAATTTAAAAAAAGATTAATAAATTGTGGTTATCAAGGACATGTATACGACTGTTCAATAAATGATAACCTGGTGAACTACCCTGAAACAATTGGAATAATTTTCACATTTTAATTAAATAATTACGTTCAATGTATTGGGGAGAGTTTGTGATTTAAAAATTTAAAAAATTAAAATGAATCAGATGTAGACACATAAAATTGCCAAAAGTTTTTGAGAATTTGGCCAAATTTATTGCCGGGGTATAGCTGAAATCTGACAGAAAAAACAAGAACAATTATGTAAATTAATGCAAGTACTATTTGTCTTTATTGCGCAAAACCTGTCTCATTTAACTGACATATCTGTTCTGAAACCCAACAGATTTAGAATAGTCAAATTAATCATAAATGCAGTTAATTATATCCAGATTATTACATTTATATTGATTGGGTTGATATCTGTTATATGTGTCACAATCTTTCTCTTCTTTTTAGGTGCTTTTACTTCAATGGCAAAACAAGGCAAAAAAAATTCCATCGCAGACATTCAAGATAAGTTCGTTACGGGTGCTACCGGAGCGAGAGTGAAGAACAATAGCTCCACAGGCGCAAGTTGATTGGCCGAAATTTTCCCCGTCCCCGATCATAAGATTAAAACTTTCCTCGAATCATCGCCCTATCGGTTGGTATCATGTAGGGGGCGCGCAACAAGTGGTGGTCTTATGTGGGGAATTCCAAGCAATGCGGAAGTGGTGGTATAAATTTGCCCATGCGTACGGCGCGGATATAGAATGGTTTCGTATAGCGTACACTTTGGCTATGTAGATCATGTTGATTTGGGAACCGCTCTGAATCTTGATTGCGTTGATATTTACTTTTCCGATGGGTTTATGATAACCGTTAGCTCTCTGAATTATGCATGACTGTATACCAAGTAAGCCAACATCAACCTGCTGCAAAGATGAGCGCGTGTGAGCCGTTTTGGTAGCTGATCGAGCGAGCGAAAGAGCTCCAGAGTCCGTAGACATCCGCATTTGGAACGAAGTCCAGTTTCATCCACGTTACTCGGTAGTAGCAGACAGGCGATCGAAGTCCACTCTAAAGTCCAAAGATTCTATTCATCTTTGACCTCATCACTTGATTTGTCAGGACAAGAGGGGCTGCCAGTTTCCTTACCGAAGTTCAGACAGAAGTCGTCGACATGAGTATGAATAAGAGTGAACCCGTTGAAGGTATTAAAATCATTAATAGATTATGGCTTATGAAGTGTATTTTTGTTCACGCATTGGGAATCCCAGATTATCTTTAGCAAGGGGCTTTCCGCGATAAATTCGTGGGGGCGGATCCGTATATACGGTATAGTCTGATACTTGGTCTACATTGCAGTATTGTCGATCAGCTGTAACTTAATTGGTTCTTTGGTTTCTTTGGTGCAGTACATGTAGATCTGTGTCAGGATTTGATTTGGTTGGCATGATTATCCAATCCAAGTTAACCTGTTGGATGTGATTTAATTTTGATATATATTAAACTCACATTTCCCATCTAGCGACTCTAGCCCGAGTTATCTTGGGGTTAGCATGCTTAGTATTAGTATTCATTGGGTTAATAAGGTAGTTTTATGTGCCTTTACAACTATATTTACAAGTTCGTCTTGTAGATCATGACTAAAGTACTAAATTAGAATTTGGTAGTAGCAATTATTTTATCTTTATTCTTGATTTGTGATCAATGTAATAATAACAAGATTTCTTGAATTGTCTCCCCTTCAGTTTATCATTTTTGTATTAATGAATTACTCTTAGTCTCGGAATGGCAGTTGTTAAGTTACAATTGACATTAACACTATTGTCATACAAGCCATCGTCACCACCACTATCAAACTCACAGTAATATTACCGCCACCACTATATATATTGTTGCCATGCCAACCATCATCATCATCATAGTTCTCACAGAAATATTACCAGCACCATTGTTGGAATTAGTGTCATTATTATGATCATGATCACATATTATCAGCCCCACCACATCTTCATCTCTACCACCACCATCATTGTTGCTATCCCAAGCATCATCCCACACTTCCACCACCAATATCACCACTTATCAATACAACATCAGTCCCATCATCATCATCCTCTTCCTCACAACCACTATCATCGCCGCTCCAGAACTTCCACCACCTCTGTGACCACTATCACTATTGACACCTCCATCATCGTCATCATTATCACTATCACCGTGATCATCATTGCTAACCAAGTATCATCACCACTCCAACGCTTTCACTTCCATCATTACCAGTGTCACTATGCTATCAGCTCCACCATCATCATCATCACATCCACTGTTATAATCATCATGATCACCATTGCTATCCTGGACAGCATCACCATGACTACATCTATCATCACTACTAAAATGCTTCCACCTCCATCATCATCACCAACATCATCACCACCATCATCATCACCACCATCATCACCATCATCACTATCAGCTTCACCATCATCTTCATCACTACCAATATCATCACCACTCAATCACTTCCACTATTGTTCTCTTTCGTATGACCTCTAACATCATCATCATCGTCATCATCACAACAACAACTACATGATCATGTATCACCATGGACCTACTAATAGATTCCCTGGTATCAGTACATGATGTCACTCCGTCACTCGGAGCGTCACCACCTCAAAGGTGGGGGGTGTGGATCTTTTCTAATACGGCATGTGCAGCTCTAATTGGTCGCTTTTTGCCCCCCAAAACTCCCCAATCACGGTATGATTATGTGTCGAAAAATTCCCCCAAAATGTCCCCACTTTTAGATCCTGGCCATAAAGGGCAATCCAACCTTGGTAATAAGATAATTTGTCTGAAAGCAGAAAATAAGAAAAACAGGACGGTGAAAGTTTGAAAGAAATCGGAAAAGGAATAAGAAAGTTATGGATGTTTGAAAAATGAGATCACTACATCTATACAAATTTCAAATTGGCAATTTGTGGATTCAATTGTGACATACATGTAGTACATGCAGACAACTCTCCCTTTAACTTGTCCTACACAAAAGTGTCGTTAATTTACAGTTTTCTCCGAAGCGCCTTTACCCTCTGGGCAGTACTGAAAATGTATTGGAGATTGTTACAGGTTGTTACAGGTCCTCATGAAAGAAAAAGATCCTACTCAATAAATTTGGTACATTTTGTAGTCATGTTGTTTGTTGGAGCAAATGGGGGAGTTGTCCGCAACTACATCACAGTGACATTACCCCAGAAATACATGTAGATCTTAAGCAAAGAAAAATTGCCAAGTCATGAGAGATCATGTGATGATTTTTTTTTTTTAACTATGCAAAGCTACACATGTAACTATCTGGAGTGTTTTACCACCACCAGACCTTGCAATGATATGTGGCACAGAGAAGGATGTCTTTCAGGAGAATGTTATCTTCAAGGAGAATGTCATTCTCTTCATAGTACAGGAAAGGGAAGTCTTTTGATTAATTACTTCATTGTATCAGTGGGTGATAAAGGTTGATTAATTACCCTTTAATTGTAAACCTATGCTTAACTTAAAGGCAGATCCAGGGGGTGTTTCATAAAGCTGTTCGTAAAGTTACGCATGGCTTTACGAACGACTTGAATATGAAGTACCGGACAGGATGCCCAAAGTTTTTCCTGATGTGACTGTATTTCCAATAACCTCAATTAAAAAATGGCAAAAAATATACTTTGCATTCAAAATGTTTGTTATTATAGGAATGTTAATCTACATCTGCACAGTTCAACTTTAGTTGATGCAGTTAAAAGCGATTGAGCATCCCATTTGGCTTGTCATATATAAGTCATTCGTAAAGTTACGAACAGCTTTATGAAACACTCCCCAGGACAGTCAAATAAGGGGGGGGGGGCAGCAAATGTTAGAATATCACCAAAAAAGTCCACAATCTATGATCCTTGGGTTACATAATGCTCATGGCAAATGTAATCTTTTATTTCAAGGGGGATCGATGCAGCCATTGGCTTCTGTAGTGGATATGTAATACACTTTAAATTTTGCATACAGTCTATCCAGTAAGTACACCTACATGTAAAGTAAGTTTCACTTTACATTTGCTAATGTAGGATAGAACTGGCATTGTGAAAAGAAAGCGTATTTCAGTGTAAAATTAGTGTCACTTTGGATTTAGAGGCAGGAACTGTTTTGAATTACAACTTCCACATGGCCTTGTGCCACTCTGTTACTTAATTACAATAACAAAATAGAATTTCCCACCCACCACTTAGAAACTAAATTTTGAGAATGAGATATTGTCCAACAGAGAGAGAAGTGACAAAAAAAAGTTCTCTTCATGAATTTTGTGAAGTAGTTTTAGGGTACTTCCATTGATAACAGTTATAAATTCCAGTGAAACTGGCATTGTGGGGTATCCAAGCATTGATAAATGGGGAATTTATCTGGGCTGCCCTGTATGTCATAGACACAATACAAGCTGTATACAATTTATTCTGGCTCTTCATATAAGGAGAGGTGTGGGGGGGGGGGGCATTTTCTGATTGCACCCTATGCCCATGAAAGTGAATATGTGTTGTGTCTCGTTGTGGTCATGAATTAGAATTTGAGGGTTCTAATCCCAGCTCGGCACTAACATCCTTTTATTGACAACACATGAATGAATTTATATCTGCCACTCTCCACCCAGGTGTAAATGGGTACCCAGTATATGCTTTCTGGCCAATAATACCACAGTCACACTGCCAAACCAACCCCACACGTACTCCAAACCGAGCGATTCTTGTCCATTGGTGGCAATGTAATTTTTTCTTCGGTCTGTTGTCGGTCTGACGTCGGTCTTGTTGGTATGACTGTGGTATAAGCTATAACCAAGGTAATAATTTTGGAGCACCAGGCGTGATGGAGTGATGGAGATGTACACTGTACAAGAAGCCAGGCACTAATATCATCATTATTAGGGCACAATACTGGCAATATTCTTGTACTTGACCTTCATGTAGGAAGTCATAGATATTTTGTGGTAGCATTTTTTCTCTCCATTGTCAATATTATTCTTGGCAGAAGTTAAGTTATCTTATCGAAGCCCAGTTCCTTCCACATGTATTTCTAGTATAACAATTCATTTCTGGTATTCCCTGGTCATGGGTAAATTTACACGATTCTGTGAATTTATCATGATTCGTAATGTATGATTGAGATGGAAGGTGCAGACACCTGTGGCATATGGTCTTGCCAAAATCTATTAAATTAAAAGCGGATCTTTCACAAGAGCGTAGATCTAGAATGTCGCCCTGGTGTGATCTCTGTGACATAAATCTAGCATGCCATCAACAGAGGGAAGATGTTGTTTACCAAAAACACTTCCTGTCTTGTAGTTTCAAGGTTAGGATGGTCAAATCAAAGTCAAACGGGGACCATGAACTGTCCAATTGAAATACCTGACACATTGAATTGATACAAGTGTAATATAGGTTAGAAAAACAGAAAAACAATGCTTCATTGCTGCTTCATGAAAAAAAACTTCCTTTTATTCTTTTTTTTTTTTGGGGGGGGGTTATGAAATATATAGGCACTTGGCACTATCAGTAGGTCCTCCATTTGTAAAAGTCTTGTTTGCATAGATCTGAAATAAGTAACCACTGTGCATACAAGGATAACCACTTGAATTACTGAATCTCCAAATTTTACTGGAGATAGTAGCCTTGTGCACAGCCTGACTGTTCTATTCTTGTGCAGAAAACTGTCATAGAATCGGTATGGACAGAAGCTTCACTTATGCTGTGGCAGGTACCTTTTAAAATCATTTACACAGCTGTCTTTGAGTTTAGTGACAATGTGTCAATTTAATTTACTTGCATGAAAATGCTTTTAACCCAGTCCTCCCTGCCTTCCAAGTCCATCATGATATTGGTTTCATAAACATTAGCTTAGATTAGATTTTGTGACAACTCCAATCAGTATGTTTGATCTAAATTATTTCATATATCATTGATCATCAGCATGCCAACTATTCACCAGATGCGTGAACTTGTGAATAGAGTGCCTCTTGTTTCCTTGAAGGAAGGCTAGCACTCAATGCCAAGTCAAACCATCTTTATGTTTGAGGAATCAAGAGATAATGACTGGATTTGATATCTGAGACGGAAAGAATGATTAACTTTGGGGTTATCAATGGGAGGCCAAGACTGATTAAATGATTTTATAGAGGTACTGTACGTGTAGGTATAATGATGGATAGGAGAGGAGAGTAGAAAGAGAGAGATAGAAAGAGGGGGAGGGGAGGGAAGGAGAGGAGATGGAGAGGAGGAGGGAGAGGAAGTAGGTGAAGGTGTCCAAAAGAGAAGAGGATGACTAATACTTCTCATCAAAATGTCCTCCCATTGACTTAATTTCAAAAGATATTGTAATTGTACGAATAGCATTTTCAAGTGAAAAATATCAAACTGAGTGACAGAGGCGATGCAGTAAGGCAGTTTGAAAGTGATGGGGGCACTCTGAAACAGTTGCGTTTTTTCAGAAAAGAAACCCCTGTTCATATTTGAAAGACGTGCAGCAGTTTCAAGACCATTGTTACTACTGAACATGAGCACATTGAGGTTAAGAAAAACACCGAACTTCGCAGACATCCAACAGTGGTATCTCTTCATGTATTTAGGGCTGTAACCGTGTAGAGCCCATCGTACTCAACTGAAATCTAGTATTACAGTTCGGAATATATAGAGCTTACCATCATTTATGAGGTCACGTATAGTACTAATAAAGTATAATCCAAACAAATAGAGAAGTAGGCCAAACGTACTATATGAAAGGAATAGATTTTGGGAAATATTTGTTATTAGGACTATTATAGCCTCTTGAACCATTTCATGAAGGCCCTGGAGATTGATCTTCTCTCTGTTATCTCCTGCTTGTTTATTTTTCATAAATTATTACATTATGTGTGTCAGAACCATATTCTCTTATCACGGAGGTCAAACGCTCTCCTCCAGTTTGATGTTTACCGTAAGCACCACGTGACCAGTGACATCACAGCTTCCATTTACGAGGTAGGAAGCGGGAGATATCACAAGTTGCAATCGATCCTGCATTAACGTGTCAAGGCTGGAATTTGCTACCTGTAAATTCGATAGTTCGCGCAGACATTGGACAGCTGGGTGATCTGCTAGAGTCTGAAGTCTCGGTCCGACCATCGTACCCACTTATCGTTTTCGAAAAGGGCTTTTGGCAAAGCTCGTATTGGTCCAAATTCCTCCTATTTTGCAGCTTTTGTTGTCGTTGAGTCCTCTCAATAGACCTTTCATCTCTAGACTTTCACCCTTTGAACGTCTTATTTATGTTTTTCGAACCAGATATGGCCGAGCCTTTCCCATACCAGGGCTCAGGAAACCAGAAAGTTGTGCCACCTGCGTTGCTATGGCAGGGCAAGATCATTAACGGACAAGGTAATTATTGCAAGGCGTCTCAAGCTTCACCTTCGCTACCATTATCCATCATATCTCTGTCTTGTGTTGCAGAACTTTGTTTATATCAACAATAAAAAGCAAACATCCAGTCTGCTTCTCATTTGTAACAAGATACAGTTCTCTCTCTCTCTCTTTTTTAAATATCAACGAAGGATAGAATGTAAATTAATTTTCTAAAAGGCTTCATCACTTTGTCTAAAGTTTCATCTTGGCTATCACCTTCAAACATCTCTATGCGTTCTGTTGCAGAAGACTATCAACAACAAAAATATATGTATACCTTCATTCTGGTGCAAGCTTGAATATATAGAAACAATTTTCTGTCATATTGTCAGATTAGGATGAAATACAAATGAATCATCTAAAATACATTTTCACTCATTCTGTATGTCAGCATTTCCACTGATCATCACTGTTTTCTTGATTATAATTAAAACCAAAGAACATGTTATCAGTCATATATGCTTGCATATATATCTTACATATTGGTATTCATCTACTTGTCTTATATGAGCTCACAAAAGGCAAAGTTTACTCTGTTGTCCTTGCATCTTTTAATACTTCACTTGTTTTCAGTTCCTTACAGATATTACAGATATTATATATATATATATATATATATATATATATATATATATATATTGTGAAGTTCCATTTTGTGAAATGAATATACCCTAAAGGCTTCTATGGTATAAACTGTAATCATTTGGAAACTATAATATGGACATTTTCATCCATTGCTTCTGTGGATGTCGGTAGCTACACCACAAGACTTCTTCATCATAAATCTTCATTGTAATCTCTTTCATTCTGCTTCCACACAAAAGTAAAAGTATAGTATACGTGGACAAGAACTCACATCTTGAAAAGTACCAGCAAACAGCTAGGACCATCAGTCATTGCTTACACTTGCTTACAATGAAGTTCTATTTATCAACATTGCTATGATTTTACTGTTTCATAAAGGAAGTTTATATCTTTGTCAGAGTTTGAAGTCATCTTCTTTTTTTCCATCAGAAAGAAACAAAACACTGCAATTCCAGTCCAATGTTGTTATATCCACCATTCCTGCTTTAATTTCAGTGACTGGTGTAAAACAGGTGTATGATCGCTTGATCCATTCTTCTATATGTTTGTTATAACTTGCCTATGTCATATTCTTTAAAGCATCTGCATGATAAAATATGATTTAAATGATTTAGATATAAAATTTCATGAGCCTATATTAACTGAACATTGAATTGCTACTCAGCTGACAATGAACAGTAATGATGACCTTTTGAGAATTTTTAGTTTATTATTGTTTGTTTCCTTGTCAGAATTCTTCCAATAGTTGCTAAAATTATCCATACTATTCACAAATTTGAAAAGTTGCCATCAGTAGAAGTTATAAGAAGCAGATTAATATTTTACATTTTCCAAACAAAGCACTGTAGTTTGAAGTTTCTGGTAACTTATAAATCACATGTAGAACTATAATAAATGAAGAACCTATATAGCTGTAAGCTTTAATAGTAAAAGGCTACATGTAGCAGAAAGGAAAAAGAAAAAAACTGTTGCCATTACACTTCAGAATTACTAATACTACTCAGCATATGTTTACACAGCTACCAGTCATGATGCTACCAAAAATAATGAAATGGTACAAGCTATTAAACCATGAGTAGCAAGCAGTCGTGAGAAGAAAACCTTAGCTTTTTTTTCTCACCTTTGGAAGTCAGTGGCTAATTTAGCAGGCCCAAAGGTTAATTACTCCTGCAATAATAACAATGCAAAGGTCAGCCAACTTCCTATAACACTTCAGGACACTCATAAACATGCATGTAGTTGGACATTGTACCATGTACTTGTACTCATAAGGACATTGACCATCAACAGATAATACAGTCTGATTTCTAATGACAAGTCCAGATCAACTCTTGACACTTAAAGTGTACCTATAACCCAAAATATCTTGGGGCAAAAAGAAATATGGAAGAAAAAAAAATATCTTGCTTTGAATGTTAGGGGTTCCATGTCATTATACTATATTCAAGATATCAGCTTCCATGTTACATCTAAAGAAATATTGCAAGTTTAAATACAGTAAACATAAAAGCGACTTGTGAGTAGACTAGTCGATGCAGGCATTCGCATAGAATAGGGCTCAAACGGAACCCAAGTTGGACTTGGGTTCATATGCATGGCTTTATGTTAGCCTTTAATTTCTTCATACTCCATTACTGTTAACACATAGAATGCAAGGTAAAGCTTTTATGTTTGTTTGTTGTTTTTATATATATATATGATTAGTACCTTTGTGGTGCAAGTATTCACAACTCATTGCCCAACCAGCTACAGCATTAGAAGAGTGGAAAGATGAGAGTGTAGTAAGCTTACCCTATACTATCTTTGTCTACTAATTATGATAATACAGGGATCAACAAAGCCCCCAGCACTTGAAATATTATTTCTATTTATCCAACAAATTTATTCTGGGATTTATATGTGTGGCAAAGCTGTTTGGGACCATTTTTTAGTTTGGGGCATATCCATTGAAATGGGTAATAATCATACCCACAATTTTTTTTTTTCACCGTGCTATTTTTATCTTATATGATTATGATAAAACAGGGATCAAAAAAGCCCCCAGCACTTGAAATATTATTTCTATTTATCCAACAAATTTATTCTGGGGTTTATATATGTGGAAAACCTGCATGGGACCTGCATGGTGCACATCCTTTGAAATGAGTAAGGATCATACCCACAAAGTTTATTTCAAAATTGAAATAGATACTGAAGAAAACAGCCTTTAGTTGTTTCCTTGATCAAGGAGTTATCACAGAATTCATATCAATCACAACTCCGTAGTTTAAGAGGTTAGGAGACTGAATTTGCGATCGATTGGAGGACTTGCGACAGATTCAAATCAATCGTAACTCTTTATAAGCCAGGCCCTGAATATGTGTTCCTTTTTCTTGTCTATTGGCTTTTGCTCACTCATAATCTATCAGACAGTAAAGTACAAATTTACAAGACTGGTTCCAAATTCTGGATCCAATATATAATTTGCAAAACAAGAAATATTTTTATACTCATTTTTGCAGACATGACTTACAGGTTTGAAACAGAACACACTTGGGAGTTTATATCCTTGTGACTTATATTGCCCATATCCTTTTAAAAATCCCTGCAATTTTTCAATAGGCCTGTATCATTTTAAACCAAATCTATTGTGATCTAAGGTTGATTTTATTCATTACAAAAAAACAAGAATGTCGTCTGAAGGTAGATCACATGAAAGAATGCAGGTTGTATCGTGTCAGTGTGTGGATGTCTGTTGAGTAAAGCTTAACAATAGACTAAAAAGACCCCATACATTTCTCTGTTTGCAGTGCATGCTACCACGTATATATCCTCTACCTTACGGAAACACAATTTAAGGATGTGATGAACATGAATAAAAATATCCTACAAACTCGAATACCTGACTCTATTATCTCTCTCGTTACATTCTATTCATTCTCTGCGGTTTACACTTCCAGTCCTCCAGTGAGTTTTGCACTTGAGAGCACACGGACACTCCATTATGTCTAGGGATATTTGAGAGCGGGACAACCCAGATATTGTGCACACACTTGGGCTCTAGCTGATCCGGCTTAATTCTAGCAGTGTTTGGTGATTAATTGTTCCTGAGTCAACCAATTCAGGTTTTCATGATAGCGTGTCTATAGCCAATTGAGTCTTGGGGAGGGGTGTGGCAAGCCCAGAGGGTAGGTAATGAGCAGGGGTAAGGCTGCTAGGAGTAGGACTTTTAATCCACAGGTGTGTAAATTGTGTCAGAAACAAGCGACTCTTTAAAAAGATTTATATCTTTCTTGACTGTTTTTTTGAAGGGTTTCATCATTAGAAATTGTCATGGATAAATTTCAAACACTTTTGCATAATAATGGAGTTGTTTCTCATAGAAGTATATGGAGATAGTGCACCCATGGTATTCCTAATGCTTCACAGAGAAGAATCTTTTTCCTGCCCTTCCCCTTATAAATTTTGAAGCAGCCATTTCATACTGAAATGAATGATCATCGTGATGGTTATTATGAAATACATAAATACAAACATTCTTGCTACTATGGTGGCTCTAAAATAGTTACAAAACAAGGGCAAAATATAGTTTTTCTGACTTCATCACTGCACTCCGTATTATATACCATACTACAAGTGGAACGATCATTTATTCTTATCATTTTAGGTTTATGAAATAGATCTTTAAGAGAAGAATAAATGGGAGACACCTGTATCCCACATCCCTTAACCCCCTATCTATATACATGTCATAGATTTCCCCATGTTTTTCCCTATTTCTTCATTTCATGCCACGCCATGTTTACCCAACCCATTGGGTCTGGTTAGTGTTTAACTATTTATGATTGTTTCCTATTCTTACGGTAGTCTCCAATTTGAGACTCTACTTCGGGGTTCATAATGACCAAAACGAAGCCTACATCGGCTCGACTATATCCCTGTCATGTATTGGTGAACAAGTGTTTTGTGATAGTCTATATTCTCCAGACCTCAGAGACAGATAGACTCAGGTTTGTCAATGCAAAGCTATTTTCCTGTAATTTTAACCTGTTGACTATGATTCTTAAGACATCATTGGCTAGGGTCTATGGGAAAGGTGTTTTGCGCTCCCAGTGTTATATCAAAGTCGAACTGTATCCAACATCCAATATTGGTGTAATTTAAACCTACTCTAAAACTGGTCTAAAAACAGGTGGGCAATTTGCATGGATTACAAAGGGAGAAGAAAAGAGATAGATATACATTCATTATCCATCACCTAGAGTATTTTTAATCCCAATACCTGCAGCTTAATATACATGTATACAAATAAAGATGCTATGACTCACATGTAGAACATACTTGCACGTGGAGTTAAAGAGTACCAGTTACCAAAAAACACTTTGCTCTGTATGTTCTGTGTTCCATGTTGCTATAGACCCTACTATATTCAAAGTATGAGCTTCAAATATTAATTCTATCAGGAGATATTGCACGTTTAAATACACTCTAAATAAACATTACAGTGACTTTGGAGTAGACTAGTTGACGCACCCGTACCAGCTCGAACACATTAGGGCCCGCGCAGAAACCAACTCCGACTAATGGGCCCTAATGTGGGGGTTTATTGTTTTCCTTTATTTTCTTGATACTTCTTATTCATTAACCCATAGTAGGTCAGAAGTGTTTTGAGGTTAATTTTATACATTCCAGCTGTACACAAATTAGGTGATTGGTACAGTACACTAAAGAAGTTTGAAACCGTGGTAGCAATGTACAAAACCCTGACTGGAAGTAATCTGAGTATACATGAGGAATTTGCCATTTTATAAATAATCCAAGAAAGCATCTGTAAAGAAGTATGAGCATATCAAATAATGTAAACAATTTCATTAATTAATTTGAGAATTTATTGAAAGGTCAAAGATAAGTGTTCTCCTAGTCCATTACATTGTAGGCCTAAATATCTCTTCATCATTGTGCAACTTGTTGCAATCAGAGTTTGGTTTTAAGGTTTACCCTCGTGTCACTTTCCAATCCTTTGAAAAATTTGGTAAGAAAGTCCTTATTTGGTCATTCTAATTTGTCTTTAATTTTCTGAGTGATCATGAGATACAATTTACATCCTCAACTCCCAGAGGCCATCACTTTTGCACATTGGCAAGCCAATATTTCTGTTTTTCACAAAGATCTTTTTATATTGTGTCATAGATTTTTCAGAGATGAGACTAAATACATGATGTCAAGGAATACAAAGAGCATTGCCTATTTTATTTATTGGCAAACTGTCACTTGGCCATACTGTTAATTTCCTGTGAAAAAAGATACCTTCCTTTCCTGTGGAGGGTGAAAGGTTTATGACAAGGAAATGTTCTTGTTCCATTCACCATATTTTAGTAAACATCCTCCTCCAAGCTATTATAATAAATCTTTAAATTAAAACAGATAAAACTTGACATGTGTATATCATATACCATTCGTATTGTTGCCATTACCAAGGTACCAATCCTTTTGTAGGTCAGACCTACATGAGAGAAAAAACAGGAAAATATTGTTTTGCCTCTCTTAAAAGCGACATGCTTTGCAACAAGTCTCTCAGTTGCACAGAACTTAATTTGTCTGTGGAGAGTCAGAAAGGCATTAAATCTGTTAAATGATGGCAAAATTCATTAGTTTGAGAGAGGTCTGAGTGCCCTGCCTTTCTAGCCCTGTTGAACTCCAATCTCCATTTATCATTTTCATTCGTCCCTCCTTCATTGAGCCACTATGGTCCTGGAAAGAGGTCTTTGTGTGCCCTTGATGGCTTCAAACTAAAGAACTGTTCATTCTTCATCATTCTTCCTTCATTCAGTCACTATGGTCCTGGAAAGGGGTCTTTGTGTGTGCCCATGGCATCAAACTCAAAAACTGTTCTATAACCATATGGTGTCTTCAGAGGATTCTCCTGATGACTGGATATCTCTTGTCTCACTGAAGTCTCCATTTCTTTCAAGCTTTGGCAAACTCCATAAACATTTCTCTACCTAAAGATGCAGTTTCTCCTTCTTTCTGCATTCAGTTGTTGGTTGGTGAACTGTGCCTTTGGTGGTACTTAAAAACTGTTCCATTTCATAGGGTTATTTTCTGATGACAGGGAATCCCTTTAGCCTGACTGAAGTCCACATTCCTGTCTGGCTTTGTCAAACTCCATAGTCCACTAAAACAGTAGTCCTTTTTATATTTCAAAGAAGAGCCTTTGTCAGAATTTACAAACATGAAACTTTTGTTCTCAACACTAAAGTGTTAGTTCGTGTGTGCTTTAGGCCTTTCGGGCCTTGACAGAATAATGCTGATCAGAGAACAACTTCCAGTCTGAAGTCCATAGGTTTTCCATACCACAATTTCCTTGATTTCCATAGTATTATTAGTCCTGAAGCTCCTTTCCCTCTTGCCAGAGTGTCATAGTCCAATCTGAAATAAAAACAAAACAGCATGTGAAAAATATACAATAACTCACACAAGTCTAAATATTTGAAGGTCCACCCCACCCCCATGAAATAGGAAAACATGATGAAGTCCAATTTTTGTGAATGAATGAAATGCTATAGGGTCTATTTTTAGCACCATTCATTCAAGGTGCTTAATTGCCACCTGATACAGGTTTGAATTTCAAGTTGAAAGTCCAACTTTAGGGGATTTTTCTTCTAAAAAAAAATCAGATGCTGGCATTTTTGTATAGGCGGGGCAGTCAGTCAGCTTAATGGATGAATGCTTGCTGTATTGAAATCTGCTCAATCGTGATCAATAGATGAGTGTATCCCAGAAGTATATAGGACTCCTTGTGTGTTTTCATAAATTTTAGTTATATATCTTGCTGTTGAATCTGCTTGCCACTTCATTATGCAGTTCATAAATTGTGATATTAGCTGCATTTTATAGCATTTGTCATTTCTTGGCATGGGTATAGAGTCTAGATATAGATGCATTTCATAGAATATATAGGAGCTTATGCATCATTGAACAGATTGTCACTAGAAAAATTCATTGGTTCATGTATTGACTGACACCATCTTACACATCGTCCGTGGAGAGCCAGAAGGGTGTTAAAGTGACAGTAAACTGAAGCCCCAAATGGCGCCATCTTTTAACAGGATTTGAAAAGTGTCTGTGCCTCTCATTTTCCCATCATGCCCCATTTTAGTTTATAGAAGTTTAGAATGTACCTGCAGGCAATTTTCCACATTTCCAAAGCCAAAAATAATTTGAAATATAAAATGTATGTATTATCCAAACAAGCTGTTTGTCAAAATTCAAAATGAAATGCAATTAATTTTCAAATTATAATCTTAATTTAGCAGTCACTGTAAGATGGCGCTGTTCAAGTTTTACCAGTTTAATGCCACTTTAACTCTCTGTGTTAAAGTATATGAGTTAATACCCTTCTGGCTCCCAACTGATAAGATCTTGAGAGCCAGATAGGCTTTATAACTCTGTAAAACAAAACTGTATGAGATAATGCCCTTCTTCCTCTGAGCAGATGAAATGTACCTGCACCCTTGACTGTTTTTATAGCAGTCTTTATTTCTATTCTCTTCTTTCTTGGTATATTTCATGTTCAGGGAATATACATGTAGGTGTATACACTAAAGTAGCTTAAAGCATTAAAGACAGTACTTCCTAATAGTACTCTGCGTGGTCCAAGTTTTCTGTCTATATATGCAAAACAAGAATGTACATTTTACTATTTATTTAACCAGAAATTTCAGTTCCCTCTTTCTATGAAAATAAATTAGCAAAAGCAGGTTGAGAGTATAGTTTCTGATGTAGAAGAAGCATTGGATGTTCTAATTGAACGTGCATTCTAAATATATCGTCCTAGATATTGAAATCAGAATGTAATATAAGATGTTATTTCCTCTCTAAAGCATCCAGAAGTTCTCACATTGCATCAATATTTCAACAACAAACTAATCAACACACATTTCAGAATGAAAAGTCAAGCTTTTAGTCAATGTACAATATGACTAAGGCTAAATTATGCTCTTCTGGAAGTAGGATCTCTATGATATGGCAAGCATGGATCACAAAATGAAACTAGTATTTACAGTAGTAGAAATTCACAAGAAACCAACTTCATAGCATGTGAAAAGAAAAGTGTAGCTAAATTTGCACTCTACAAAGTCTGGAAGACATGTTAGCATGTACCAAACAATAGTTAGGCTGACCAGAAGGTATATATAAAAAATAGTTATGGGAAATTGAAATGGAAAGAAAAATAGAATAAATATGATTGATGGAGTCCTTTGCGATAAGAAAGGGGGCGTAGGCAATGTTTGCCTTCGTTCTATTTGCAGTGATATTTAGTCTGGTAGGCCAGTGTAAAGATGCCTAATATTTTCTCTCCTTTTTTTTTTCAAAGGCTGGCAAAAATCTGTGAATAAAGTTGAATGGGTGCCATAAATGTAGGATGCCTCCCATAAAGAGAGGAGGAAGACATGTGCACAAAAAGTGAATGCCCTTACTTGGCCCTTATAATTTTTGATAATGTATGTTGTGTGTCTATATCATACAAGATATGTGATATAAAGTCATCATTAAGTATTGTAGGATCATAAAATAAAGCAATGTTTTGGGCTTTTATTACTTTTATTATCAATTTCTGAACAACATGGTGGTGGTTGCTTTTTTGTGGGGGGGGGGGGGTCTCCAACTTATCCAATAAAGAAATCAATTTCAGCATTTTGAAAATAGGTTCCAATTGCTAAATATGAATGTATCCGAAACAAGATGAAGATACAATTTTGGACATATGTCTGCACTTTTAGCCCACAAGTATACATGTGCATACATGCTACTACGCAGGAAACAACCCTATTAATTTAAAGTGCAATTACAAATCCTATTTTTAACATGTAAGCCTACACATGTACATGTAGGCTGTCTGTACCATTGATATTGATAAGCTTTGCAAATGGTCATTATCTTTTGAAATTGTAATCTTTAAAGGTCGTATCTTGTTTAATAGGAGGACAGACAAGTATTTTCTCCCAATCTTCAACACAAATTTCAGGCAAAAAGTCATATTTGGCAGTATATCAATAAGTATTATTTTTTGTCAGGGAAGAAAGGTCATACAATTATTTTTCACATAAATAAAAGCTGCTTTTAGCCAGAATAACATGAGAAATATACATTCACTACCTATCTCCCATGACTCCTGGTTTTTGCCAATTGTATGTGGTGGAACTTTCACAAGAAAAAGTTTCATTTTGTGGTTTCCTGTACAAAATGTTTTTTGCACTATCTAACAGAAGCTAAAAATACTACATGCTGTCTTTGGTATAACATGTTCACATTTTAGATGTTATTAAAAAGAGATCATAATCAATGTCTAGATGCATCTTTCCATGTAGTTCAAGTAGTCTTATCATTTATAACCTTTAATATGTGATGGCAATTAAAGTATTGATGGAAATGACTCGGAACACTTAAGGGCTGAACATACACGATAGGTTGCACATGCGGTACATTTTTCAAAAATTATCTGTCGAGATAGGTTCACCTACATGCATGTACTTGCATACTAGGGCCTTCCCCCTAAAACTTGTTAATCATTTTCTTTTCTTTCTTTTTTTTTTTTGCTTTTTATGCTTCCACCCACTGAAGGTGGTACCGGAGGCATTATTATTTTATTGGTTTCTCGTCACATTTAAAAAAATCTTGGTTGGGGGCACACACCCTTTCGGTAAAATTGATAACTATTTTTGCTTGTCACATATTCTAGACATATAACTGCTCCTCCCCTGCCCCCCCCCCCCCCCCCAATGATGCATAACACTGTATGTGCTTAAAGGTTTATCTAGGTTATTAATCCAATCCTATGAGAACCAGGTGGTTCTTGTACTATATAGCCTATGGAAATGAGAGCATTCAGTAGTCAACGGCTTTAACCCTTTTGGGACAGGATTTATTTAAGGGCTAAACTGATCACATATTGTTCTTTAAATTGGCAACAATTATATTTTTCTTTTAGTGCTACATGTTTCTAATAAGGTGTGTAATGTCTTTGAAAACAATTTACATGGTTACAAATTTTGTCAAAAAGTTTTGAAAATTGCCAATTTTGATAAAAACAATGATTTTGAACCTCTCAATGTGTTGCCAATTTCAGGATTTTAAAACTTATTCTCGTTTTTTAAATTCCCGGCATCAAATGCAATATGGTCATGCAACAAAAATGGCCAAAGTGTGTGCAAAATTTGTTGCTCTTTCTACTCATGCATTTGGTATATTTTTGAGAAATCTGAATCAAAAGTTATTGAGCCAAACAACAAAATGTGGTCAGTTGTCTCGAAAGGGTTAATACATCCATAAAGTGTATCATGAGTGGATATATCTTTATAAAAAAAGATCCTAAATAATTATGGAGAGATAAAATGCCATTATTAGCGGAACAAGAGATATGCATGTCAAGGGCATTTTATTTCATATGTGTACACCGGCTGCAGGTATGATTGACAAATATGTTTAAGTGGCTGAAAAGATTAGGAATTTTAATGGCTGAAGCTTTAATTTGTAACTGCATCAATTCAGGTATGCATTGTAAATTACCTGGAGAACGCCTGAGTAGGATGATTGCGGTAGATAAGAATTGAGCTCAGAGTTAATCATTTACACAGGTTTTTAAACAGCGTTACAAATATCAGAAATATTCCTTCTCTAACAAATGGATTTTAATGGACATTGTAAAACCGAAATTTGTTGGGTGTACCGTATATTAAAGAGATAGAAATATGCATGCAAATTTTTAATCATATTTGTTTTCTTTTCTTTTTCTCTATTACTTGAAATGGCATAGGAAGACTGAATAAGATAAACATGATGAATTATACTTCTAACTTCCAACAAAATGATTGATATGTCGAACAGGATGCTTTTGAGTGTTTCAAATTACTTTTGTAACGAAAGAGAAATTGTCCCCTTGTTGTTTTGGGTTAATAATTTGTGCCTCCGTCAAGAATAGCCAGAATCAAGCATCACTATAATACAGGTAGTAATACATTTCCCACACACACCTACTGCATGCATTGTGAATTGGTGATCGATGGCTCTCCCATTGCTACACAATACCACATTTTAAAATATTTTTTTGCCATACCACATTCTAACACATTGTAACTCAGATTTAGGGATTGTGTGACATCGACATCACTTTTGAATAAGTTCAGTGTCTTGGAAAGAAATTGCCAGGTTCATTTCAAGTCAATCATTTAGTATGCAGTATTTAACAATGCAGTATTCATTGGATGCAGACACCGTGTAAGAATCGTAATCAGCGAAAACCTGATTGAATTCCACAGACTCCTATTTTGGTACACTTTGGCCTCTCCGCTGGCTTGCAGCTCAGTTACAAGTGTCTACTGGCCTTGTTTTGGGGAAAACATATTCTTTTATCTTTTGGTCTGTCTTGCTTTCTGTGTCATTTTTTCCTGCTCATACTTCTTTCTTTTGGTGCCGTCACAAGGACAAATAATTTTACTAGTCTAATTTTACTAGTCTATTTTGACACAAATTTCTCAAAACTTGCAGCAAAATTTCTTATAAAACTACCCTCTTCAGCTATTGTCAGGTTTCAAATTCTGCAAAACTTTTTATAGTTTTGATAATCCTGACACAAGCTGACAAAGCGATATTGTCAGCCTTTTGGAAATCTGTCATTCTTATTCTTTTTTAAAAAGTAGTTAGGTACTCTTAGGATTCCCATAGATTGCCCATGCAGGCAAAATACGCATATCATATGCAGGGATCTCTAGTAATTGGTCCATGCTGTATGCTAGCCAATAATGTCACATTATAGGTATGATGTTTTTGGAAATTTTCTATTTCCTTGAAAACTCTCTGAGATCTAGTAATCTGTTTCGATAATTTAAACCATGCCTCATTATGAAAAAAAGGTGAACAATCCCTTTGATGTAAGGATTTAAACTAAACAGGGTTGTGTGGAAGGCTGAAAATGAAAGCTTTGGGATATGTAAGCCAAAACAACAGGAAAAAGCTGGCCATTGTTTAGGCCAAATCGGTTGGCGAGAAAGAGGAGAAGATATTCTCTGCATGTGGGTTAGGTAAAGAGATTCATGTTACATGGTAAGATACATTTTCCGTACTCCATAAGCAGTGTGAAAGGACAATACTTGGCTGTCCTTATGGTCAGGTGAGCATAGCAGAAGGTTGGAGAGGATACGGACAAACATCCTATATTGTTGTATACAGAAGGCCTTTAGTATATGGTGTTTAATTATCAATATTAATTGTACCAATCATTGAGGATTTCCTGAAGACATCACATGAAATGGCTAGCTCAGAATATGAAACCACTCAGTGTCAGGTCATGAGGGATTCTAGAGTAATTGATTTACATGTATCCTGATGGTTATAGCCTCAACAAGACCCCAAAATGAATAGAAAGACTGGAAAGAGCAGAAAATTGTTACAAATAATAGTTATTAGAATAATATCTACATCATGCATTCTGGTAAAAAAATATCTATTGAGAACAAATTGCCACTTGAGGGTATTTTCATGTCCATGATAAACAAACTTATCACAGAGTTGACATTTTTCCTTAATTTGTGGTTATAAGATAGTCACAACTTGACAAAAATATTACCTTTGTTGAGCAAAAATGGTGCAAAATATGCACATAATTACCCTGGTGTGGTGATTTTTAACCAGTATTCCTTTGAGTGTACTATACATGTACTTTGTTATGGATAGTAATAATCAATTTCATATTATAGGAAGATGACAGGGTCATTCGATTGATTTTAAACCTGTAGAAGCAAAATTGACCTTTTTCAGTAGTGGTTCTGTATAGTTGTTGCTGTCTCTTTACGACCTTTATTTGTATTTTGCAAAGCATGAAAAGGGTTGTCAAAAGATTCACATTTGTATGGAAAGGAGGTCCATCTCCAGAGGTCAGAATATTTGTCTACTATTTGTTGGTTTAAGCAAGGTCCACAAGCGGGTACCTTGTCCACAAGTATAGGTTTTTGGATAGTTTAGAGTACTATTACCCTTTCAAAATATCTCATATTTCACACCCTCTATCTGATTTACTATTCTCTTATTTTATTCCAAGATTATACTTGTCTTTATGTTTTCTTATGTTAATTAGTTTTGCTGTTTGCCGGCAAATTTTGTTTGAATATTACTCTTGATATTAAGAAAATATTGAACATTAATTATATATTTCATACCAGGGCATAGCAATTTCTCAATGACAGTGAATATATCAATGGAGAAATATCATTTATACAGAGGTACCAACAATTTCACAATATAGAATGTTGGACGTGTTGACATAGTTAATAAATGTTCTGACTCAAATTGACAGGGTTATTGATTAAAGATCATGCAAAATACATGTCATTTCGGTAATACCTAGGCATACATGTACTTGTCAACACTTTCACCAACTTTCACCAACTTTATGTATCTATAGGTAAAATGTATGACATTTGTTGCATATTTTTGTGTAGTCTACCTGTCAATGGCAGTTCTAGGATTAGTATACTGGTGTGCACAAGTGTCTGTTTTAATTGGGACAGAGTGCAATTATTGTACAATAACTTGACCATGGTGAGGCAAAAAAAGAATAAAGGACCTGCAATTTATGACCATGAATTTCTACAAACTATAGGTGTGATTACTGCATCTACATGTAGGACCCCGTTCTCATCGCGCTCGATCGCGCCACCTGTAAGGTGATAGTGGCGACGTCGTTTTGACGCGATCCACAGAGGTCCATGGCGATCCCAAACTGGACCACCTCTCGGGGGTGGTCCATGAGAGATAGCGTGATCTAGAGTGCACCTATTTGCAGTTTACTGTGCCGTGAGCGCCAAGATAGATCGCACTACCTTCTGCAGGCTTTAAGCTGCGGCATGCCAGTGGACCTCCATGGCGCGCACCATGGGTTGCCCCACGATAGCGCAATCAACTTTCCAATCTCATAATGAGAACGGGGTCTTGGCCTAAGGTATATCCAACCCCCCCCCCCCCCCCCCACTGGAAACTATACAGCAATTATTTTGACTCTCCCCTCTGTACTGTCTAGCCTATTCCCCTAGGGCTACATGCATGCATACACCAGAATGAAGTCAGCTCTGGGAACCTTGCAAGTTCATTCAGTCTGACTGCGAGCACAGTATTGTGACAACAACGTATCTCATTCAAACCTCCAAATCATTTTTTTTTTGTTCCCGTGCATTTGATGTGTTGTTTCGATACAGACAATAAGACCAAGTGGGTCACCCATGCAATAGGCCAAGTAAAATTGATTCCTAGTTTCTCGTCCAGATTTTTTTAACATGAGGAGGAGGGGGTTCCACACTATTTAATATTTGTTATTACATAAAAATGCTATTAGGTCAATTTCAACATATTTTTAAAAAATATTTCATTTGTACACATGCTTTAGAAGAGGCACAATACAAGGGGAAATTGCATTATATAAATGACATTTGTTAACTCATTGTCCACATTCCTTCGTATTCCTATTTATTTTATTTTCAGAAGAAAAATGTCAAATAACAAAAAAGGTAAAAATTAAGGCTGCCCGGAAAAAAGGGAGGAGGAGGGGACGAGAAACTATGAATTAATTTTATTGGGCCATATATCCTTCACCAGCACTTCCACATATCCCAGATGGCTCAACTTGTCATTTTTTTGTTTCGTGCTGTTGAAATCATTTTTCTTCTTTTGTATTCATGTTTTATGTGTCTAGTCACTCAACTGCATATTGTTGTGGCCTCTGGGTTTTTTTTTGTTATACCTGGCAAAGAAAGGTTCCTTAACATTTTACGACCAGATCTTTTGAAAAATTACATTAATGTAGATCGACCATTGGGGTTTACTTGAATGACAGACTTATAGTTCCATGTGAAAGGGGTGAATTTATTCACTCCTGATTTATGTTTAAAATCTTTGTATTTCATTTCATTCCAGAAGTGCCTGTTCATATATTTGAAGAAGGGAATAGTAAAAAATAGTGTTTTTTTTAAATGGGAACAATCAAACACGATTTTCAATTTCTATCCAAATCATTGCTACAGGATTTGTTACTGCTGTATATATACCTAGTAAAATTGCCCTCCTTTTATTCACAACTCTTTTTCTCATCATGTATTCTGTACTGCAAACAGCCCTTGAAACTCTGCTCATATTGGCTCTGCAAAGTTGGCCTTATTTACTTTGGTACTACTCAGTTTACCATACATGGGACTGGGTCAGATTTGTGTCCTCACAACCTCTATGTGCAGACCTTGAAGTATTGTTGCTTCGGTAGAGTAGGTCTTAGCATTGGTGTTTGGTTAGCGGTTCATACCATATATTTGTACTTGACTTGGGTGATCTTCAAAACCAAGCAACGCCGCATATATGGTGCATGTTAAAAATGCTGTATGCATATACATGTACTACTCGATCATAGCTAATGATTTCCTTAAAAGAAGACACCACTGGCAAATTTTGAAAAAATATGTTGTTCTGCATGTCCCTAGGAACTAATCAGTATCGAAATTGTAATTTTTGAACAGCCTACAAGTGCGTATATTTTGATATAAAAAGTATGATTTTGCCACTGTCGATACGCAAATTGGCTCGTGTCGGCCAAAGCTGTCACGTCATTGCAGCACTTTGAGTTTCCACCACAATGCGTGTGCGTTACGCGTCCGTAAAAGCAGACGATAGCGCATATAGCATGCATACATATTCGTGGAGTTGCAAAAATGCCGTTGTGCCAAGCAATTTACTGTTCGAATCGTCGTGAAATTGTCCCGTAAAATCTTTTTTTGCCATCCCTGATCCGAAGAAGGATAGAGAAAGGTGTGCTGTATGGATAAGGAACATTGGAACAACTAAATTCAACGTCAAAACGTACATTTATTCCCGTTTTCGAGTGGTCTGTGAAGACCATTTTGACGTTTTGGCGTTCGAGACCAACCTACAAGCCGTGTGCCTGGGATACAAACCCAGGAAGCTGCTAAAGCCAGACGCTGTACCAACCATATTCTCCCACAAAATCTTTACAAGCAAGCAATCTTTCTTCGCCCAGAAAATCCCTCATTCATCTCCTTAGCTTAGATTACAAGCTTATTGAAGAATTAATGTGATCAGATTTTACTTGCAGATTAACCAGGAATTTATGTTAATGTCGTACTTGCTATCTATATCGCGAACGTGCCTTAAAGTACACGCGTTAATGGGAAGCACGTACGAACGATCACAAACAGTAGTGCCAATTTTAATTTTATTAATTCGATAAATTGTGAAAAAATTTTGCTAAAGCACTTTATTTTTTCAGCAGATAATATTCAAAAATACCAAAAACTGAAAAATGAATAACATTTTCTTTTTGTCATACATAATTGTCTCACAAATAGCATTTTTATAGGCGCTGTGAAAGCGATCTGTGTATTGCTCCAAATCGGCATTACCGTGATTTGCCATGGTAAAACCAGTAGTGCTGCAGTGACGTAACGGATTTTTGCGGCTCGTACTAGTAGATATTGTAATATTTATTTTTTTAAAATCGAGATCTATGATTTTATCGACCTGAGCGATGAGTTTTTTGGTCAATCTGACTAGTTTTATAACATTAAAAATTGTAAAAGTGCTAAAATTTGTCAGTGGTGTCTTCTTTTAAGACTTGTGTCATATAAAGTACATACCGGTGTACATGTAGATTTTACAGAGAGGACAGTAAAGATCATGAGGAAATATGGGCAGTTTTCTCTCTGTATCTCTCTGTCTCTCTCTGTCTCTCTCTTTGAAGCTAAAAGAAATTATGATCACAGAAACATTGAATCCTAATTTGTAGGCCTCATGGTGATATCCAACTATCTTTGCATACAATATCATTAAAAAATACAGCTATTAACAGCTTCATGACTTATAGTCATATATGTAAAAAAAATATTCACTTCACCTGAAGTCCAGCTTTTGAATAACATAATTTTTGTCAAGCCCATATTTCCATTATATTGCCTCAAAGTTTTATACCACATAGATCATCTTTTGATATTGCCTTGGCTCTTCTAATTTGTAACAATTGTTTCTGAAAAGTTTGGGTCATATACTATTACTTCAGTGAGTAATGAGTTCAATGCTCAGTTTAGCTGGCTGACGAACCCTCCTAATCATTTCATTACGTTCCATTACTACAGGTTGATACCAACACTTCTATATTCTAATACAACTATCTTTTTCGTGCTCTTCCACAGAAAATGATTTAAATGGACAGCCCTCTCAGTGCTCTATCTGTGGCGACAGGGCAACAGGGAAGCACTACGGTGCAGCGAGCTGCGATGGCTGCAAGGGTTTCTTCAGGAGGAGCGTGCGTAAGAACCACCAGTATACCTGTCGCTTCTCCAGGAGCTGCGTGGTGGACAAGGACAAGAGGAATCAGTGTAGATACTGCAGATTAAAGAAGTGCTTCAGAGCTGGCATGAAGAAAGAAGGTACTGAGCAATCATGATCTTGGAAGCATTTCATCAAGCGTTTTGTCAGTGATTTTTACCGACAACTGTTATAAGCTACTGAAATCTTTGCATCTGATTGGCTGACAGCAAATTTGTCGGTAAAAATCACTGACAAAATGCTTGATGAAACGCTCCCCTTAGAAGTGGGATGTCCATGCAAGATTTAGTTACCAGATTTGGTTTTGGGCCTATTTTATATATGTGTTGCATTTAAATTCAACTCAAAATTTGAATGGAAATATTAATTGTGGGATCCTGATTGGTTTAAAATCAAGTTGCTTTGATATGGGGTTGTGGTTAAATGCAACTCTTCATACAAGAGGCATGAAGTTATCACTAGACTTGATCAGGGCCCTGTTTCATCAAACTAGTTCTCAATAACAACTGCCCCATTTCTCTGACAAATTTGCCCTCAGCCAATCAGATTCAAGGATTTCATTAGCTTATAACAATTATTGTAACTTTTTATTGATAACAAGTTTTATGAAACAGGGCCCAGGTTTCAATTTTATATCATTCCCCTGACCATACCATGTTTCTTAGCACATTGAGATGTCTTGCAACATACAGATAACATATTTGCAAAAATGAAAAATGATGCTGAACACAAATTTAACAATAGCATATGACATTCTGAGGTTTCCAACATGCAAGATCATGCAAGGCGAAGTATCAGATTATGAAGTGACATCCATATCCGTTATTTCCCAGTCATTTGTTGTACTGATGACATTCACAAGCAGTTAACATGATACATTATAATTTGAGTGATATGAGTAGCTTGTTCTTCACTTCCAGCGGTTCAGAACGAGCGGGATCGCATCAGTACCAGGAGACCAAGCTATGAGGATGGTCTCCAGAATGGAGGAGTCTCTATCCCACAGCTTGTCAATGCAGAAGTCATGTCAAGACAAGTCGTAAGACCATTTTTAAATCCTTCTTTTACTTCTTACAGAATATATAAATAAGGCTTAAATGAGATGCTTGCATGGCTATAGAAAAATATATCGGTCTAACAGTACTATATTATTTAATTACAACACAGATATCTCTGTTAGACTAACAATGCTATGTCCAAAGTGATGAAATACCACAAGTTCTTTGAACTCTCTGTAAGTCTCAACCAAAATGATAAAAATTTAAAGATGTGAAATCTTTTTTATTACGTACTACTGATATGTAAATTGTAATCAGAAGTTTGGGGTATTGTAAGCTTCCCATAGGATACCAGAATCCAGGCATGACTGCATGTTCATAATTTGGAACACATTGGGCCATTCAGGTGGGGAGTATTTATGAGTCTTATCTTGTTTTCCAATGTAGCTTGATTTAAGCTATTGGTAAGTTCTTGTATTGTAGGCATTGAATAGAAAAATAAACTGTTTCTCTCTTCTTTGTTTTTTTTCCCCCAATTTTTCTCCCAGATTCCCAATCCTGTAAACCTCCCTGACGGAAGCATAGCCGGCAAGAAGATAGCTACCATGAATGATGTGTGTGAGAGTATGAAGCAGCACCTATTGGTTCTTGTAGAATGGGCCAAATATATCCCCAGCTTCTGTGATCTGCCTCTTGATGACCAGGTAGGTAACATGCCCGGGGGGCGGGGCGGGGGGATGTCTCATTGAGGCCTGTATGGCATCCGCGTCCATGACTTTCTGAAAAACACCCTAAACAAGGATTTAAGTTTTTGATACCCAATTCAGGGAAACCGGCGAAAGATTTCTGATTTTTAGATCCTTAACAGGGATTTTTTAGATCTTGCAGAGTATTGTACACCATGTTCGAGGATTGGTTCTTCTTGGCCCTTTTTTTGGCCAAAAAGGAAGAGTTAAAGACAAATATGTACTTTGGAACACATTACAGAATGCTGTTTTCATTGAAAGAATAGAAAAGAACCTCTTTGGATTCATTAAAAAATATCCATGGGAAGATTTTCAGATGCTGCTTATTTTGCTATAGTCTGTCAATTTTCCTACCCTTTTTGAGGATCTTTTCTTATCACTAAGGAATTTGATACCCCTTTTTCAGAATTTTCCTGTTTTTTGATACCCTAAACGAGATCCCAGGGTTACTCGTCTGGTGGTGAAAAAACAACCCTTTTTAATCATTTTCATGGACGTGGATGCCGTACAGGCCTCAATGAGACATACCCCCCCCCCCATACATCAATGTAAAATAATTGGCAATCCAAAGTAGACATTTTCCAGGGCTCAACACAAACAGGGTTCTGGGAGACACTGGCCCAAGAAATTCACTCCAGACTCCCCAAGTTTTAAAATTTTAACAAGGGCCCTTTGCGTGAGGACCCTTCAAATTTCAATCCCGATCTCCAGTAAGAACCAATAAATTGATTGTGTTTTCCCCAATAAGGCAACTGAATATTTGATGTAGTTTCAAGCTCCTTCCACACCTTGACTTGCTTGACTTTATTTGTCTTTTACAATGTCTTTTTCTCAAAGATGTTGTTTGGAAAGAATCATAAACTTCACAAAATTTCAAGAAGATATTTAGTTCACATTAAATTTTTAATATCCCGAGTACATGTAGCAAATAACCTCTTCCCGATCTTATCTAACACATGTCTCTCATCTTCCTGTTATGCTTCTATGCTAGGTTGCCCTCTTACGAGCTCACGCCGGTGAGCACCTGGTCCTCGGTGCTGCACGGCGGTCTCTACCCTACAAAGACATCCTGGTGCTAGGACCTGACGTGATCCTTCCTCGGCATTCCCAGGATCAGATGGATATCCATAGAGTGGCTAGTCGTGTCCTGGATGAGCTGGTCACACCCATGAGGGATGTGGGTCTGGACGACCACGAGTTTGCCTGCCTCAAAGCTATTGTCTTCTTTGACCCAGGTAAGGTGTTCTGAGGGTGATCCAACATTTGGTCTGGTGAAATTTGTTGCAGCTTTATCTCATAAAAGATACAGGGTCAGGGCCCTGTTTCATAAAACCTGTCATCAATGACAAGTTGCAATAACTGTTATAAGCTACTGAAATCCTTGCATCTGATTGGCTGAGATCAAATTTGTCAGTAAAAAGCACCAACAAGACATTTGATGAAACGCCCCCCCCCCCCCCCCCGCCTGGTCTTGGTTTGCGATTGTGTTTTATGTTAGGTTTGGGTTTACTGTTAGGGTCAGTGTTAGGTCCAGGTTTGAAATTACTATTTGATTCTTCAGTAGCACTGCTGTCCACCACACAAGCAATTCTTTGTTGTTGAAGCATACATGTATTTTGTAAAATCGTGAAGACCAATAGGAATTAAACAGAATGAATGTGAAATATTAAATATAGGGATAATGTATTGATATGAGGTCTCATATTTCATTGATAATAAAAATAATTCATGACAAATACTGTAAAATAAAATAATAAAACACAATAATGTTCACAATTAAAGATAAGGCAAAATCAGGTAGTTTCCAGATGTTTTGATCAGTATTGTATTATAATAATAATAAGAAAATAATTTGCATTGCCCCTTTGCCAGTGGATACAAAGGTCTTTTAGAGGTCATTCCTAGGTCACCACTGAAGTTCAGATATACATGTTAATAAACTGGTTCATAACAAGTGTCATTAACATCAACAGAGTGTTCCACTACAAATATTCCAAATGCGGATCTAGTATGAGACGTTATTGATTATATGACACCCTCTTCTTCAGATGCCAAGGGTCTTAGTGAACCAGGCCGGATCAAGATGCTCCGTTACCAGGTCCAGATGCACCTTGAAGACTACATCAATGACCGGCAGTACGACAGTAGAGGGCGCTTTGGGGAGATCCTTCTCATGCTGCCTCCGCTGCAGAGCATCACATGGCAGATGATTGAACAGATCCAATTTGCCCGCCTCATGGGTGTTGCCAAGGTGGATAATCTCCTACAAGAAATGCTGCTTGGAGGTAGGTGGAGTTATGAAAGGAGGCTTTTTGAAATGGAGATTGGCTAAGTTTTTATACCTTCTTGTTGAATTGTGCTTGCATCTATTCTAGAATGTTGCAAAAGACCAAATTCAAATGTATTAGCAAAAATTATCATTTTGGTGGTGGAAAAAAGCATTTTTACCTAATTTGTTAAACCTTGTGTTCTAAATCTGTATGGCCAAATGGCCAAAAGACATATGAAATTTGACATAACATCACGATTATGGGCCAATTCCATTGTTTGGAGACACACTGTCAACTTTGACTGAATTTCTATTTTTTTTAAAGAAGGTCCACTGCAACCCAAATGCAAGTTGATTTCTGTTGATGTGCAGGGATGCATACAACTCAAATTTTGTTATTTAAACATCTAAATATGTTTCATAGATTTTAAAATATTTATTTAAATCATTTTCTCAAACATGCTAAGCTCCACCCTAAAAAATATGCTCCAGATCTCCTGCAGTGACATCATCTGTCAATTATTAGTGAGCTAAGGAGAGACAGTGGTATGTAGCTTTGCCAGAGATGACCATCTGTTCTATTAGACCATACAATGCCTACATAGTAGTTGCTGTGTCAGACATGTTGTAGCATCACCAGGAAAAGAATGGTAATGAGGAGGTATTGTTCGAAAGCATGCAATTCTATAGTGAGCATGTACTGAGCTGGGGAAGTTACATTCCACTGTCTATTGTAGAATGTTAGTGTAGCTAACTGATGATTGACAGATGATGTCATTGCAGGAATGAGATCTGGAGCTTTTTTTTTTAGGGTCAACACATCAACAGCTAAAAACTTGCATTTGGGTTGCATTTGGTTGCAGGGTCCCTTTGTTACTTCATAATTGATAGGCTAAGTATGGAAGCATGTTGAATAGAACCCTCAGCCCCTTGTGAGATTCCTGAATTTACTTTTTCAATTTGGACTCCTCTTTCTCAGGCTCTGCCAATGACCCCTCCCAGCAACACGTGCCAGCCAGCATGCCAGGTATGACAGGTCACCCCCCTCCGACCCCGCCCGGTGACCAGCACAGCATCGTCAATGGTCATCTTATGCATGCTTCTGCACACAGTACGGCTACTCATCTCACCCAGACCTCTACCACAGCTCAGGTATGAAAGGGTGGCGGTGGTGGTGGTGGTGGTGGTGGTGGTGGTGGTGGTGATGGTGATGGTGAATGTGAATGATGGTGATGGTGATGGTGATGGTGATGGTGATGGTGGTGGTGGTGGTGGTGGTGGTGGTGGTGGTGGCGGTGATAGTAGAGGTGATGGTAGTCATTATAATGGTGAAGATGGGTAGAGATTGTAACTGTGGTGGTGGTGGTAATGGTGATAGTGGTCTAGGCAATGATGAAGATGGTGATGGGGCAGCGAGAGTGTTGTTTGTAATGATGATGTTGTGGCGGTGCTGCAGGCATGTGAGACTTCCGCGTTTACGCGAATTTCCGCGTTTTTAAAATCATTTTCTCGCGTTTTTATTCTCTTTCCGCGCTTTTGTAACTTTCGGAGGCAATGAAAAACCATAGATTCTCGTATCATGCTACGTGAGCAATTTGTATAAAACGCCTGGTAATAGAGACTATCAAAATCACCCAGCATGCACCGCGCGGGCGGTGGCTATCGTGCGTGCATTCTATGCCTGCACCGGGCGAGTGATCGCTTCGCGCGGGGAAACTCTGGCCGGGCGGCCGGGCCCGGGAGATCGCCGAGTTAGCTACGCATGTGGGGATTCGTGCGTGTATTGCGTTGCATGGATCCGCTGCTGGACTTCGTTTTCGAGTCCAAGTGGGACTTCGTTTGGATATATTTGTTCTGCTTTTCAAACACAGTTGTGCCCCATTTCGGAACTTGTTTGTAACTTTTTTTACTGATGTTATAACTTCACAAAAAAAATGAAACAGAGCCACAAGAAGAAGGTGTTAAAGTTGGAGAGACTAGGGTGCGCGGCCCGGTATTCGGTCATATTCCAGAATTCGGTCACGCAGCTCTTTGAACAGCTGTGAAGAACTCATGAATAATTTTTGAGGCTCGAAACCTATACATAACAGACACATGAACAAGGTACCTCTAATGTTGAAAGCAATTCAGGTCGGACGCCCTGGAAAAGATCTCCAAATACCCTCGAAACTGGTCAGTGTTACCCAAGTTTCCGCACTTCCGGGTTCCGTTAGCGCGTGAGTTAACACGCATAGCCATATGTAGACGCCTATGGTGAAATAACTATGTGTGCAGGTGCAATGAATTTAGTATGTGTGTGAAGAGGAGCTTCCGGGTCTTCCATCTATCGCAGCGAATTTGCAAATGGCGATCTCAGCGATGAGCAAGAGAATATATACCTCACCCCTGCCAGTGAGATGGCGCTCTTCCAGTATTCGGTCAGGCAACATTGAGTGCCTTGCGCCAACGCGCTTTGTGTGCAACTTGTCGCTTTGCGCTTCTGGGACGCGCTTTGCTGACGCGCTTTGCTCTTTTTAGAAATACATTTTGTGCATTATTTCTGACCCTAGAGCTTCGATTTGTGGATTTTAATGGATAAAAATTCTCATACATTTAAGTATGAATATATAGAAGCCACAGAAAATGCCTAAAAACGCAGAAATGTGACAAAAATGGTTATATAACTCTCCCGAGATGCAGCGCACTATCGCGTGACCGAATTGTGGACGGCGCCGACCGAATACTGGGCGGAAAACTTCTCCTTCTTCTGTCGGCGATATTCTTTGGGGTAAGTTTCCATGTTTTAAATTATTTTGATAATTATTTAAAGGACAATTTTGCGGTTCTTTTGATAGTAGATTGTCAATTTAAAGAGATAGGTATTCATATTAGCGGCGATTTCTTTTTAAGTGACCGAATACCGGCGCGCGCACCCTAGGTAGGAAAGAGAAAAAGTGTGTAGTCTGTGAGTATCAAAATAAACAGTGAATTTTGAATTACATGTAATCTAGAATTGTGAACGTGAATAACACATGTAAATAAGTAATTTCTGTGTATTCTAGGGTGCATATTTGTTAGTTTCTCAATTACTATTTGTGGTCTATCATAACACACCTACCCAGAAACAGTTTATCCTAATTCCTATGCCTGAATTTCCTCTCTGTCTTGGTATGCACCAGATTGCATAATTTCCAATTTTAAAATGCAAGAGCTCCCTACGGAGGGAGGGGCGTTCCCACCGCCCTATACCCTATCTGCTCGGTCGCTTTGCCCGGTCGCTTCGCTCGCTCGCATTGTTTACTTTCCTCTTTTTTTTTTTTACCTCACTCACATGCCTGGTGCTGGTGGTGGTGGTGGTGGTGATGATCAGTGACTAGTAATAATGTTGATATTTCACAGAACAGATACAGCACAGATTGAGGGTTAAAAATAAATAACTGAATAAATAGATGGATTTGTTTTGCTTCATCCAAACTAGAATTCGCCCCCCTCCCCCCAACAAAAAACAATTAATGCAAGAACATAATTGTAATACACTGTATCTCATATTGTTTCAACTCCCCATCTACAGGTGATAGCGGACTTCAAACTGCAGCAAGCTAGCCAGCCAGCAGTCACTGTCACTCAGACCCATATAGCAGCCCCTCCTCCCCCCACAGCCACCTCCGGTCCTCCAGCCCCCGCTGCCGTTGCCGTGACAGTGCCCATCCCCAAGCAGGAGCGGACCCAGATCAACGCCATGCTCAAGGAGGAGGTGGTATAATACCAAGACGGAGAGGCATTATCCATCTCGGTTCTTCTTATCTTAATCTGCATCAGTAGTATTACCGGTGGAAAAGTTTGCATCAAAATCATTGCTCTTAAAACATGTTGTACAGTACATACCACTTTTAACAGGAGATGGTATAATAGCAAGACGGAAAGGCATCATCCATCTCAGGTCTCCTCTTCTTCATCTGCATCCATGGTACTATTGGTGGAAAAGTTTGCATCAAGTCATTGCTCTTAAAACATGTTGTACATTACATTCCACTTTAAAGAGGAGGTGATATAATATCAAGATGGAGAAGCATCAGCCATCTCCGGTCATCTCTTCTCCATCTTCACCCCTAGTACTATTGGTGGAAAGTTTATATCAAGTCATTTGCTCTTACAACCCACTGTACAGTACATTCAACTTTTAAGAGGAGACAATATGATACCAAGATGGAGAAGCATCATCCATCTCAGGTCTCCTTTTCTCCACCTGCATCCATCTATAGTACTACCGGTGGAAAGTTTGTATTAAAACCATTTTTACATAACCTTTTCTGGATTTTGTATGGGAACACATTCCTTTACCACATGCTGGACCATACATTCCACTATGAAATATTATTATTAGATGATGGAGTGTGTGGTGGTGTCAAAGCCATGATGAAAGGTCATTTCTCTACGATGTGGAAGATCTTCTGTCAAGATGATCTTTGACTTTCAAATGGCGTGGGTCTGTTGCCAAGGTTGCTCCTTGGGATGCTTCAAGCTTGGATGATGGTTTCCCTTGTGCAGTCACTTCTTAAGATAATTACAATGATCTTGAGATTGCTACTATTGATTACTAACTGTAGAATACTCTGAATCTCATCCATTGGAGATGTATGGTAAACGGAAAGGAGACTGTCTCTATTAGATTTACAATCGAGTATGAAGGAAAGATGTTCTATAAATTCTGAGCTGAGCCACTGTCCATATGGGGATTGGGGTCAGGGGGACATGTGTATGGGTATGTTATGATTTTGCCTTTATGCATCTTATATAATAAGTTTATGTAAATATCTATGGCTTTGGATTTGCTTTCTCAGTATTGTAAAACAAGATCTATTTGCAGAATATAGCTGTTAGCAAAAATTGATGTACATGTGCCAAGTTTTTCTTCTTTTCTGAGCCTCGTGAAAATATGTTTCATACTGTTCAAGAAAGATAAGAGGGAAAAAAGGGGGGAAGGAGAAACATAACTGTAATAATTGAGTGGGTGCAGTTTAAGATTCTTTTTGCTTCTTATCTTCATTATACTGCCAAACAGCTGTAGACAATTTGGAATTTAATCTTGATCAAATATTCTAAGAATTATGGTACAGGAATATTCCACACTTGTCATCCAAAGGGGAAGGATTTTTCTTTTTTGTTTTGTTGGGTTTTTTTTAATGAAGACAATTAGTCTTAAACTTAGTTCATCATTTCAACTGAATTATTCTGGAAAGTGATATAGCACATAGATATAGAAGTATAAAAGATCAGATGCAGTTGTGGTCATTTGTAACTTGAAAACATTGTTTTATTGGTGATCAAATGAGTTCTAAAGAAACTATGAGGATAAACCAAATGAATTGAACGGTGCTTTCTTTTTAGTTTTTTTTTTTAAATAGAACTATATCTTTTTGCATGAGATATAATGTACATATGTTTACAAAAAGGTTAATAGAATATGCATATAAATGGGAAAGTTGGTTTGTGATTCCTTTTGAGCATATTGAAGTTGAAAAAGTATTGAAGAGAAAATTTGTGTAAATTTATAGGAAATTTGTTCTTAGCTGCTTAGTCTTGTTTAGCCCACATAGGGTTATTATACCCAACTCTCTTTCTTTCTCTCTCTCTTTCTTTCTCTCTCTCTCTCGCCCTCTCTCTCCCTCTCTCCCTCTTCCTCCCACCTTTTCTCTTCCCTTTTTCAGTCTCCTTATTTTTTTACATACTCACCCTTTCTCTGTTTCCCCTGTCCCCTATCCTCAACTCTCTCTTTACCTATCACACTCCACCATTTCATCCTCTCTCTTATATTGGCACATGTAATCTTTTTCTCTGGCAATATCCCAATTATCTTTCTCTGTTCCTCTCTTTTTACAATGCATTTTTGTAGTGTCCTCATGGAGTTCCATAGTTCATCTGTGATAGCCTTGTAAATGTCATAAATGATAAGTATGCATTCCACTTTCCACCACTTTATACAAAAAAAAATTCTTTTTAAGTATTCAAGTTTAATAGCCAGGTTACATCTTTCATTTCTCATACAAACATCTCTTCTCACACATACATGTACACAGACTGTGACAATACCAAATACAGTGAAACCTGTCTATAAAGACCACTCAAGGGAGACAAGGAAAGCAGTCTTTATGAGCAGGTGGTCTTTATGTACAGGTTCCTTTAATACATGTTTCAAGGGAAACAAAAATTATGGTCTTTATAGAAAGGTGGTCTTTCTATACAGGTGGTCGCTAAAGCAGGTTTCACTGTATCTGTCATTGGCATAGTTCCACACTTGTATTCAGTATTCCAAGCAGAGTATCGTAACATTCTTGTGTGGCGATGCGGTAATTACTGCTTCCTGTATATTTGTACTTAATATCATTACGCAAGAAATCGCTTGCAAAATGTGGAAATCGTTATTATTTGGGTTGCAAGTGAAAGGACCAAAGTGTGAACTGATCAAGAAATGCTTAAATCATTCCAGTTTATAGAGGAATGGTTATTTGTTGGGTTTGACATTTATTGAAATAAAACAACTCGTTAATCATTATTTACCAAAAGTGCTTCTTGTAACCAACAAAAAACTATTGAATATAGTTCTAATAAGTGCCTAATTTTGTGGAAAAGAAATTGATGATTTTTCCATTCATAAATATGCCAAAAATTTTATCGAAATATATAGCAGCATATGTAGTGCTTTCAAATCCAAAGTAAAATTTTATATGAAGATATATTGTATTATGAAATTAATTATTTTCTTGAATGGGGTGACTTTTATCTGCTCTCCTTCACAATATGATATACGAATGACACTGAACATGCAAGCAGAAGGTATTAGCCTATAAATCACATAATTTTACAAATAAACACCATGGATATGCATGTACATGTACTTATCAGATTTGAATTTGAATTCCATGTGTAACAATGTATAAAATGAAAGATCAAAGTCTGCAGAGGTCATACAGCATTTTGCTGTGATCTGTACTCAATGGCTGCTATTTTTCTCCAGGGCCCTGTCAAACAAATTTTTGCAATCAATCGCAAAATACCAAACAGGAATCAAGATCATCGTTGCATGCACATATTGTTCAAAAGGTTGACCATTAACCAATTAGAATCATTGTTTCAAATTTGCGGCTGATTGCAAAGCTTTGTGTTACGGGGGCCCAGAAATGACAAACTTACAAGAACACTTTTGCCTTGCCTTTGTGCTGTCGCACAGTTTGATTTTCGTGGCCTTATGTCTGACCAAAGTGGCCAGCTAACTGATGATATTCTAGGCCTGTGAAATAATTCATTCCATTGGTTTCATACTCTGTGGTGCTTGTACTCTAGCAGATGGGAGAGGAGGGGAGTAGACTGGCCCATGCTTCAACCGCATTTGCTTCACGGTCAATTTCATACACTGACCGAATTGACCAAACACTATACCTACCCCTTCCCCTAAACCTGATGAAAATCCAAAACTGCAACATTAACCCTTACCCTACATCTTTGTCGAAAGAAAGCCTGGAGCTGATGTCACCAAAGCAAATGTTAGATCATCGGTAGGCGACCTGGTGAGATATATAAGGGGATTATTGCAAATTCATGTATCAGGGGAGCGTTTCATCAAGCGTTTTGTCAGTGATTTTTACCAACTGTTATAAGCTACTGAAATCCTTGCATCTGATTGGCTGAGAGCAATTGTCAGTAAAAATCACTGACGACACTTGATGATACGCTCCCCTGATGTGGTAGCACACAGTGTAGATCACTATAAAACATATTTTCTCATGACTGAGACAAGAAATCATTTCAAGAACCAATTCTACCCTTGTAACAGTACTTTAATGGAGCTTCACCACAAAAAACTACTTCCATAAAAGATTTTATGTACTGCATGTCTCAGTACCTATTTCATGATACTTCTAACCGTAAATTCCATTGAGAAAGTACTCCGTTTTTATCATTGTTATAATACTTCACAAATTTGTTCATGATGGATTGTATTTTGATGTGTACTTTTATTAAACAACTCAACATGGAAAATTTTCTTGTTTGGATATTGTATATAGGATAAAAGTAATGGATATACTTTTATTTCAGAGTATATAGATGTATTATACTATCTGTTGTATGTAATTGTGATTTTCGCCAAATTTAATGACATCTCTCCAATTAAACATTTATGCAATCAATTTTTAAGCTACTTCCATTTGTGGTAACTAGTTTTATAGTTTGTGATCGACTCACTTTCAGAGACAGTCATATTGATTCTTTGAGACAAGAAAGCAAATAGATATATGTTTATGTATATATATACTTATCAGTTATAATCATTCGTCTTTCATCTACGTGTGGAGACTGTGACAAGCTACATTTCATAGATTTCATATCAATATTACATATTTTATATAATGTATATAAAGATATATTTCAATGAATTTTCATGTTATTGTAGATTGTAGTCTGTTTTTCAAAGAGAGAAAATGATGATTTCATTTTGTATAGTCTCTTGCTGCGTAGTCTTCTTTCTTTTTATCCAAAGAAGTGATGTTTGAAACAAAATTAAGTTTGCAGAGTGTATATAGAACCTATTCTTGAGTGACACAAATCCTGTGTCTGAAACTAGATTAAAAAATCATTGAATTGCTGCATGATAGTTTTTAGATTTCATTTTCATTTTCATTTACTATAACCATTACTATAATTGTTCTGTTGTTTTGTTTTGAGCGTGTGTCATTTTAAGTTGTGTTGAAGTTGCCCTGTATAATGATTAGATTATCAGTTATCAACATTGCCATTCTAAGGAGCAGAGACAGTTAATATTCAAGACTTTTTATAAATAAAAGACATTCATGAATCCTTTATTTATACAGCTTACCTCTAAATGTTCCTTACATAACGTACATGTGCATGCATTCTACATGCTTTTGAAAACAGCTTATAATATGCTTCATTTCATATATTCCGTTTTATATGTCCAGTTAGCTTTATACCACTTTAAGAACCCAGCAAGTATTTTATTTTTGTCATGTAACAACGAATGCTTATGGTATTTTTTGTTTTGTTTTGATAAAAATTTTCTCTGAGTTGCATTTTAATATATTTCTGTATTCACAAACATTCTATTGTAACATACAGGGATGGCGAAATACTTTGATAATCCTGTGATTATCATATACAGAGGTGAAATGTATTGATGACACTTCAAATCCTGTGAAAAAAGGGCAATGTTTGACATATGCCTAATTGTTTGCAGCCAAAAATTACATCACCTTAAGAAATTGAAATTTGTTTTTGATGTGTGGTTTTGAGGGTTTTTTTTTTCGAGAACACCCTTCCCAAATTGTTGCTATTTCCTTCAGAAAGGGGTTAATATTTTCAGAGTATTTTTTGTGTAGTGTTTATTCGTATTTCAAAATTCTTTTTGAGAGATATGGTATAAAGAATAGACTTGATGTCCAATGTTGCGATTAACCAGTGTATTTTATATATTTTGAAGTTCAATCCAAATATAACAACTTGAGGTAATGCTGCCGTAAATCTATCTTGGGAATATGATGTAAATGAATATTCATATGCATACCATGTACTTCCTACCAGTGTATATTTTAGATAATTTCATCTTAATATTAATTTTGTATTTTATCAAAACCATCACGTCTTTAGCATACTGATGGAGAGCATTTTATTCAAATTTGCTTTGCATAATGTAGTTTACAATCCTGGGCAACTCATTAAGTGTACAAAGTTAATTTTACATTACAAACTTGCCTTTATTTTGGACAAATATGTTCACATCAACAATGCTATATCCTGCTTGCTAGTGTATAGGTAAATATACATATAGATGCCTTTTTTTTGTTAATTAATTTGGTTGTGACTTTTTGGAAATTGTGTTGAATATTCATCGTACCGGGCTCACCAAAAGTGCCAAGTCATAATGTACTGTGCCCCTCCCAACAGGTGCCCTTTGTATTAGAATGAATATTTCTTGTGTTTTCATGGGGAAAAAGTCAAGTTGAACTATTCCAAATGATGCTACTAACAATTATGATCAGCAGACAATCTGAAATATATTTTTGAAGACGAAAAAACAAAAATATTGATTTGTACTATTTTGGATACTGAAGAATGAAAACAAAATTGTGCAATAAAAGATTTAGCATTTGTCAGATGAGAGTTGGTTCCTTGACCGCATTTCTGTGTTTGTTTGTTTTATGCATGTTCTAACAACTGTGTTCCTTTATTGTTCTGTTTATCAGAGGGGGAGATGACTGATCAGAATGAGAGAAAGAGAGAGGGAGTGAGAGAAAGAGAGAGGGAGTGAGAGAAAGAGAGGGAATGAGCGAAAGAGAGAGAGAGAGTAAGAGAAAGAGAAGGGTGGGAGTGAGAGAAAGAGAGGGTGAGAGAAAGAGAGGGTGAGAGAAAGAGAGGGAGTGAGATAGAGAGGAGGAGAGATAAAGAGGGGGACTGAGAGAGAGAGAGAGGGAGTGGCAGAGAGAGAGGGAGTGACAGAAAGAGAGAGGGAGTGACAGAAAGATAGGGTGAGAGAAAGAGAAGGCGGTTGTAGGGTTAGAAAGGTTCAGGCTACAGAGAGAGAGATGGTGAGAGATGGAGAAAGAGAGGTGGAATCACTATGAACATGACGAACAAAGAAGCGGACAATTTATGCTGCTCCTCATTGTACCCTTCACAATTGCACTGGTTAACAAAAGAACATCCATTCATTGCTATCCTGTAAAAATATGTAGAACAGGTGTCACATAATAGCAGTGAAGGGATGTCCTTTTGTTTAATAGAGCTATTGTGGAGGGTACAATGAGGAGCTGCATAAATTGTCCGCTCTCTTTGTCACCGTGTTCATAGTGAATATAGAGAGTAGACGAAAGGAGAAAGAGTTTCAATATATTTCTGGGAAGACCAAAAGAAAATGTGAGTCATCAATCAACGCGATATTGCTTCAAATATGGAAAGCTGTACTAAGCTTACAACCTTCGTATTCATCTTTGGTTCCAAAGCTAGTCATTGTTGATTTTAGATGAATACAACTCGTCTGTTAAATGCCAGAAGGATGCTAATCCTATTCATAGATTAATAAATGAAGCACGTCTGCCTAAAATAATGATTTAACATGGTGTCATAATTACTCTGGCAAACTCACCATTTTCGACGGGTTTAATCGTTTTAAGACAAGCATTTTACACGAATACCAGTTACATTTCGATTTATAGTTTTGCTATGACAAGGGGGCGGAGCTTCAAATTTAACAGTCTGTTGTTGAGTACTAGTAATTGCTCCATCTCCACTTGGACAAGACAAGTGACTGTCTGCCTAATGAGGAGGTGTGGTCTGAAACATTACTGTGTCATAAAAGCAACATCACCTTACGAAATTGCACGTGACTGGCTGCTTCATTTTTTACGTCAGTGCATGCAGCCAACATGATTGGTAGATCAATGCCAAGTGGGGCTTGGTCTCAAACATCAGCCAGCGCATCTTATCGTAAACACGCAATAAATGCCCCGCCCACCTGGCCGGCCCTGGGGGCACGTGACTGGATGTCGTAACCTATTGGACTTCATGAGCAACCAGATACTGTTCTTACGTATATGTCTGTCTGTTCATAAGACACTCGTTGAAGGATGTATCCTTTACGGGTTTATTTTCAAAACATTTTTTTTTCTGACTGGGCAGATATTGGAAAAGAATTTTTGTTGACCTCACTTTTGCCAGTGCAGTGTAATGCGGAGTTTATTTAGCACATTCACAGTATAAATAAAAATGTCATCGAATATATTTCTTTAATATTGGTAGAGGTATAGAGTTATTTAGTTATTTAGTTATTTAGTTAAATTTAGTTATATAGTTAAATCACATATGATGGTGTTATTGCGCTATCTTTTGTTAGAATGCAGAGGAATAAAACAACAGAAAAATAAGTAGATAGGGAAATAAATGAGACTGTTAGCAAAGCTAGCCCGTGAAATATTGCAAGTTTATCATACATTTATGCAAGCTGCATTGAGATATGTTTGTTTTGAGGTGAAACTTTTTTTTCAGTTTATGAAAGCTTTTTTTTCATATTGTACTATAGATAAAGAGAATAATTGAAAATTTGTTTGTTTTTGTTTTGAAAAGCAGCGATGTGCCTTTTAAAAGTGGGAACAATAGTTATATATCTCAGAGCTATACAAAATAATACATGATTTCATTATATCGTGTTTTGTAATCTCGATAATTTATAATTGGTACTTGTTTTGAGAAAATTATTTTAGTACAATTTGTAATTTTATTATGGTTATACAATGTGAGTAGGCTACTAATTAAGTAGGTAGTATGATATTATTAAAATTAAGTGACCGAAAAAATCGATTTAAGTTGTTATGGAAAGGTAATTAACCAACAAAAAAAAAAGAATCATAACAAGAGAGATTCGCAGTTCTTCGCTAAAAATACAAAAATCAATTGGTAGATCATGATTACATCCATTTGCGTATCGAAGTGGCAGTGAGATTGCCACTAGGCTGATGCACGGAGACAGGGTTCGGTCGAGAAAATAATAGACAAAAACGATATTGTCTCTATTATCTGCATCTGCATTACCAAATTACAATTCAAAGTTTTTTCTACCCCAACCCCCTCCTCCTCTCCCTCCCTTCCCCATATACACACACAACACACACTCACACCATTCCCCCTCCCCGTAAACATTGCCCTTCACCGTGCACCCTGGCTCGCTCGTAGACAACATTTTTGTTTGGGCCCAAGTGCCTCTTCGGTTGACTTTAGCACTAGACTGTAACGAGGGCTCTACTGAGTGATGCTTCGCGTTCAGGAAGCTCAATGGTCTAACATATCAGCCGATGAGATTGCAGATGGCCTCATTCAGTGCTCAGTGGCGTATCCAGTCGGACGTGATGGGGGGGGGGGGGTATTCGTCACGATTTATTTCACATGTGTACCCCTGTAAACTTTAGAATATTTGTTTTTTTACTGTTTGCTTTGTCTAGATTCTTGCTTCTCAGAGA
Source organism: Heliocidaris erythrogramma (assembly GCA_025617745.1). Classification (NCBI taxonomy): domain Eukaryota; kingdom Metazoa; phylum Echinodermata; class Echinoidea; order Camarodonta; family Echinometridae; genus Heliocidaris; species Heliocidaris erythrogramma. The sequence continues at coordinate 32,921,145 of CM046866.1, read as the reverse complement.
CATAATGGACAAATTATATATAGCCCCGTAGAAAATGTTATACCCCCCCCCCCCTCATTCCAAATTAATCATTGATCCGCCTCTGATTCTAGCGTTGCCTATATTCTAATGTATCGTGAATCGAATGGAAGTATCGGGCGAGTTGATAGGCCTAAAAGTTTTATTGCGACCTCTTTATATGATATGAATTCGGTCAATTTTTGCTGCCATTCTTTGCTGTTTCCCAGGCCTAGTACGTAAATAAGATTCATTCTCATTTTATTTATTTTTATCTCTGAAGGATATAGCCAGAGGCTGGGGGAGATTCGGCTAAATCTAATTTAAAAGGTAAACACAATTCATTTGCGATATATCTGTAGCTATATGTTGATATTTTCCATGATATGCGTTTATTTAGTCTCTGAAATCTGGGTCTTACATCCTTCCCAAAGGTATCCCAGGGGAGTCCCACCTAGCAAACAAATTAACCCTTCTCATCTTCGTGAAGATATTTGTCTTAATCAAAGATCTTTCCCACCGTGACTTCGTGTGAAAGAGAAAATCGAATCATGATGTTTACTTCGGCCGAGAAACATCATTGATTATGGGATGCGAGCTTGGTGTTTCCGATCAGACGCTAAGCGATATGTCAAGGTGACCTACATTATGATGATGATGATGCATGGATGATGATGATTTTAAGCAGGAAAGAGTTGGGGCTCTCCCCACCTGCAGAATCGAAGGAAAATGAAGTTTAAAGTGAAACGAAGGCTGCAACACCAAGTACATGTACTCAGTGGCGTATCTAGGTATTATGGCGCCAGGGTAAACAATGAAGTTGCGCCCCCCCCCCCTTCTCCGAGTGCCCAAACTTATCTCGTTATTGTACAAGCGAGGGAGCAAAGCGACCGAGCGGCAAATTTTTCCATTTTTAAGTCTACAAAAACACCACTAGTGCATCTTACCCAAGAAATTTTGCAATTGACCACTGCAATTCAGCGGTAGAGAAGTTCGAATTTTGTACATAGATGGTTTACTTTTATTCACTCACTTCTAAAATTGGGAGCAAAACTACAAGATCCTGAAAGAAAATAATTATGCGAGGGAGCAAAGCGATCAAGCTTTAGAAATTTTCGCATATCCAACCCTCAAAAACTGTGTTTCTAATGCATTGACCTTGCGGAGTGGGGGCGCATAATGAGGATTATGATTTTTCTTCATTTTCCTTTTTTTTCCCTCTCATTTGCGTTTTTGCGTCCCCTCCAAGTGCCGCCCGGGGCAATTGCCCCCCCCCCCCGACCCCCCCCCCCCCAGATACGCCACTGCATGTACTATCCATTTTAACAGTACTTCTATACCGATCTTTTCAGGAACGCCCCTCCTTTTGTCCTCCCCCTAAAAGAGATGAAGTGGTCTAGATATGCCATTTTCGTCAATTACATGTCAACAGAACTGAAATGTTAACGTTTCTGTACTTTGTTCAAGATTCAAATAGAATCTAATTATGGATTGATGTATGGACAGTTTCGCCACGGAATAGATTTTCTACCCCCCCCCCCCCTCCCCGTTTTTCAATTTCTAGATATGCACGTGTATTGTTAATTGACAACTTTTTAAGTTTGGAGTGTTTAAATAATTGGAAATTCTATAGCTGTTTGAGTTTCGAGTGTTCAAGCAATATGCAGGGGGAAATATGAATCTCATATTGCCTTGTCTTCGCCTGATCCTAAACATTGTCTTCCTCATCATTCTGGGTAATGTATCGTGAAATTTAACCAGCGACCAATGCGAATGAGGACAAAATTATGAGACTTTTCTTTGAATATATGCTGACAGCTGCGTATCCAACACAGGTCCCTTGCTTTATGTGATAGTACACCTTCCCCTCTACATTATATCACCGGGTATTCTATACATATTAGTTAAACACTTCGTAAAAAATAATGTAGAGGGGTGACTGGATGAAAACTGTTATTTTGTCACTGAAGTAGGGCAACGTATGAAGATTTTCAATTTTTGAAGGATGCTACCTCCAATCTCACTTCCGGAATGTGAGATATTATTCGCCCAATATTTGAAGTTTCAAAATCCACGTGAGGGATTTTATTATACCCCCCCCCCCCCAGAGATGAATACAGAAAGAGAGTGAGAGAGTGCACGAGAGAGAGAGAGAGAGAGAGAGAGAGAGAGGGGGGGGGAGAAGGGTAGACAGGAATCATAGAATTTTATACTCCTATCAAAATAATGTTTGTTCATGTTCTTTTTGTTTTTTCTGCGTAATTATAATATTCGATATGATTTCTATGTGATTTTGTTTTAAATTACTTTATTACATGGACTTGCTGAAAAGCAGCCCTTTTGGCTCATATAGGTTTTGCACTTATCAATCAAACCATCTATTGCACATTATACTAGAAACTACAAATTTTGATCACCTTCATAATAGTTTGTTTACTGTAAAATCTTTGATAATGTAACTTACATTAATAACAATGAAACTGAGAAATACAACTTAAAATCATTTAATGATCATACAAGTTCCTTTATGGCATTTGAATAGGTAAACTCTTCTCTTTAATACCTCATATCTTCATTTATCTTGAAAAGGAGTTTCAGTAATGATCCATTATCAGTGCACACAAAGAATAATTATCAGGCATTTGTGCCATTAATATGCATTTTGTTTTCAATTTTCACTCACATATCACAGAAAGCAAGCAATGCCAAGTACCTCACAAGGGGAAAGGTATCTTAAACCATAATGAAACAGTAATTAACACCAATTTTCATATTGGTCTTAAACCATAATGAAGCAGTAATTAACACCAATTTTCATATTGGTCTTAAACCATAATGAAGCAGTAATTAACACCAATTTTCATATGAATTCAGGTTGGGTTAAGGTTTCATAACACTTTGGCAGTTACAGCTTGTGAGATATGCATCTCTTCAAGTCCATCTTTAGCGTTTTCTTCGTTTTGCTCCGGGTTTGTGACTGCGTGCTCTGTCAAATAATTATTACATTCTCTCCGACTTTACTCTGACAAGTTTTCTTAAACTTTAAGTTCATTCGCGGACAAGTTTGTACTATATTGTGTGATGCCAGTATCATATTTGTGAGTTGACACATCTTTAAAAGGTAATTAGAATATTATCTCCAGATTTTGTGAATTTTGTTATGTTTTTGTCGTTTTGTGTGTTTGCGGTGATTAATTACTCTCAATGAGTGGCTGATTATACAATCCGAAATTCTGGGGACAGCATTTGTATGCTTACATGTGCCAAATTGACTTCTGCCGGGAAAAAAAATCACAATTAATGTTCGACGATAAATGAAGCTAACATTTTAATGACCCTCTTCAACTATGTGGCAAACTAATAATGCAGGGAAAAGTAAGTAAGAAGAAGAAGATAAGGAAGAAAACGAGTAAGAAGAAGAAGAAGAAGAAGAAGGAAGAGTAGAAGTAACCAAAGTACTGCTTTCTCTGGGTATGATGAATATTTTGCTAAATGTACTGTTTGATCATAACCTTAATGTTGACAAGCCCTAGAAGTTTCAATAATGCAAATGCAAAATCTTCTTACTCTAACGAACACCAACGCTTGATCACAGAGTCATATTGCTTAATCCTTATTACAATTTTACGCTATATTATTACATTTTAGCTTTAATATATTTACGATTGTATTTATAGGCTAAAATCTGACCGAACGATAAAATTCATAGTTTTACAACTTATTTATATTGCACAATTCTCTCTCGGTCACAGCGCTTAATCGCCAAAAAATGCTAAACTATACATATTTGTGAACTACAAAATGCAAAATCCTATTGGTGACACTTTATTTTTTAAAGTTTCATGTTTCAAGTTTCATGTCACCCAGTTTATTTACCGGAGCTTTATTTCGTCTAATATGGAGGGCTATAGGGTTAAGATTGAAATTGGGTTTCGGTCTTTTTTTGTGTGGTTGCAAGACTAGTGGGTTTTTAGGTTAGTTACGGTTAGTTATAAGCTATAGCGTTTGGATCAGGGTGGAATTTAAGGATTTAGACGGTGCAGGATATTGATATAGACCGGTTCTGTATATTTAATGTATTCAAATTTATGCACATTTCTTCTCTGACCACTCAGTGACGAGCTCTTCCATTAACCTGCTTTTTATAAATGAGCCTCAATGCTTGTTATCCAGTGAGCATGTATTACTTTTTGCTATATCCGGCAAGCTTTTAGGTTGTCAAGAACAACTTTTGTTTGAAAGGTATGCATAAAATTTGCATACATTACCGAAGCGGTCTATTGTCGAAAACGAGTGTCGTAAATCATTGGTTGCCCGCTACATCGTGTCTCCCTTAGAACGCAATTTTCATGTCTAGTCAGTTGTCACTTGGAATGCAATTTTGTGACGATTTTTGGAAAAATAATGTTATGAATAAACCATGAACTTTGTTTCAAAATCTAAAAAAAGGTTCCTTTCCAGGCAATTTTTAAAGTGGATTTGGGTCTTTTTATGATTTTAGAATTACATGTATTATATGTAAGAATTATTCTTTACTGCATAAGGGATGTAAAGAAATGTTATTGCAGATGATTTTCGGGAAGAAATAATGAAGAACTAGAGCACTCGGAGGGGGGGGGGGGGGGACCAGTCCGAGTACATGTATCCCCCGAACCCGTCACCCATCCGCCATTTGAATCAATGTTGTGACTGAAATGGATAAAGTGGCAATTTGGGACCTCGGCTATCACTGGTGACAAATTTGACTTTTTTGTACTTTTGTCATTTTTTAGTTGTTTTGACAGTACTTACCAAGTGTGGAAGTGTACGTCATGCCACTAAAGGTCATTAGCAGACATAAATAGGCGTCTTCATCTTACCATAATGCACCTCCATGCAAAATTTGAAGGTGATCCGACAAAACTGCAGCCGGTAGAGCGCTCACAAGAAAGTCTTTACCATTTCTTTAAAAAATATGGTTACCATGGCAACGATGATTCCACCCACACCAAAAACAATAGGCGTCTTCATCTTACCATAATGCACCTCCATGCGAAATTTGAAGGTGATCCGACAAGATCTGCAGCCAGTAAAGCGCTCACAAGAAAATCTTTTACCACTTCTTTAAAAAATATGGTTACCATGGCAACCATGACTCCGCCCACACAAAAAACAATAGGCTTCTTCATCTTACCATAATGCACCTCCATGCGAAATTTGAAGGCCGACAAAAACTGCAGCCAGTAGAGCGCTCACAAGAAAATCTCTGCGGCGGACGCGGCGGACGCGGCGCGACGATGCCAAATACAAATACAAAAATACATAATCAAAGTAAATTATGTAGGTTTTTTTAAATATCATATTTAAAGCTTTCATCTATCAAGGGGTGGGGGTAAATAGTTTTTGCGCCCCCACAAGATAGTGAACAATTTTGCAGTTTTCCAATCAGTTTTCTAATGCTCTAAAAGGCCAAATTTTACCAGTCCAATACCTAAATTTTCTCACTTGGTCACTACGTTACCCTACGTATAGATGGAGTTAGAAGCAGTGTATTTCAAAACCCTGCCTACCAGAGGCGCCAAAAGTGAGGGTGGCAGGTGTTTCTCTTTATCTAAAGAGGGGCGGGAAATCGTTTTTGCTCTCCCCCTTCACATTTGAACCTTTTGATTTCCACATGCAATAATCTAAATGTTCTTGTTTGAGGTAATTGATTTGCCCCTCTATATGGCCCCCTCGCAAGATAAAAACAAAACCAAAAACAAACAAACAAGCAAATCACATGAAATGATAGTGATGTATGACAGTGTATAATAAATTTTCTTTTGCTCTAAACTAAAAAGTCTCAACAATAAAAGTTATAAAATTTCTTGCTTATTCGCAGATTAATGGATATACGGTAGTGTATCTTGTACTTTGTAAACACTGTCTACCACTCACAAGGCTCCCAAAGTGGTGGGAAAGGACAGGTTTTTCTCTTGACAAAGGGATATAGCAAAATCGTTCTCCCGTCCCCCTCTCAAGACTCCCCAACCCCCCCCCCCCCCCAAAAAAAAAAAAAAAAAAAAAAAAATTAAAAAAAATATATATATATATAAATATGACTTCAGTCATTTTGAAATGAATGTAACAATGGAGTATATTTTAGTGCTCAGGCTTTCCACGCTTGATTTTTTAACCCCCTACTATCTTTAACCCTGGACTATTTTTTGCTGTTCTCATTTGCAGTTTTAGTCCCGTACTATCTGTCTATCCAGAGCGCTTAGCACCAGCTTTTTTACATTTAGCCTGCTTTTTCTAGGGCTAAAAATATCCCGTACTATCGTGGAGTGAACCCACTTTGGTAAAATGCAATATGAACAGAAAGTGGGCTAAGCTTAGTCCGTGCTATCAGTCCTCGTTAAGCCCCACCGATAGTACGGGACTAAGCAAAATTTGCAAATGTAAAAAGCCTATAGCGACACACAGTTTCAACGTTCATTATGATCTAACAAATATACCTCACGCGGTCGTTTCTCGCATACTAATAGAATTTGCAATACTTCTTAGGCCTGTAGGAAAAACTGTAGCAACCCAGTCTACATCTAGGCATGAAAGTGTGGGGCAGGGGTTTTTCCTGTCGATCGCTACGCTCCTTTGAATTTAAATATAATTTTGCAGCGTTGTACAAAACCGTTCTGTACTGTTTACTGCAATCGCCCAAAGCGAGGGAGTGAGGGGTAAAACAAAATAAATTTCGCCGCCCCCTCACAGGACAATAAAGAATGATTTATCACTACAACGATGAATGAATTTTCGAGTACATGTGTACAGAGTACTCTATATTGCGAAATTCCAATACTAAATTACTTAGAGATCATTTTGTCGCTTGCTCGTTTTGCTCCCTGTCATGATAACAATGTAGAAACACTATTTATTAAAGCTGGCCTATAATTATGCTCTATATCTTCTGTAAATCGTGATTTTGAAATAGGCAGTAATTTGTCTTTGTGTTTAAGAGTAATATTGGCGAAAATTCAAACATTAAATGCATTTTTTTTTTCGCTCTGTCACTATGCTCCCTCGTCTAATAATAGATAAATAAGTGATAATTGGCTTTGGCTTCTTATAAAGCCGTCATAAGTCACGCTGTGACTTATGCAAATAATAATAGGTGTGCTGTAATTTACTTGTGTATTTAAAACACGCTATCAAGAAAATCTTCCAATACTAAAAAATCCAGAATCTACAATATCCTAAGTCTATGAATACCCCCTCCAATGGCAGCTACTCGGTGTCTATCCTCTCATATCGCACTATATATATACCCGCAACCAGCGGAGACAAATAATACCGTGTGTAATACCGTCTCGGCCTATAACGAGTGACGATGCAAAATAATGGATAATAATTGCACTTTAAAAAGAACGCACAGTACAGTTTTTATACTATATAGTTTTTTTTCTAAACATCTTGCTTTCGAGAAAGCTTTCAAGAAATGTGTATGAAAAAGAAGAAAATGGGATCCTGTTTGACGGTAATAATAATAATTAAAATAGTATTATGTGTTGTTTACCCACGGTAGCCTGATCATTATTATATACTGTTCTCCCTAGGGCCCTGCAATCATATTATTACCCCGGCTTTAGCCGAGCTAAATTACTCAAGCATTCAAGGAATTCTTTCCTACCGGGTACCCATTTACCTCACCTGGGTGGAGTGTGGCAAATGTAGATTAATGTCTTGCCAAAGGCACATTAGTGCCGTGGCATGGAATCGAACCCGGTACCTTGTGATCTGCAGTCCGGTGAGATATCCACTGAACCACACCTGGTAGGGGAGGGAGTGAATGAACATAGTAAGCATAACACATTTCGGATGTAAATTTGTCAAAATCTCTTTGAGTTGGGGCCCCAGTGTGTTTGCCCTCCAAATGAAGGGTTTCGGCGCGTATTGATGTATGTTATCATTAAATAGCATGATAATTAGATAATCAACACTAATAATTAGTAACACAATTCTCTTCTTTTTCGATATCTTTCTCTTTCTGACCAATTCCTCCAGCTTTTTAAAACTAATTTTTTCCTCTTTCAATCCTTCTCAATTTTCAGTTACGAGACGGTCAATTTGATTTCCTCCAGTTTCTTTTTGTACATTATTTTTCAAAGTGTTTCTCGAACCTTTCGTCAAAGTTGACCCTCCCCCCCCCCCCCTTTCATCGTGCCAAATATTACGCTACATAACACGCACGCGTCATTTTCTCCTTGACATAATAGTCTTACTTTCCACTTTCCATTAAATTTTACTCATTTACAAATAAGGTAGTTTTTTTTTATATGGTATTTTATTTTTTTACTCCGACTTATTTATGAAATGCACAAGTAATTCATATTTAATGATAAGATCAAATGCATTATGAAAATCTAAACATTCGATAACATAAAGTTTGCCTTTTAAATTGTATTGTAGGCCCTATTGTATTGCAAAATTATTACATGCTTTTTTTTTTTCTTAAGAGGGGCCCATGAAGGGCAAAAATCGATTTTACCCCAACCCACATGAAATAAAGGGGATGGGCATCCTTCAGCCCCACCTTGTGGTGCCTATGTCCTTGATCAGTAATTTCCCATCCCTTTACTCTTCGATCTCACTGGATATACGACAAGACAACCATGTTTTGAATTCCACGGAGTTGAGCGTTGAGCACTATTGTCAGTGTACCGGGCGGCCTAGGTCACTACTGGTTTGGCTGAGAAAACTGCCTGATGTACTAGGCTCGGTTTGGCTGATGGTACTATAGAGAGCAGGCATTTAGCTGCATCAATAGCTTTACATACTAAAAGCTTTGTTATCCATTGAATAAGATAATGAAATGATGTTGGGCTTTAAATATTCTCTACTTGGTTTGTTAAAATAGAACACCAAACAGATGTTACAGAAGTATTACAATGTATATTCCTTTTCAACATTATATGCTCATGTGGAAAATATTCTATAAACATATTTGAATTACGATTGATTTTTAAAGGCATGTTTTGGAAGATATTTTATGAAAATTGTACTAGTAGAAATGATTGATAAAATTTTATGCTAATGATTTATTCTATGACTGACCTACCGACTGACTATTTATACATGTATAGCTACTGGCACACAGGACTCTAGTGGTCAAAAGTGCCATTCCTTTTACTACAACAACAACAACAACATGTTTTGAATTCATCGTAGAGGGTGTCTGAAATACGAAATCGGAAAGCTCTGTATGAAATGAAGAAGGAAGAAAAAGCCGGACATAATTTGCTTTAATCGTATATTCTTCTGCATTATTTCTTCTCCAAAATCATCTGCAACAGCATTTCTATACATAGATTAGGAATTTACACTCCTAATGCTGTAAAAAATAAATCATTAGATATGATAATTAAAAAATCATTTTAAAAAGCCCCATATCCACTTTTTAAAATGCCTGTAAAGTAATTTCAGACACATTTCAGAATTTGGAAACAACATTCTTCGCTTTATTCATAACATTACCTTTCAAAAAAAATCATCAAAAAATTCCATTTTAACCCACATTTTGGACCAATTGACAACGGACTAATTGTGCTTTTACCTTTACTTTAAATGACATTATTCTCTTGTCTTTGTTATCATTAATACTACTGACTTATTTATTTCTTTCAGGTGGACGATTATGGTCAGATTTTAAAGGAGGTAGCAATGACAAGAATGTTCTATCTTGATTTAACGTTGTTCGTCACATTGGCAATTGTGCCAGTTATTCACCAATTAGAGTCTTTTGTTGTCGAGGCAGCGTCATGTAAACGGGGATACACTCGGCGGACTGCCGACTGTTCTGATCTGGGCCTCAGGTTCGTTCCGAGAGATCTCTTACCAGATATCACAGACCTAGATTTACGAGACAATCTTCTGACAACGCTTGAAAATGGGACTTTCTCGAAGTATCCCAGCCTTGAGATTGTTAACTTATATAATAATAACATATCCCTTATAGATACGGGAGCCTTTACGTCCTTAAAGGACCTGGAGCAGCTGCATATTGGACTAAATGCATTATTGCCAACACTTCAAGCGTCCATGTTTGGATCTGAAACCATATCTATTTTTAATGCCGGTTATTCTCATTTGAAGTCATTCGCAGTTGATATCATCAACGTTTTAAAGTATAGCGCAAATCTGTATCTGTATGGGAACAAGCTTCAAAAGATACATTGGACAAGTACCAACCGGCTTTTCAAAGTTGGCTTGAATAATAACCAGTTTCGGCAAATTTCAAGGGATACGTTCGTGCTTAACATTGATGTTTATAGCTTAGATCTATCGGAAAATCCAATAGAATTCATTGAAGCTACTGCTGTTTCTTCGCTCCAGGTCAAAGTGATTAATTTAGGGAATACACATCTTACAAAGTCACAGTGGTCCAGTTTCTTTTCGGGAATCAGATTGTCGACATCCATTATAAACCTTGAATTGGCAGATGCCGAACTCCACACCATCAAGCCTGGTTTCTTTCGACCCCTGAAAGGAAAAAACCTGGACGAATTGAACATTGCATCGAATGGCCTCGGTTTGATTCACGACAATGCCTTTTCAGATCTAACAGAGGTCTCTCAGCTCGTACTGAGCGACAATGGTTTGCAAGGAGTCGAACCTACCCAATTTAACGGAATGGCCTCTCTCCGTTCTCTTATACTGGATAAAAACAAAATAATCGCTTTCAACAGTGAAGTCGGCACCTGGAATTTCTCACTCACAGAACTGAATTTAGCAGGCAATTCACTACGAGAGCTTAATAGCTCTTCGTTCCAAGGTCTGACAACTCTCGAGATATTAAATTTAAGTGAAAATTCTGAGATGCATGTGATTGACCCTGACACGTTTGCCAACTTTTTTTTAATTCAAAAGTTAGATCTCTCTGCGACAAATATTTTGGACCTATCTTGTGTTCATCACCTTCCTTCACTTTCCACCCTGGTCCTAAAAGATGGATTTTGTCCCATTGAATTTATTCTACCCGGTAATCTTGGTAGAGAGACGCCCTCTCTGTCAGAACTCAACTTAAGTGGCATACTGTATAGCCCTTCTTATCCCTATATGTGGGATCCGGTCAAAAACATTTCTTCTTTCTTTGGCTTGCACAGTCTTTTGCGACTTAGTCTATCGAATAACTTCATAATTGACCTAACAGTTGGGTTATTCACTAATTTAACAAATCTTCAAATATTGGACTTATCATACAATTCACTCGTCAGTCTAAAGGTCGGTGTCTACAGAGATTTGGAGAACCTCATCCAATTAGATTTAAGTAACAATGACTTGAGCGCCCTCTCTCCGGGGTTGTTCGATCAAATGGGCAACTTGCGAAATTTAATTTTGATAGAGAATGGATTAACATATCTTGATTCAGATTTATTCAAGTATTGCATAAGTCTTCTGACTCTAGACATATCAGACAATACTTTCACTGGTCTTAACAAAAGCACATTGGAACCATTATCGAGTCTCAGTAATTTAAACATAGCCTCGAATCCACTGGTTTGCAATTGTGATCTTAAGTGGTTCCATGATTGGTTGAAAGGTTCGGTTCTGCTCCTTGCTTCATTCAGAACGACATGCCTCGATAGTCCAGGTACCTTGAAGCCTTTCAGGGGCAAACCACTAATCAACTTTGACCCAGGAGAGGAATGTAATTCAGACATTACCCTGTACTCTTTTCTGGGCTTGGTAGGCGTGGCAGTGATACTGGCTCTAGGTGTGATCTACTACCAGCGCTGGTGGATCAGGTATCGACTGTTCCTCCTCAAGCTCTGCTTCATTGGATACGAAGAAATACACGATGATGTCGGCCGAAGAGATTTAGAGTACGATCTCGCCATAATGCACCACGAAACTGACAATGAATGGGTCAATCAACACTTGAGACCAGCTCTGGTGGAGCGTGTCCCCGACTACGATCGAATCGTGTGCGGCGATGAAGAGCTCATGCTTGGTATGTACTACCTAGATGCCGTCCACTACGCTACTGAACAGAGCTTCAAGACCATTGTCGTGATCAGTCGTGAAGCCCTACAGGATCAGTGGTTCAACATGAAGTTCCGTACCGTTCTCGACCACGTCAATGACGTCGGTACTGAGAAGATGGTTATTGTCTTCGTTGAGGACATTCCGGGTGACGAGCTTCCTTTCCTAATTAGACTGTTTCTCAGTGATCATAGACCGTATCTGGTTTGGCCGGATGACGAAAGAGGGCAAGAATACTTTTGGGAAGAACTGATCAAGGATCTCAAGGTTAACATCAGGTGTAATCATTTGGTACCCCCTTGAAGAAACCTCTTATCCACAGACATGACAGGGCCTGTCGTTGGCGAGGAACGCTTTCATCTGAAACCTCAATTATGAGATCTCGCTCTGACTTTCGACAATTCGAATGAGAAATGGAGGTGTTGTTGTTGTTGTTTCATCTGTATGTGTGATATTATACTGTTAATACATGGTTGGGAGTGCGTTGGTGCGATCTGTCAACACAAAGGTTTTTATCGTGGTGTACTATACGCACGAGGCGCAAGCCGAGTGTGTTGGACACCACGATAAAAACCTGCGTGTTGCCGGATCGCACGAATGCACGAACTGACAACCATGTATTAATATTTTTTTATAAAACGGGTTCAAGAATGTAGCCATCCTGATTGGTCAAATAACACGACGTGACCGTGCAAAAAGAGCACTAACGAACGGCGAAAAGGCTCTAAAGCACGGCTGAGCTGTGCGTACGCGTGCCTCTGGTGCGTGCAAACTTAAAACGCAGTGAAATTTTAGCACGGGGATTACATGCGCGCACTGAAACGCGCATGACTTTTGTTGGCTGCGATTATTGATGTAATCCAGGAAAGCAAATTGCAGCCTCCATGACTGTGCGACTCTTGGCGTTTCAATGGGGTTCGTAACCATTTTTATATACTTCATAATCATATTGCTGACCCGTTTTATAAAACTATTAATACATGGTTGTGAGTTCGTGCGTTAGTGCAATCCGGCAACACGCAGGTTTTTATCGCGGTGTCCAACACACTCGGCTTGCGCCTCGTGCGTATAGTACACCACGATAAAAACATATAATCCCTGCGCTAAAATGACAATTAAACTACGCGATTTACAGAGGTACATGTACGCGCAGCTCAGCCGTGCTTTAGAGCCTTTTTGCCGTCCGTTAGTGCTTTTTTTTGCGCGGTCATGTGGTGTTATTTGACCAAGTGATAGGATGGTTACTAGTACATTATTGAACCCATTTTATAACTCTCCAATTGTCATGTACATAAAACCGCTAAAATATCTCCATTCTTTAATTCAACAATATGTATATTTTTAACATTTTTTGGGGGGTTGTATTGTTCTGTTGTAATATTTTATTGTTCTGAAATTGTTCTATATTGTATTTTCATTGTAATTGTAAAAAGGCTCTCTTGCAAAGCAGATTTTTATAGATAAATAAATAAAATAATATCCAGAAAGGAGATTTTATGTACGCAATTAGATATTGGTGTCTTCTCATTTATAACATTATCACATATTATCAATGGTTGATTCCCCATATAATTTCCCCTCATATTATCAATTGTTGATTCCCCATATACTTAAATACTTAAAACACTTAAAGACTTCTAACAAACATACAAATACCCTAACAAATAAGGTCTTACAATAATCTGTAAGCAAATACGACATCTGTAAGGTCTAGAAACTGTAAATATTGGCAAGAAGTGCATGTATATACACACAGTCAGCATCAGTAAAAGGTAAAAGCAGCCAACAAAAGGTATGCGCGTTTCAGTGCGCGCATGTAATCCCTGCGCTAAAATGACAATTAAACTACGCGATTTCATTGCGTTTTAAGTTTGCACGCACCAGACACATGCCGCGTACGCGTACGCGCAGCTGAGCCGTGCTTTAGAGCCTTTTTGCCGTACGTTATCACTTTTTTTGCACGGTCACATGGTGTTATTTGACCAATCAGGATGGCTACATTCTTGAACCCGTTTTATAAAAAGCAATACTGCACTGTATGTGACAGGGGTTGGTGCAGGGAGGGGGAGTTTCCCCCTTCCCTTCCCGCTTGTAGCTCGAAAGCTCTGACGTTTTAGCAAATTTGAGAGAAAGATAAACGGCTCGTAGCAAACAATTTTTTTAAGCTGGAAAGTTATAGATCGACGCTCGGAGTGCTTTTCAATTATTTGGACGCAACATTTCACTGTAATGAACAGGAGTGAGTGCTGGGAGATGAGAGTTATTTCCTCCTCCCCGCGCGAAGCGCCAAAAAATTGACGTTTTATCAAATTTTGAGAGAAAGATAACGGCTTGTAGCGCCCTTTTAAGCCTTTTTCTCTCACTTTCCCCGCTTTCCGCTGTCCTTTTTTTTTTTAGTGGCTGAATTGGGGGCCATGGCCCCCCTGTGCCCCCTGTCTACGCCAGTGTCTAAGGGTAGTAAATTCCAGATTCTAGAACCATAGAATTTTTTTTTACTTTTGGTAAAATGAGACGTTTGCTAATTTTCTCTCTTTTCCCATACCTATGCTTAAAAAAAACCCTCGCAATATTCATATACAGAATGGGGATTATACATGAAGGTAGTCAGAAACCTGTGAAACTTGTTAATATCTAAGATTTTCAATGTGAGAAAATAGTGAGCTTTCAAATGCGTGGACTTGAACGACGTCGTAGATTTTCCCAGCTACAATGGACTGCTTTGTGTTAGCTGCATACCGTGCAAGAATGGCTCACCCGTCCACTGGCTTCTCCCATGTCCACTAGTCAGATCGAGAACGCGTCAAACATGGTTTTGCCGTCTTCTCTAAAACGTGAACCTCGCTTCACCCATTGTTAGCTCCATGCTTCACCTACTATGTATGAAGTCAACACAAAGCAGTCCATTGTCGCTGGGAGGATCTAGGACGGCGTTCTAGTTGATACATCCGAAAACTCCTTAATATGGGCACAGACGGTGTCCTAAATCCATTAAAATTGATGTCACGTACTAACAATCATGTTATGTACAGTATAATGAAGAATGATTCAGTAGTAATAGTATGTACTGTGAAACAAAGTGCATCAACCGATACGAAATTCCTTTTTTTTTTTTGGCGAAGCACTGTACATATTCGATTTATATGATTCTTCCAGGTTATATAATTATCAAGATGTATCCCAACAAAGGATGCAACCTTACTCTCATTTGGAGCGTGGCCTTTCATTTTGATTTACATATTTACATGTTTCCTTCTTGATTTAATCACCATATATTCACACCTGTTTCAGTATTTAAAGTTATTTCATTCTAAATATGTTACTTTATATTATATTGTACTATGTGAATAAATGTTAAATGTCCACAAAAACGATTAAAAAAAATAAATGTTAATTTGAATTTGATTTAATTGAAATCACTTATATAAGTCAAATTTTTGGTAATGTCTGATAACTCAATGTTTACTTCATCGGAAGGAAATACATGGAAACATTTGAATCATATGCAAACATTCTGAAATGGAAATAGGTACATGATTTAAAGTAAGTCAGTAATGTATATTAAAAACAAAGTTGATCCTAAGACAGATCATTGAGGAACCCCACATACAGTTGGTAATAGCGAGGAAGGTGAATCATTGTTGTGAACATATTAAGACCTATGACGCAAGTAATCTCTAAACTATTTCAAATGGAGTCCATGAACACCATAATTCTGTATGTAGTTTAGAAAAATTTAGATGATAATACAATGTGATTGGTAGTATAAAATCACAATATATTAAATGTATAAAATCAATTATATGGGGTGATTTCTGAATTATCTTCCTTGGACAACTGTGTCAAGTAGTAATAAACTTGGAAGAGTCATCGACTGGTATCGCGAACAATTGAACACGTCAAAACAAACGATACCAAGTAAATCTTCGTAGTAATCCTTCTCGTCCTGTGTTTATATTATCTGATTCAATTTCTGCTTAACTGATAATGATAAACTGATCCATTTGCATCCTTGGATCCTCACCTCAAGACAGATTTATATCACTTTGTTGATGCTCATTTTCCTCCAAACGAATCGACTAAGTTAATTTGCACACGTTCTGTTACTTGGAAGTATGCAATCATTAATAAGCATCCCAATGTGTTTATTTTTTTATTTTCTATTAATTTCCTGATGTAATAACGATTTTTTTTTGTCTATTTAATTGTTTTGTTACTTTTTATTCTTTTTTATTTTGTTAATGATGTTTATCTGTGTCTCTTTTTCTACTTCAGTTTCTAATATTTACAGTTCTCGAATAACTTATAAGATGTATATAATCTGTAGGGCTCTCATCATAAAGTACAGTGCCCGTAGCACAAAACTTGTGTTGGAGGTCGTGATGAAATGTTAGAATTTGTCAATTAGCCTACATGATAATACATCTTTGTAAGTTTATGTCACCTAAAAAGTGTTGCGATGAGAAACATATCTTTGTTGAAAGTTGAAATTCATGAAGAATTATTATGAATGTTTTTTTTTGTAAATGGTGTTATATCGTGGCTTCACTCAGTGTAACCTCGCTGGTCATAAGGACCGCTATTCATAAGGACCACTTATTCATAAGGACTGCTATAGCCATAACGTGTGACTAAATGAGTAGCGGTTTTGTATGAATAGCGGTCCTTCTAAATAGCGAGCAAACCATAGACAAATTACCTTGCTATTCATAAGGACCTCCATTCATAAGGACCACTATTCATAACTATTCATAAGGACCGCTATTCATAACGCGTGGTAAATGAATAGTGGTCCCTTATGAATAGCGAGCGGACCCCGCTTCACTCACTCCCGGAATTCGAAGGAGGGTATCTGGGGAGCGTTTCATCAATGAAGGGTCAATGAGTGATTTTACAGACAAATTTGCTCTCATCCAATCAGATGCAAGGATTTCAGTAGCTTACGCTTGATGAAACGCTCCCTAGCACAAATTATTGTAAATAACAATCACTCAATTAGCATCATTTCAACAACAACAAAACATACTAAAAAAAAATAATAATGATAAAACGCGCGCGCACACACACACACCCTCACACACATACACACGCCAATGTTTCTATACCATTCAGGCAATAATGCATTGATCAAAATAATGATTAAAACATGATGGCAAAGACTTTTAAGAAATCAATCTAAGAACAATTTCAATACTATCCTGTACTATCTGTAGAAATCATGTTCGGATTTTATAATTATCATTGTCATGTTGGCAGATATTCTGAGTCTTTGAGATCGTGTTTGAAATACATTGATTGTCAGTCTTATAGCGACAAATATGGATATGAAATGGCGAATACTGTTCGTGGGATATGATATTTTTCATTTCAACCATCCCTTGTGCCTATATGTTTTATTTCTTATTTTACGTTCGACATAAATTTTGATTTTGAGTATGAATTCCCATTCCTCATTCGTTCGAGTGGCGTGATAATTGAAAGTTACCCCCTCTTGTGGCGCGATATGTATACCTTAGCAATAGTTTTGTTCCATAGACCTTTTTCCTAATTTTATGCAAACTGCTTGTGCAAAAGTTGCTCTTGACGCCTTAAGAGCTTGCCACAGGCTTGCCAGACATAACAACAACTAATTTACGAGAAGTGGGTTCCAATAGCAGATGAAATGATAGTAAGTGGCCAGGAGTTCTGGATAGGACCATGCATAAATTGAAATACATTAGTAAACAGGTCTATTTTGTTCGATTTGAAGAAAGTAGACCATTGAACTCTTTGACCCTTGCCGTGTACTCATGAAATATACATTTGAAGTTTTAGGCAAAGCTCGTCACCATGGATATAATTTACTTTACATATTAGATCCATCATGCTTTTTGACACTGCAATAAAGCCTCGAAAGCTACGTGTTTTGAATTTGTGTTGTATTTCTATCTTTCGCGGTTGCAAATGAAACGAGTGAGTTAACGATATCTAGGTAAAGTTGTTTCCCTCCTCTTGATTGTGTTGTTCTTGTATTGTTTCCATCTTTATCGTAAAGAAACATCTTTACAACTGTTACGTCATACATGTGCGCCGGTTGCTAAACAAATCAAGTGGAGTAGCTAGGGGGGCACGTGCCTTCACCATTCGAATTGCAAAAGAGAGAGAGAGAGAGAGAGAGAGAAAGAAAGAGAGTAGGGGAGAGGAAAGGAAGACAATAAGGTGCAACACCCTCCCCTCGCTGGAAATGGTCATTTTCTTTCGCACTTCATCCACCTATTATGACTAGTGCCCCTCTTACCCCTCCCCTCCATGACTAGAACACAAACTACACCACTGTTTGAGACCTTAACTCGAGTTAGTATCACAAATATTTACACAGCTCTAAGGGTCCATCCCAGTGTGATACCAACTTCATAAAAGTGACCCACTGCTCCAAATGTATCAAATTTAAACATCAGGGAGTTTCCGTGCGGTGTCGGTATTTACGTTTGTCAAAATTAGAAATGAACGGGGGCGGGGTACTTTTTGGACGGAAACATTGAGCTGATGTGTGTTATGGTGGTGGGCGTGGTGCTGTAAGAATCAGGACGGGAGACGTGAGGATGAGGAAGGGAGAGAAGATTGAGATGTATGAAACGAAGCGTTGTGAATAAAGGGCGGAGCTGGGCCGGGCTGGGTCTTAGCACGAAAATGGGTACTTGTCGAGATGGACAGTTATTTTAACTATATGTAGAAGCAGGTTTCCTGATGTAGTGACACATAAAGCAATTTTAACTGTATGAAAAGAAAAATATTTCAGTGTAAAGTTTGAGTGAATTTTTCTCCAAAACATGGACCCTACGTATTGATTATGACATGTGTCATTTCAATACAGGACTCAGATGAAAATGAGTGCAGACACAGTATGCATTATGGAATGCCTCGATTCTTATGATATGAAATATTTCACATTTATCATTTCTGTTCTTTGAGTTTTGCCGCGTTAATACTGCATATCATTCTGTTAATTTCCGTGGGTAATGATAGATTTGGGGGTTTAGATATCCTGTTTTTACCACTTAATTTCAGTTTTGGGTAATTTGATGTTATTCCATCAGTTTTGTGGTCCGGAGAGCACGCTCTTCGTCAAAACTGTTAACGAATAATTGTTGAAATGCAAGAAGATCTATATTGTAAAAAAAAAAATGCTGCAATATGTCGGTGAAATGATTTAATTTATATATAGAACCACAAACCATACCACTTCTTCCTTTTTGCCTTTGTAATTGTATTTTATTTTGTTGATATAAAAGCTGTTCATTTGCACTTGCCAAATTTTATCTAAAAGCTCTATAACTAAAAATTCACCTTCTAAATTTGAGAATTATAACGGGTGTATAAAAATGTATACGATTCGCGAAAGTTTCACGTTTCCGGTTATACAGTGTTAATGGATATCAATGGAGAAATACAGATACGTAATGACGAAACTATGTGCGTTAGCTTGTAAAGAGTTTTATGTACAAGTAAATGTATGTGTGAATTATAGGGAACAATCATCAACCATAATACAATGAGTACATATACTTGTATGTATACATAGAAATATAATTTTTTTTTTTATAATGATGTTTGTAATGTGAGGAATATTTGGATATTCTTCTTCTTATGAATAATCCTAACTCTGAATTTACTGTTGCAGTTAATTATTTTCTTTCAGCATAGTTTTTGTTTGTTTAATTTTGTTGTTGCTTTTTTTTTTTAGGCGTGTATCAGTAGTGACATTAAGGAGTTTTCGGATGTGTCGACTAGAACGCCGTCCTAGTTCCTCCCAGCGACAAGGGACTGCTTTGTGTTGACTGCGTACAAAGTAAGTGAAGCATGAAGCTAACAGTGGGTGAAGCGAGGTTCACGTTTTAGAGAAGACTGCAGAAACCATGTTTGACGCGTTCTCGATCTGAATAGTGGACGAGGGAGAAGCCAGTGGACGGGTGAGCCGTTCTTGCACAAAGCGCGGTATGCAGCTAACACAAAGCAGTCCATTGTAGCTGGGAGGATCTAGGACGGCGTTCAAGTCGACACATTCGAAAGCTCACTTAAACTGAGGACAAATATTGGCTAGACCCAAACAATTATAACTTGAAACGGTATCACTTTTCATCTTTCTTACCCCGAGGCGTTGTGAGATCGTGGTGTGAAATCAGAGTTCCTTTCCGGGCTCTCAATTAAAAGGTTACAACGCCACCAGTGAAAAACATTAATGAGAGAAAATACTCCCAAATCGAGCTATATCAAAATAGGTAATAAAAACCTGTGCAACCTTCATTAGTTATTATCGAAATATTTAGACGAGAAACAGAATCTGTCTGAAGTAATGAGAGAGGTCGAATATTGGGCCCCGGTACTTGAATGCATAAACATCGAGGGCCGCCGATTGTCAAGTTTGGTTGAAGTCACCGCGAAGAAAACATTTTTGTTTATTTGAAAGAAATTATAAAAAATGTCAAATGGATAGATGACGGCGAAATTTGATAAATTCCTGCTCATAGCTACGTGGTCAATAATCCTCTACATGAACCCCCTCCCTTCGTAATTTAGGATTTGTAATTCTAAAATTGTATCTCTTTCTCTAAAGCCATGCACTGTTTCTAAATCTTACTAAAAAGAAAAAGTTAGTTTTTCGGTATGTCATACATGTATGTCATTCATGTAAAGACTAAGAAAATATAATTTTTTTTTATCGAGTACCCTGCATGTACTTAAATTTTACATTTGTTTTGTTTTTAAATAAATATTTTTACATGTAAAATTATAGTACAGCAAAATTATCAAATTATGAATAAACTATTATAATCGGTAGACAAAATCATAATGACGATTTCCAAACAAAAAAGCCCTTCGTTTATTTTGTTAAATGAGACAGCTTATTCCTTTGTTTCTTCTTCTATGTCTTTCAATGAAATCCGCTTTTGAATAATTTTGACTTATGAATTACCTAATACATGTACTCGCTTCAGAATAAATGAATCTCATTCTGTATTTGTTTTTCTTGGTTATGTTTATGCAAGGCAGGAGAGTGATCGCCCCCCCCCCCAAAAAAAAAAAATAGATCGTCGCCCCTTGTTTTTTACCATTTCTCATAGCCCCACATCTTAAGTAGGTTAACCAAGAACCCGACAGTCCTCTCCCATTTCCCGTGACTGCATTGTCTATTTCTTTGACCTATGAAAGACCGAATGACAGTTTGTATTATTGATTTTAACATTTCCATCTATGGTTAAGTCATATGACAGGATAATTCGGGAAAAAGGGCAATTCTATCATATTTGCAACCATTTTGTGAAAACGTTCAGTATAAACGTTTCCTGAGGAAATCCGAAGAACAACAATCACGCGGTCACATATTTCCCATGCTAGAGATGTGCAGTATCATCGTGAAATTTGGACGAATGAAGAAAGACAGTGCCAAGCTTGTGGCGTATCCGATTTTTTGTTAAAGTTTAATAGTTTAATAAGAGTTTCTTTATTTTCCACATTATGTCTTCTTCATTTTTTTCCCAGTACTATCAAAATAAAAAACAAGAACATAACAATTACAAAAACAAAGATATAATAGATCATAATTCATTATACTTGGGTGTGATTTACAGTGGTATGATCTAAAAGATAGTAAAGAAAAGTATAAGTGGAGGGATCTATTGAGAAAGCATGGCTTTTATGTCAATGTCGAGTAGATTCATGCCAGATATCATGTATACATCTATATCATTTTATTTCCCGCTTTCCATTTCATTATTCATTTCTAATACCATACGAGTGACATTAAATATATTGGCATACACACATCAAAATAATTGGGTATACAAAATATAGGAAACCCTAAGGTAAGTTTCTTTTCGCTGCGATATATAGATAACGTCGAACATAGAATTAAATTGAACTAATCAAATCTTTACAATTAATCGCATTCATAGAAAATGGGAATATTCACTCTAAATGTTAAATCAACATTCAAAAAGGGTTGGTGGGCAGAATTATTTTTAGTTGTATTGTTGACTGTTGAGGTAGGTCTCTATTTCCTTTATTTTGTTCCCACACTCCCAGACCGATGTGACATTTACATACGTGGTTGAAGGAGGCAAGATTCTCTTGGTTGGTTGGTTGGCTTTATTTCCGTATAAAAGAAACGTCGAATAGATACATACTAATATACAAAAAATATATATATAAATCAACTATGACGGCTGGAATATGCTTTATTCTGAGCCATAATCATAATCACTCTCTTCTTCCTAGTGGTCCAATAAGCAAGCAAGCGTATCAACAGGGGGTGCTTCTATACCGAGCTGCCCCGCGATAGTTCAACTTTCATCTCATAATTTTGTCGCATGGAACCATCCACAATCGAATTACATTTTGAAAAAATAACGTAATCAAATATCAAGAACTATTAAAAAATAAACCACATATTTAGAAATGCCAGGTTCATTTCTTGTATGAAAGAGAAACATTCGGGAGAATACAATTCCTTTTTAATATGGTGGAAAAGAAAACAATATTTTGACTGCAGAAGCCTTCAAAATTAGACCATATTATGAAAAGAATTAGAAGAGTGTTTGGTCAGAACTCGATACAATGCAGTGGTGTAATTAGAATAGGTTAACGCCCCCCATCCCCCTGTATTTGAAGGCCCAGAACATATTCATTAAAACTAAAATGGGTATATGGCACTTGAGGCTTTTTTCGAATACCAGTTATAAAGAAATACATGTAGATCCGCAGAAACCGCAGAATAGTAAAACGAGACATCCAAATTTTTAGGAATACGCCTAACATTTCGCAAGATTGTAGTTTGCTTCCTATCATACAGAAACATGTACACATACATGTAAATCATACATAATTTCGAGAAAATATTGGGAGGGGGTTGTATTTTTTTTAATGGAGGGACACTGACCGATCTGACATTTGTCTACATTATTTTTCTTTCCAAAATACCTCACCTGCCCCCGTCGCTCCGGCAATATTCTACTTTTTATATTACGATTCTCGTGTCTACGTCTGTTACCTCCTAAGTATGATTCAAACAGGTGCGAGCCTCTACGAGCGCGAGTTTAATCAAATCTAAATTAGAAATGACATCAAGGAGGGGTAAATCAGTTAACCAAACTATAATTTCCCCTCAGTATTTTCCCGGAAGCCAATGAAGGCAAAATATACCCCGCGCCCTGGTATGCAATGTTGTTTCGGGATGTCCTGACCCTCTGCTTAACTTTGAGAGGTTCTCCTGCGTCGTTTAAAATGCTTTTGGGTACAAGCTTCACCCTTACATTTCTCAAAAGTGACAACTGTAAAAATAAATTCATATATATTTTGGAGTAGTAAGATTAAATATGTCTGTAATAGTATTAGCAGGGAATATTTCCCTTGTCTTCGTTGGTCATTATCTGATTATGCGTGCATTATTACAGACTGAAATTATTCTGATGGGAAAGAGTTAGAAATAAAACTGAATAGTTATGAACAGATTATTAAGATTCACGCTGCTCAAAATTTGCTTAAATAATAGCTAAGACCACCCCTATAAGCGTTTCTTAAATACGCATGTATGGGCTGGTTGGACTTTTGAAACTCATATTTCAATAGAAGTCGTGTTAAGATAACAAAAATGCTTGACCTGGCGGTTTTGAACATTTCACCCTTTCTGAAATTCCTCGATTGATCCCTGTTTACATTATCCAAGCATACTATCAAGTTTAAGAAAATAAAGAATGAATGAAGTTGAATCGTATACCCCCAAGAATTGTAAATAGGAATAATATAAATTAGAAATGTCTCCCAAGTGAGCCAAAATTATAGAGGCACCTGGATATACAGTTTTAGACACTGAACACTAAGATACAGGATATGAAAAATACTGAATTTATATATCTGTCATATATATGTATTACTTGGGCCAATGTTGTCCTCAATTTAAATTGGTGAGCTTCAAGCGAGAAATATCTTTCTTTTTCACACCCTGCAGGTTTAATGACATTGTAATTATATTTCTTGAAATCATGATTACTTGGGGAAAATATTGGGAGAAAATGTGGGGAAAAGGTACCCCGTCCTCTTTGATTGTAACAGTATACATGGTTTAAGGAGCTAAAATCATAGAATCAAATTCATGATATTTACATATTCTTTGATATCTGCATGAAATATCGTATCAATCAGAAATCCAACTCTAAAGAAACTCAATGAATCTACCTTGAATCATATTGTTCATAAAGTATTCCTGACCACATGAAATTTTGAATAAATAATGAAGAAGGCACTATTTGAAGAAGAAAATCTTTGATTCATGGCCAGACAAGCTTGATTACATTCTCCAATAAAACGTGTCTTTAAAGGACAATTAACCCCACGTGATATTCTAGATGCACCTATTGTCTGCTACGTCTTTCCATGGAGGCTGCCATTTTGTGCATGACACGGATCATTAGGTACCATATGCATTGATAATAGCCTACCTTTACAACAGATACGTCGCTTTGTTCTGATTGTATTACGATTGTTATTGGCCATGGGCCTAGATAATTGACGACCCATGAGTTCTAATAGCCATCCTGTAAAGCAGATTCCTCGCTTTGTTTTGGTATTGTTACGATTGTCTCCGTCCTTGACGTCAATTCTCCGTCCTTGACGTATATTTTTTATGAAGTATATTTTTTATGAACAAATTAAGACCTTTTAAAAAATATATAAAACTAAACTTACATTTCAGAATATGTGACTTTATCTAATATATATTTGTCCTCTAAAAATCAATTACAAGTTAACCATGAAGGAAATTTTACTTGGGATGAAAAATATGTTCGTGTACACATAAAGTAATGGCAGCCCCCTTATTATTGCTAGCAGACGATAACTTGGCTGGAAAATAGTGATTTATATCTATATCCTGTGTTTTTACATGAAATTGCATGTATCAAATAAGAGGCATATACTACACCATTCAAAATAAGCTAATTCATACGCTGAGGTTAATTTCCCTTTAAATCTTTAAAAACTGGCTTAAGCTATTTTTGTGGTATGAGTAAGTATGACTAATATGTTTTATCTGTTTGTACGGATATCTGGACCTTCTAAAATTAAAATGTTTAATTTGATATGTCATTACACTCTTTACTACATGATTAAACATTCAAGGTATCTCGGAACCAGATCAGTCTCCTAACCGCAGGTAACGTTAGACAGACAAAAATCAATAATAAATCAGCGATCGAGTTTACTAATTCATAACTACGTCTACCTGTCTTCACTGAAATAAAACACTAAAAGATGAAGATCTGGGAAATGACCAATGGCATAGCATGACTCCAGGGGTTGACGGAGCACCAGCATCGTGGGGGGGGGGGGGGGGGGGGCGGGCGGCCGCACCACTCTTAATCGGTTGATAAAATGTAAATTAACAAGATTATTAATTGGTTGGAGGGTGAAGAAAGGGATCGACGCCTCTTCTTTTCATGATACCTTTCCCCCTCTTCATTTTTCTCTCATTTTTGCTTCTTTTTTTCTCTCTCGCTTTTCGTCATTTGATTAGGGGGCACATGCCCTCTTATGCCCCTTGTAGCTATACGCTATTGCTAACGACTGACTTTAACATTCTCATGTGTGACATACTGAAGGTATATGTGTGGTCATGGCAGTGTCCAGGTGTTGGAATAGATGACTAATTTCACCGACTGATGATGTAGAGATGTAGATGATAATTGTGAGTGAGATATCAGGTCGAAACAGGGCTTCCACCTACCCTCCTACGCGTCTTCCTGGCATGCTAATGAGATATTGATGCCATATGTGAAAGGGGGTGGGGTTGGGTTGGAGAGGCTAAGTTATTATGTAAATGTGTGGAATTTTTCAGATATTTCATATGACGCAAATGTTATCCCCGTGAAACATGAACATGCGTTCAGCACTCCTGTAGTTTTATTGCAATGAAAAATCTTCATGTCCAGATAGCTCTTTCAAATGTCTGTTGCCTTGTTCGATAAGTCTCTGGCAAGCATTTTTTTTTGTCCTCGTCGTAATTAGGTGATGTGAGCACATTTGTATTTTAGCTGCGCTATATAACTTATTGAAAACCCTGTCATCATCATCATCATCATTATTATCATCATCATCATCATCATCATCACCACCACCACCATTATTATTATCATGTGTTTAATGAAAAAAAGTTCCAGTAAACTTGTGCATCATGAAATCAGTGGCAGTAAAATTTCTATTTATATTCCTCAATCATCACATTATGACCAGTATACGCATACCTTTATCAATGATGTAATAAATTTAAATTTTTAAATTGAACTTCATATGTCTCCCGTAAAAGATAATTCCACACAATCCGAGCACGACTTTTGGATTCTTGCCAAACCAGGCAATAACTTCTCATGTCCATTTTTTTCTTTTCTTCATTTCGAAGTAAACAAGTATAGATATATTAAACTATCTCAGTATAAATATATTCTGGTATTAAATAGATCACCATTTAAACAAACGTTTTTCAATGAGCGTTGTGATACGAATTAATAATCCTTTTTTCATTTTCAAACAAAAAAGAATAGCATTACCTACATCATAGATCGGTATGATTTACAGTTCGTAATCTTTGCGATAAATTTTACGATGGTTATGAATGCCACGTATAATATCAACAAAGTATAAAGTAATGAGGGTTTAAATCATCGGAAACAGACCTCTACTAAAGTCGGTTGGATTGACTGAGTAGAGCAAACAAAGACGGAAGAACAAGAGAAATTAGCCAGAGAAAAGTATCAAAGCACGTTTGGAAGATACAGAAGGGATTCAAATCATCAAAGTCACGTTTTCTGCGTTAATGGACCATAAAATCCCATTCTTATACTTTACATGAGCATATTAAGATAATCAATCAACACCAAAAGATAGTTTCCCATATTTTGGTACAAAATGCAGGTATTAAAGATCTGAAATAAGTATGGTAAGCGTTAAATAGATATAGGCAGTTTCTAAGAGGAATTTGAAAATTACCGTAATTATGAGCATAGATAATACTTAAGATGTGTTTACAAATGAGTTAGCTAAAGTGATTTTCACCGCATCGTCTACATAGTGCATTTTTGAATAATTTTCTTAATGATATTTTTTTTCATATTGTTGAAGGTGTTCTCCGGCAGTTAAACTTTGTGCATAAATTTGAAGTGTTGGAAAATCATATCGAACACTTCCAAACAAAATTATTATTATTTAGAGTGTTCAAACAGAAATCTGCTTCCCTTTTTTATGTGTAATTACGTTCGGCGTCCAGGTGGCAAGGACAATCATGTAAAAATACTTGCATGAAACTTGCCGCTATCGCCTATGTTTTCTTGGATATCTTGTCACCCATCATAACAATTATGACAGATCTGAGTGTGGGTGTGTCATGTCGCTGTAATCCCCTAATGGAGATGCTTATTATGACTTACAGAATTACATAATGTTTTCCGCTACTTCAAAGTGCACTTATGAGGTTAAGCCATGGGTTCACATTCTGGCCAGGGTTCATCGATTGAACTAAAGACTTTCACATCCATAAAAAAAAAATATCCATCAAAAGGAGTTCTGCGAAGCCATATTTACTTCATCTACAGCTTTACACACAGTAAAGCCCTAATGGTTTAAATTTCAATATATTTTATTTAATATGTATATTCAATGAGGAACAAAAAAGAGGTACAATGGATTGAGGGGATGGCCAAGAATACAATAAAGTTTTATTTCCTCAAACACATGTTCGCATTTGACCAGATTGTAAATTATTAGTTTAAAGAAGAAAAAGGGTTGTCCTTGCATGAGGGGAAAAAGAAGGATCGAAAGAACAAGATTGATACTTTCTCATCAGTCAGTTAGTTTGGCTCTTTCTTTACTATTTGCTGTTTTATCGAAAAGGGCTTATATTGAATGTTATAATTCCATTACCGATCAGTCTTCCTGGATCGATACGTGACATACAACTACATGAAACGTGTGTGATATTGCGTCTCCAGCGTATTGGTGTGAAAAATATGAAATGAACTTTGAGAAGGGGCATTTTAAGGCTGCGTTCAAGAGGTTCATGGGCAAAAATGTGCTTCACGGAATGACAACTCGCTTGGTTGACCTTAATCTCAACTCTCTCAGATCAAAGCAAGGGGAAAGAGAGGAGGAAGACAAGCTATGTGAAAAGGATAAACACTCGGTGAGATCTGAAGCAGAATGATGATGGAGAAAAAGAGATGAAGGAAGAGAGGGAGATACATGGTTTGTGTGAAACATATACACACGGATAGATTAAAATGATTTCAAAGAGATATAGGAAGTATACATAAAAAGGAAACAAAGAAATGTATCAAGAGGAAGATTTATTGTGAAAAATATGACAAGGGCACTTGGAGAATTGACTTAAAAGAAGTAGGAAGAGAAAAGACATAGAAATCGTGATGAAAAGAAAGAAATACATTCATGTAGAATAAAGAGAGTGTATAAGAAAAAAAATCTTATGAAATACAGTATAGGGAATGTTATATTTACAACAAATCAGATTTCTTTGAAAACGAATTATTCGAAAATGACATAATTGAAATGACAAATATGGCGTACATTAATAAAAAAAATGCTGTCAATTGATATTTCTTTTAAGAATTAAGAGGAAATTATAAGGAGGAGAAAGGGAGGTGAAAGTAAGGAAGAGGGGGAGAAGGGAAAGTGAAGGAGACGAAGAAAAGAGAGAAAGATAGAGAGAAAGAGAAGGGTGGACTGACATTTTCAGAAAAAACGCCTCTCAATTCCAAAGCGCCGATAAACTTGGAAAGACCTCTTGAGATTATGAGCAAGGCGATAGAACAGATCGTCTCTTTCTCACTTATCACCCACGTTTTTAACCAGGATATGGGATTTGGTTTATTTATTGTGGACGATTATTAGCGGGTCAAGTTTGACAGGTATCACCAATGTTTTATCAGACTCTTGACCTCTAACTTAGATTAAACGGTAGAGGCTGAGCTTGCTTCTTAGAGTGTACGTCTCTCCATGTATGCATGGAAGGATAAGGCTGATAGCATCCCTGCACAAATGGAGAGACTTAGATGGAATTTCTCCCAATGCTCATAGCTTTACAAAATGTCAAAGTTGATGTCTTTAAAGGCCAAGTCCACCCTAATATCAAGTTGATTTGAATAAATAGAGTAAAATTATAGATGTGATAATACAGAATCCCTTCCTTGTATGGAAATAAGTTACAATAATGATGATTTTACATGTTCCATATGGAGTCAAACCATGTTTTATATTATTGAAGCAAAAAAATGAAATATATGATATTTCATATAATAAAATACATAAGGAAAAGTGAGTGCATGACATCATCGGTTCACTCATTTGCATACCGCTCATGTTATGCATATCACTGTTTCATGAAATAATGCAAAACTTCAAAATGCGGTAACTTTCTTATTTTACATCCGATTTCAGTGTTATCACTGTTACGCTTGTTTAATTTTACTCTATTTATTCAAATCAACTTGATATTAGGGTGGACTTGGCATTTAAATCTTTATTCACCTCCACAGTAATTATTACATCCATTCTCTAACGATCCAGGGAGTATATTTTGTCACTGCTCTCTATAAAGAAAAGTTGTTGTTTGCCGAGTTATGCATTTCTAGTAAACGTTTTGTAGTATCTGTCATACTTATATACCGGTGTATTATTATACACCGAGTAATGCATCCACTCTCTGTTCCCACACCAAGCTAAACTATTACTTTATTTTTTTCCACCACATAATGTGTTGAGGGTTGATTGCTTCCAGTGTGAGTTCCAGTGATAATTCTTTGCATAAACTGTTGATCTCCCAAATATCCCTAAAGTCTTTGAAGTGCAGTAGACATGGTACATTAAAAGAAACAAAATTCGAGGAAACATATCTGATTTTCCTAAATGAACCCAAAAGTTCAAACGCCGGGCTCATGTCGTAGGCGAAAGAACATTTTTGAAAAGAAATCACATGCCCACTGGAAACTGTTAGCATGACGATAGTGCTTTTGCCATCAAACTAACGACTAACCACAAGGACGTTACCACTTGTAATTATCAAGAAACTAAACTAAGAATGACGTCTGGAGCAATGACAAAGAAGTGCATAAGTTTTGCCATGGATATTGTCGGAGGGCATTAATGAGGGGGGGGGGAGGAGGTAGTTACCCCAATAATTGCGAGATTTTCCTATGAATATGTATATGCTTCTAAAATGGAAATGTAGCACGGATCCCTAGGGGTAGAATATGTGTATACAATTCCACAGTTGCCTCTGAAGTTCCTCATTAAGCAAGTAATTATTACTTTCATATTTTAATTTTTTCTTCAAATACTCGGGCACCTATAATATCCCAATTTACTTTGTCTTTCAAATTTTACTACTGGGTAATGAACTTGCTTCTTTGATTATAATTGTCTATTCTGCATGTACCTACCTTCTTTAAAATGCGCTCGTCGTGGACAATCGTTATTGTCGTCACAAGCAAGTAAAAAGACATATGTATTAAGATGTAGATTACAGATAAAACTTCTGTGTACATCCGTCACATCGAGTGTCAAAATTGTCTGTTGTGGGTAAACACTTGCTGAAAATAAGGGTGGTAAAATGTCATGACCCCACTTTGACGACAATAAGGCACTTATTGATTAGTTGATGAAGCCCAAAATAAACTTGGCAATTATGGGGGTTCTAATTATATAAAAGGTGATAAGATAAACATCCCATGACGTGAATATATGTTGTGTTACAATAATCATGATGATCATCGGTTATGAAATAACCCACAATGAAAGAAGTATTTTCTTAACTTTTATCGGCGTACCAACTGAGCCGTCCTGTACCGTGAATTTTCAGTTACCGAATGTTTGAATGTTTGACGGTCAAATGTTTTCTCGGGTGTTTGTATAAACATAATTCCAACGACTTTTCTTTCTCTTGCGGATATAGGCATATATTAATGACACAAAGTTCAATTATAATTATATCCATCAACGTGTAACTGAGTGTCTTTTTGTATTTTCATTCAATTCATTTGCTAATGTATATAATACCTCCCTTCCTATATATTTTCATAGAAATCAAGTACATTGTATACTGAATACCTAAAATATTAGTTGAAGTATCCAAATGGAATAGATATGAAATGGAATAATGATTTCACTCCATCTCTATCCCTCCCAAACCCAAATCCTATATTAATTAGCT
The DNA here is from genome assembly GCA_025617745.1 of Heliocidaris erythrogramma. Taxonomy (NCBI): domain Eukaryota; kingdom Metazoa; phylum Echinodermata; class Echinoidea; order Camarodonta; family Echinometridae; genus Heliocidaris; species Heliocidaris erythrogramma. The sequence continues at coordinate 32,889,908 of CM046866.1, read as the reverse complement.
TAAATTAAAAAAAAAATCATTTTTAGATTCACTTTAACACAAAAATAATCAGTTTGAACGATTTAAAAGTATTTCGTAAAAAGAAATATCACAATATACAAACAGATCTAGGCCCTATTGTTAGACAAGCCACAAGAGTAAGTTCTTTAAAAACTATTATTCGAAATGGCTTAAAGGTTAGGTGGATCACATGTCTTATGGCACATCTGTCAGCGAGTCCCGTGAACCCGGAAATGTAAATGTCGACGGGGCAATTTGACCCGGAACCGATTTGGGACACGATAAGTCGGTAACAAAGAAATGTACTAATACAACGCCATGGGAATCAAATAATAACTTCTGCGAGGGAATATTAGCACTGCAAAAATTGGCGACATTGTAAATAATTCCTCGGAAAGTCGAGCAAATAGTTCCCCTTCATCTATATCTAACGTGTGTAGTTAATTGATATGTAAATTACATTAAAAGTTTTCCCCTTTTCAGTTTATTTCATTTTCCAGTTACAAAGACACTGTATACTCCTTTTTTATGTATACAAATATTCAATTCGATCAGTGATGATGTCCATATCCCGTACATAATCCAATAAGGAAGAGTATTATATGAAGAGGAGTGAAGTTCGGAAGTTTTAGTCGCGGGGGACCTTGACCATCCCTGGAGGCCCGGGTTTGTTTGGTCGGACGAGCTGAATCATCGTAGCGTGAAGATTGATATAGAACTGTCACGTATGAAATTCACGACTGAATGTTAGGCAGCGGGCGTATCCAGAAATTTATTTTCGGGGGTGCAGCTCATTCTCCCATGTAGACAATTCTTAGTGTGTAGGCCTAGGTGTCTCTGTGAATCATCCCCTCACTTGGGGGATAAAATATCTGGGTAGCCAACGTACGTAAAGCCATTGCAAGCTTTATTGATTTTCCTTCTGGGCCTTCAAACGGAGGACGGGGCGTACGCCTTCTCCACTTTACGCTGGATACGCCACTGGGAAATAACCCCCCCCCCCAAAAAAAAAAAAAAAAAAAAAAAAACCCAAACAAAACAAAAAAAAACAAAACAAACAAACAAACAAACAAACACAAAAAAACACACAACAAACAAACAAACACAAAACAACCCCACCAATTGCCATAGGTAGGGGAATCATCTGCAAAAGGGTGTACTATATACAGTCTTACAGATAATATCGAACAAAAATGAAAATACAGAACACACTCAAATGCATAAAATAATGATTTACTTCACTGTTTATCATAATATAATAATGTAATTATCTAATAATTTTTATACGATATAGATTGAAAATGAATATTTCATACACTTTATACGCAGTAAAAATATTATATTGGAATATATTTTTCTGTTAACTCGCATTGTTCACGTGCTCTCTATGACGTCACACGATTGTGCTGCGACTCATAGCATTTGTTTCAAGGCTTCATATCGACCTCATGTCTATACTTACACCGCTTTACATCACCGTGCACGAGACCCACAGGGGCGTTTGAGACATGACAGAAGAAGGGAGGAGAGGAAGGTGTTTTTGAGAGCAATATTTTGAGTGATGTTCCGTTCCCTTGGGTCTGACCTCGGTTGACCTCTCCCTCTTCTTGCCCCCTTCACAGGTGTAGGGTCATTCACACTCGAATTCAAACGAATCAGTGGCGTAGCGAGGGCTCAGCCATTGAGGGGGCACTTACGTCACGGGGGGCACTGCTATCTATAGGTGGAAAAAAATGGGAGAGAACAAGTCCATTAAGAGAGGGGAGGGGTGGGGGATTGTAGTACTATCTTCTTCTCATGTTGCCTTTCCTCTTTTGATTTCTCTCCCCTTTCGCCATTCGGGGGTGGGGGGGGGGGGGGGGGGCGCACATACCCGTTGTCCCCGGGAATGATGGGCAAGGGATATATACATTGCAAGTTAGACAACAGCAACGAAGGGAAGAAAAACAAACAATGCTCCTTGTTTGGTTTACATAGATAGAACATTTCCAGCCATTGTTTGAGTATTTACATTTTCTGCAAGTATATAATTAACTATCGAAGTTTTCGTTTTTATTATTTTTCTCTCTCTCTCCTCTGCTTGGCTAGATTTTAAACTATTTAAAAAAAAATAGTGTCGGTCTGAAATGAAATTTTTTCAGTACTTCCTAACTACAGTTGTGAGTATATTGCGCTTTGAATTAACGTACTACAATCTTTTCGATTATTGTGTTATTTTGAGTATATGAAAAGAGAGAAAAAATGATTTGAATAAACCTGTCACTCAAGATGACGTCATTTGTTCTGCTCTGAGCTTTGCTTTGGTATCACGTTTCGCTGTCCCCTTCATGCCATACCCCTAACAGGTCAGGCACCTATTAGAGGTGTGGATATGTATGCCCCCTCCCTAACCAGTAGTAACCCCTCGCTATCTCTCTTGCTTGTACTTTCTTTCTCTTTCTCTCTTTCCTTTTCTCTCTTTCTATCTCTTCCATCTCTCTCTCACTCTCTCTCTCTTTTGTTTTCAATGTTTTTTCTCCTATATAAACGAATTCATACAGGGACGGAATTTTCTCGTGGGGGGGGGGGGGGGAGGGGGGATGGGTATCTGGGTTAGCCCCACATGATTTAGGCTTATTACAAGTTGTGTTTTTAAAAAATGTTTTGGGCCTTCTAACGGAGAGTGGGGGGGGGGGCCACTCCACAGAATACGGGATACACAGCATGAGAGAGTGAGCGAGAGAGAGAGAGAGAGAGAGAGGGGGGGGGGGGGGGGCAGACATACAAATAGATAGAGAGAGAGACAAGGAGAATGGCAGTATAGACTTGCATTTAAAGCATGCACTAACAAAATGAATAAAATATAAGTTAAATCAGAATTAATTGGTCCCATAGAGGTCGCAGCGATAAATCACGATTTCTAATGTGACCTAATGACGCGATGAGTGATAATTTCAATAATATTTGATGAAAACGGAAAAATGACGGAGGACACTTCAGAGAGGTCGTAGATAAGCGACAAAAAAAAATAATATAAATAAATAAAAAATAAATAAATAAATATATTTAAAAAAATAGGTATGTATAATAATCATAATTTAAAATCGGATGATAAAAGTAGAAACGTTAGTAAATAATTTATTATGTTTGATGTTTCATTTAAACCGATGTGAGCACAATGAAAACAGTACTTTTATAGACAAGCTATAGGAATCTGCCTCTGTGGCCACTCGTAGATCTAATGGTGATGGTGCGACTGTAAAAGTAGAAGCAGATTTAATAATTTTTGTTCGAATTTAAAAGAGTTACAAATGCAGGGAGGACAACTTCACCTATGTTGATGTTGTTTATAGCAAGTGGCATGACCAAATTTACACGTGAACTTGAAGATTGGGTGAGACTCGAGTCGGTGGTTAGCCTCCGGGCCCGTGACCCGGTAATGAGGTCCCGGCGCCCCGTAGGGAATAAAAAACGGCATGGTGCTGCTGAAACGCTCCAAGCCATTTATGATAGGTTAAAATCAATCTAAAACAAACATCACTTTGTCCAAAACCAGATATCTTCAAAAGTATTTAAACTTCAGCTGTGAGCCAGTTTCTTTACATTCCTGGCGTTGAAAACAACATATCAAAAACAGAAATGATATTCCCAATTCTTAGCTGTCTTCACTTCATTGAAATCATAAAGCCTTTTTCATACCCTCTTCATATTGTTTCCCCATTTTCACGTTCATTTGTGACCCGATTTCACCTTTCATGGCAGTTCCTTTAAATCACCATGGAGACGTCATATAACGTAGACGTTTTGAAAAATATATATTTGTTTGAATTTGCATAATTTCAGCAACGAGTTTTCTGGGTGGCGGTCGAGGACCATCCCTACTTTGATCCGATCATCGGTTTTGTGTCTTTGCTCGATCACAAGTTAGTATTTTATGTTATTTATTTGGCAAATATTTTTCTCCGTCCCTTTCCTCTCTTATTTTAATCCTTTGTTACTTTTTAGGTCTCTTTCTCACTACTTCTTTTGCTATTTCATGCATTCTCTCATTTAATTACAATTCGACAATAACTTAACAGCTCATTGAGATAGATATAGAGAAGATAATAATATACAGAGAGTTCGGAATGATAGAGAGATAGATAGGAGAGAGGGGAAGGGCAGAGAAAGAGATGGAGAGATTAGAAAATAAATAGAATGAAGAGAAAAGAGAGAGTAAAGGGAAGAGGGTAAGTGTAAGAGAGAGAGGTGAAACGCCGAAAGAGAGCGCAAGAAAGAGAAAGAGAAGCTGGAAGAGAGAGAGAGAGAGAGACTAGGATAGAGAAATTATACAGAGAGACCGAGGATGGATATAGAGAGAAAAATTAGGGGGGTGTGAGTGAAAGAGAGAGAAAGAAACAAAACAGAGAGGAGAGTGAGTGTAAGAGAGAGAGGGGGAGAGAGAGGGGAGAGAGGAAGGAAGAGAGAGAGAAAAAGAAAGAGAAAGAGAGACTTGAAGAGATAGAGAGAGAGGGAGAGGAAGAGAGAGGGAGAGGAAGATAGCTATAGGGGGAGAGAGAGAGAGAGGGGGAGGAGGTAGGAGAGGCATACATAGTAGTATTATCTTTGTCTGGGGATCGCACCCCTGTCTATGACATTTTCTTCACGTGATGCTATTAATGGGGTGCGGCCTTTCCATGGTTAATTCAAGTCGACATGATTTTTACGTTAAAATCTTAATTAGGAAGCACAAGTAATTAATAGAGCTCAGAATATCGTCCGTAATCCACGTTTTCGAAGGAAATTCCGGTTTGGGATAACCATCGGTTGTCAGGAGTGTCTGAAGCAAGTTCGTCATACTTTGAGGCGTTCAGGTACTTAAATCATACACTGTGAAATGTTTTACGTCTGGCTCTGTGTGACTGTATTGCGACATAGGCCTACCAGGTACCACGCAGTCTGTGGAACTAGAAATTGTATTGAAATGACCTTGTTTTAAAAACGAACAACCAGATAACCATTTCAAAATCAGTCAAAATGTCCAACTCTATCAAATTACATTCGTTTTGATTGTAGGCTTATGGTGTCTACGCTGGATTTCTGAAATCGTAAAGACATTTATAATGTATAGTGGTGCTTTTTTCTATGGAATATATCTTCTTGCAAATGATATCTCCCAAACTACACTAAAGGAAAAAAGAAACTTATAAAAGTTCAAGAGATCACCAAATTAAATTCTCTGCATGGAAATGTACCAAATTTGGATATAATGTTGATTCAATGCATGGCTTTAAATGACAGTCAATAACAAAAAGTTTTCTTCAATGCCACAAAAGAAATGTGCACTGAAGCAAAGGACTCTCTAATCCCCAAGTCACAAAGACAAACTGCAGCCTTGTACACCATATGCATGTCAATGAATGAAACAAAAGAATTTCAAAAGGGATTTGCAAGTTCATATCCAAACAGATTAATAGCCAGTATGTCCACCTCTAGCTTGCTGGCAAGCTGTACACCGTCTTCGCATGCTTCCGATCAGATTCGCGATGGTAGCCTGGGGAACATTGTTCCATTCCTCTTGCAGTGCTGCAATGAGCGTCTCCCTATTGATGGGTTGATTGATGGGTTGACACACGTCGACCAAGCTCTTCCCATAGATGTTCAATTGGGGAAAGGTCTGGTGAACGGGCGCACCATGGCAGAACATCAATATCCTCTTGCTCGAGGGGTGCAAATCCCTTTTGAAATTCTTTTGTTTCATTCATTGACATGCATATGGTGTACAAGGCTGCAGTTTGTCTTTGTGACTTGGGGATTAGAGAGTCCTTTGCTTCACTGCACATTTCTTTTGTGGCATTGAAGAAAACTTTTTGTTATTGACTGTCATTTAAAGCCATGCATTGAATCAACATTATATCCAAATTTGGTACATTTCCATGCAGAGAATTTAATTTGGTGATCTCTTGAACTTTTATAAGTTTCTTTTTTCCTTTAGTGTATAATACTTTGTACAAACATTATGTAAAAAGCCCTACATAAATAGCCAGTAGTGTTAATGTTGTGAGTTAAAAAAACCAACACTATATGCAATACATTGATTTTGCCTAATACTGTGTATGGCATTAGCTAAAGTGTGTACTATATGACTACGCCAAACATTTCGATTTTCTCCTGAAAAAAACAAAAACAAAAAAACTCACAACACATGATTGAGCTTTCTACTTTTCTGCAGTGTGAGCAGAGAACTTTCGTTGTCAAGATAACGTCACGACATCCCCAGATAAATTTTAGGTATAGCGCCCTCATCCAATCAAACTGCGATCTCGGAAAGTATATCACGGAGTTCCTTGTTTGTAGGGATATAATTATAAAGCCTTTTTGTATTAAATGAAATAGAATTACTATCCTGTAATTATTGTAGATTGATAATACTTGAAAAAAAAAAGAATAATGGAATCATATTAGTGCATCAAATTAGGATCATTTGGCATCCAAGTACCTGCAGGAATAATATTCCTGAATAAGCACTCTGATTCTATTTGCAACTTCTGTTCATTTCCGTTGAGTTTCCGTTAAGTTCATTTCTTCTAAGAACGGAGTAAAAAGAGAATAAAAGGTGAAAAGTTTGGTTTAACTACAAGCTTCCTCCTATACATTATACTTCTTTTAAATTCCAGCCAAATTACTTACATTCCACGTGGAATTCTAATAAACGGATTTTAGGAGTTAAATATCTAATTGTATTTTCTCAATAATAACTTTGTGAATGGTCACTAAAAGATGATGGGGTTGTTGTATACACATTTCCTTTAATGCATCAGTTTGCTATGGACAGCTTTTAATCTGCTCCAATTTTAGTCTCAAAGGGATATCACCAAACAAAGCAAAGAAAAGGAATGAACACCAAAATCGAGGAACAATCATCACACAACTAAAAATCAAATAGGCCCTTTTTCAGTGACATGAAAACAAATCTATTCTTATACTGTTACCGACATAACTGTAATACCCGTACTTTTAATACTTTAAAACGGAAATAAAGATTATCCATACTCGAATCCGATTAGCGCTGATTAGCTTGTGGATTATCACTTTGATCTTTCCGGTATGACCTCGCATATGCCTTAAAACTTCCTCTCTTTTGACGGTTTTGCATAATTATGTTTAATTGGTTCTATATCACACTACGAAATGTCTGATGCCTTAGAAAGGAAATGAAAATAATTTCACTGAAAAATTGTGTGATTGGTCTAAAAATTACCAATGGTTGTACGAAACATGGAGGCGCGATGGCACAGTGGTAGGGCAGTGGTCTCGAAACTGGAGGACCCGGGTTCGAAACAAAGTGGATGCGCTATAGTGCTCTTTGGTAAGGCATTAAATCCTCATTACCAAGTCCCTCGGAGAGGACTTAAAGCCGTCGGTCCCCTGGTTGCTTACTTACAAGCATGCGTATATGCTTTCTTAGCAGTCAGGTAAAATAAACCATCAAACATTTTCAAGTTGCGGGGAGCGTTTCCTCCAGCGTTTTGTCAGTGATTTTTACCGACAACTGTTATATAAGCTACTGAAATCCTTGCATCTGATTGGCTGAGAGCAAATTTGTCAGTAAAAATCACTGACAAAACGCTAGATGAAACGTTCCCCTGAAGTCAATTTCGAATTCTTAACTTCAACTCCAGACCAAACACTATAACTAATAAACCATAACATTTAAACCCTAAACGTAACCTATAACCCAATCGCCACCCTAGCTATCACCCAGTATATCTCATGACAAAATAAAGCAAAATGTCACCGAAGCAAATGTCAGGTTACCATAATGATTGATTGATCTTAATATTTCCTATAGTATATGCCTCTTCTCTTTCAAAATGACATGTTCATTGTTTGTGTGTGACTGTGTTCATCGCGACCTTGCCCCTCCATGCATAATAATTATGTACTGCTTGATTGCAAATGATTTGAATTTAAAAACAATCATCATGTCAAAAAGATGAAAATATAAATAATGGAGAAAAGGGAAAAAGGATAAGAAATGTACATGACAAAGAGATACAGCGACTATGAATATGGTTATGACTCATTATGTGTAAGTACCTCTGTACTACGTTGAATTGATAAACTTGCGTAGGATATTATGTCACAATAAGGGCGCGACGATAAACTAACGCTTACTAACTGCTAAGGTCAGATTGGGGGATTTATCCCTCTTTTATAACTTCTATTGCGAATGATGTCTACTTGATCGTCCTGATATTATCATGATTAAAGTCTTCTTGAAAAAAAAAAGTATTTGAAATAATTGGGAGTTACATAAATTTGATTCAATGTTATTATCGGTAAGAGACACGTGTATTCATATTTGCGGATCGCGTCTCACAGACCAGCTACACCAAACAAAAGAGAAAAGAATGAGCCCAGATCCCGGCAAAATTCGGACGTGAAAAATAATGTAAAAATATTTATTTTGTTATCATTTTAATGCTTTCTTTCTGTTCTGTCTTGTTTCCATTCGTTCTTTCTATTTTTTTTCTCTTATGTGTATGTGCGCGCTTGTCGTCGATATATTGGACTTGTGTTCCCCCTCCCCTCTCAAGAAAATCCTGGATCCACCACCAAATCAGCTTTAAAATGTGAATCACAATAGGCAATGGGATAAATCGAAGAAAATTTGAATTGGAAGTGTACATAATATGCTTGTGAGTTGTGACAATTGAAAAAAAAAGTGTTGTCTTTCTGCGAATAATGTCGGTTAAAATCATTTACCAGGTGCTTGGCATTTGTTTCAAAAATATTTTTGATTGGCTGCTACGATGAACAAAAGATATAAAAGAAATGGGCGGTCGCTACACGAAACTGTGTTCCTATTGGTTGAAGCTTTATTGTGGGCGTGTCGACATAGTGGAGTGAATCACCCGAACGTGTACTACAGCACCATCGTACGAAGCCATTGCATGGGCATGCTTATGCAGAACTGCCATTCAGTGGCGAGGGCATGTGTGTACCACAAGCGTTAGATCTGAAAGGATCACCCTTGTTGGTTCGTTGTCTCTTTTTCGACATTAGTGCCAGTCGCCACTGCTGGATTTTAGGAAATTTACCAACTTGTCATCATTTACACAGTCAAACTTTAGTTTTGGAAAAAAAGTTCGCCGTGGTAACTGGTTTGCAATTGCAACCTCTTCACCAAGCATCATCCTGTAGCTGTGTATTTGGTTTGACCTGGGATTTTGGTTTGGATACAGGAGCTGGACACTGGGGCTTCTACACGATCCAGGGATCAAATCTTTGTAGTTGGAGCAAACCAAATCAGGAATATTTTCCTGCCCTGTAATCTCCAGTGAAGATCAAAGCGTCTGCAAAGTTGCTTTGGATTTTGTGACACACTTAATAGCTTGATGACTCTTCGCATGTGAATCGGGGATATTTTTTTCTTTGACATGGTTGGATTCATCCGTAAATTTAATCCATCTTCCCGGAATTAGGATGACCTAGCATGAGGATATACATACATTGGATCTATCACAGCTTACTTGAAGGAATTATTTTGTGTCCACAGTTTTTTGCAGACTTCCAATAAAATGGAAACGTGCTCAAATACAATTTTATCCCCTTTATCCCATGGGCCTGCTGACAGCCGGCAACGGCAATGGACCTGTCGTTTACGCCAGCCACGCTGGGGTGGTTTCCTGTCAGTACCTACGTGGGGTGTGCTCACAGTTGCTGTTTTGGTACTTTCATCATGTGATATGGCAAGGACTGAAAAAGATCCTCTTTCACTATTTCAGGCACGTGCAAATTCAAACAAACGTTTGTTGGCTCTAGAAACATAGGTTTATTCTAGCATTGTATATGTGCATGCTCCGGAAATCATAGCGAATCTACACAATTGTGTGATCAGTGTTATATTTGCCCTTAATTCTGCATTCCATATTTGCCTTTATCATTTTTGCTCACACTTTTTTTTTGGTATGAAAGAATCTACGCTTGAAATCCCTTGAACAATTTTTATTCTTCTTGGTGAACACTTCTGTGATATGCAGACACAGATATATCTTTCCTATGAAAAGAAAAGTAGGAAACAAAAAGTTAAATAGAATTGAGTAATGCCCATGAATATCATGGCCTTGATACTGGTAAAGTGAAGTCAGAATGTATGTGGTAACTGTATCAAATAAGTGTGAAATGTAAAGGGAGAATTCCTTCTGATCTAGACATTTTCTTGAATACAGAAACAATTGTGTACCATGCTACCCTTTGTTCACCCAACTGTAATAATGGTAATAGTAGCCTATCATAGGGAAACTGTGTAACACCTTTACATATAAATAGTAAGACTCAAAGTCATGTAATAGAATCATGAGGTATAAATGTAATGATAAAGGATATTTTACTAATGTGGAAGGTGACAGATGTTTCAAGAGCTTCATAAACTGATCTGTTGAATTTGCTTATTAGACGAAGGAGGGGATCTTGCCCCCTCATCAGAACAAAATAACAGGATACAAAACAGATTATGACTTATGAAATTTATCAACTCAAGTTTAATTGATGCTCTGTTCATCCATTCTCATACTGTTAAAGTTAATTCTTTTTCGCAAAGATGTTTGCTTCACTGAAGCACAGTACAACTTTCACTATAGATTAGTCATAACACAAGGGCATTTAACTCTTTTTAATGGTAGCAACTAGCATTAGGGCACAGGCTTACCAGAATGGGCTTGTGTTAGGCAGGCTCAGGCATGGTTCTGTTCTCTCTCAAGAAAGTAGACACAATATTGCAGATCTACTAGGACAGGATCGGAATAGGTGTGCAGGGTTTCTAGATGTATTGTGATTTAATTTGTTGGACTTCACTTTTTTATGTGAAGATAGTACTCTTCAGAAGGGTCATGCATTGCTGCTATATTTATGTTTAATTTTATTTGCCAGATTATTCTTTTCAAATTCATACTGTGAACTTATAAAAAGGGAACTTACATGCAGCAATGTTTGGAAATTTTAAAAGAAAATAATTTGATCATATTTAAATGCCAGTGCTACATATATCAATAGTTGATAACTCTAAATATGAAGATAAAACCATTCAATTAAAACTATAAGAAGTATCTTTTTGAAAAGCAAGGGAGGAAAATTAACTGCTTAAAAAAATCATTACTAAGTATTCAAGTGCAGCATTTGTTAGTCATGGCTATACCAGGTAATGCATTTTTTACTTCAATCAATAATGTCAGCCACAATCGGGAACTGGTTTTATGCATGGTATGTGTACTTTTGAATGCATTGCAGCCACTGGTTTGTTGGGTGAAGATTTCCATTTTCGACAAGACAATAAAGTCAACGCCACTGGATTACTAGACAGTTTGATTTCTTATACAGAAGTCATTTAGTGCAGCATGTCTGTACGTAACTAGGACAATAATGTCAATTGATTCTCGTATTTGCCTATTTGTACCCTAGGATCTATCTCGAGGGGCTTCACAAGACCTGCAGTATAAAGGTAAGCCTATGTAGAGTTTCCTTGTTATAGATTTATGTAGTTTCTGTCTTTCCTCGTTTCGCTTGGTTAAGCAGTAAACGAATGGTACATGACCTGGTCTAATGACAGCCAAAAGGACATTAACTGTATGTAAAAGAATAGGAGTTAGTGCCCTTCTGGCTCTTAGCATATGACAAGTGAATGAGAGGCAAATATTTAAAGGAGAATTAACCTCAAACAATAAAGACGATAGTGTTCAAAGGTGTTATTTATTCCTACTTGTTAGACTATATGGCTTCGCGTCAAAATATACGAGATCGATACGAATCAAGATTTTCTGAGCAAAATTTATCATCTGCTAGCAATATGTATCGTCTGCTAGCAATACATGGGGGCTGCCATTTTTTTTATGTGTACAAGAAGATTTTCTTAATCCAAATGCCCAATTGCCTTTTTCAAAATTAAAAACCCATTTGAGATTTAAAATATAGAATAGATATGTCAATTTATTTTTAAACTGAAGATTTCCTTATATATTTCTGTTGAAAATCGATATTCGCTTAATATAAATCTATTTTCTAGATACTGTGACGCAATGGACGGAGCAAATTAATTCAAATTTTATGGATGCTTCTTCCCTGAGCATCTATAGCGGCAAACTATGCATTCACCTGCTTTCGGATAATGGGACTTGAAAAGTCAGAATGCATGCTGCATATATTATGTTCTGCTCTGTTTGGCAAACCCAAGAAAATAGATTTTTGTTAAGCAAAACCAGACAATTTAAAAGTATCATTATAAAGATTTAATTTTTATAAATCATGTAAACACCCACTTTATATTTTTCGTCACATATGGGATTTTAGGCAATGAAGAAAATCAATTTAGGTCTTGGATTAAAAATATCTTCCTGACCGGAACATTTCTCAATGGTTCATGTACAAATCCAAATCAGCAAGAAAATGGCAGCCCCCATGTAAATGAGTAGTAGACGATACCGGGTGTTGGAATATCTTTATTATACCCTTTTCTGATATCTTATTGGAAAATGATTTAGGCCAATAAGTAGGAATATACTACACCTTTCAATATAAGTAAATTTGTACTCAGGGGTTAATTCTCCTTTAAATTGGTTAATGATATGTCATTACATAGTCATTAGAAAGTTTGCTAAAATAGAAGGGTTTGCCTCAGGGGAGACTCTGTTTGTTGGGGGTATTAGGAGGAGGGAAACAGAAGGAGAGAAAGAGAAGGGAGGGGGAAGAGAAAAGAAAGGGCAACAAAAGATAAAGGAGGGAGGGAAAAGTTCTCTTGTATGGGACATCAGGATGGAGATCAGATTATAGAAACTGAAAAGAAGACAGGTCTTTTAAAAAGGGAACTCAATAGTTAATTGGAAAATGCGTAGCTATTGAAGTAATCACCCATTATTGTCTAGGTAATGGCATTGATGGCTGGTCATTTTATTTTGAATTAAAGGCCAAAAGGTCAATCCAGAATAGTGGCCAGGTCAGGCGAATATATAGGCCAACAAATATGAAGATGTATTTATATATCTATGTATTTATATTCAGTCGATGTTATATAAAAATATATGCCAGACAGAGTGTTATTCTATAGGGTAACACAGATCTTATACCCATGTATACCTGTTTCTGTAAAATGTGTTTTGCCATACATTTAGGGGTAGGGATAGAGGACAGTTTCAAAATTAAAGGTGCAGACTTTGCTTCATATAGGATGCAGTAAACACAGAGGTCAATATACCTTTAAAAAAAAGAGATGTGGTGGATATCGTGGTGAAATTACCAACAGCATATTTAGCAACATAATAGTTGTAGGACCATTAGCAGGCATTGCAATTTGCTTGATGCACACTTTGATGCTAACCTCAGGAATATTATGAAATTCAATTTTGTGGTGATATCAATAATCATATTGCCAACCACATCATTATGAATGTCTTTATTCTTTTTATCTGTTATTTTCTCCATAGGAGGTAATACTCAATATCCTTTGTGAGTTTATCACGTAAAATAGATGGTGTTTTCAGGTTCACAAAATGAACTCTGTAGAGTCCATTTTTTCATATGAGGGAGCATCTCTGTGGTGTGATAGAAAATAGGGAAAGGAATTGGAAAGAGGGAAAAGGCGATCATGGAAGTATTGTGTTCTCATCATTTCATCTTGGTTCAGTCTGTATCTTCATCATCCTGTTCCCACACTCTTTCTGGTTTGTTTACAATCTCCTACCCTAATCTCTTTGCCTGTTTCCTATCTCACTAATCCCTGCTCCATCCAACCACACCTACTAATCCATTCCAGCTGTATATTATGTAACTACCCTGTGGATACACTGTGTATATATGTAAGTTGTTAGATTAAGGAGTTATCACATTCTGTGATAACTCCTTGATTAGATGAATAAAGTTTCACTTGCAGTTTGATACTACATCAATGCAGTCACAAGTTCTTTCTCAGCAACTAGAGAACATAAAAGGAAGGGGATGTCTTTTGTAAGAGGCTCTGTAGGGTAAACTTCTGTCAATTATTTGTGTGTACGTTCAATCCCCCAACTGCAATGTTTGCCGTCTCTATTTGTAACATTTGTCAGGGTGTATTTGTCTAGCTTCTATCAGGGCGGAACATGAAAGGGAGAGAACTGGAATGATTTATATCTTAAGTCTGCGTAAACTTTGCATAGGTATGGTCCAACAATTGTGGAGCAACTATTGGATAGAGTTTGACTTTGAAAATAACATAAGCTGTCTCTGCCTACCCCTTTTTGTACCCCCTGTACAATTCCTACAATATAGGCCTGGCATCTCCAATTAAAATGTTAGGTCTACTCTTCATTGCTTTCGAGGATTGTCATTTTGTTTATCCCATGTCAGTAGTACATTTGTTTGCAGTGTAACTATAAATACACTTGCTATATATGAAGAACATCAAAATGATATCTGGAATTGTATTATTATTATATGAAATTAGTGTACTGGTAGTGCTTCAGTCTGCCACCATGTCTCTTTTCCTTACTGGATTTTCCTCTTTCATTTCTCAATCCCAGCTCATTCTTCACTTTATAAATCATGTTTATAATGTACTTCTTATGTTTCATGTAACTAGTGGCTCTGCAACATAAATCTCTTCTACATTTCATATTCTAAAAGTCTTGCTTATTCTTTCCTCTTTTCCCTTTTTTCCTCTCATTTTGCATTCAGTTATTTCTGTTAATTTCTCTCTTTCATCTCTTTCTTCTCATTAAATCCAGTTACACTTTTTATATCTCATAATTCATTTTTGTTCATTGATATAGCTTTTTTTGCATGCACTAAGTGTTCTTTTGCCCTTTCCGGTGCCCTAGATGTCATTGAACTATTGTTAGGCAAGAGAGGAAAAAAATATAGAGTAGAGGAAAATGTTACTTTCCAATGCTCAAAATTGAGTGTCCATGAGACTGCCTGTTGCCATGTAAACAAAATATGTGAAGGCCAATGTACTGGATAGTCTTAATTCCAGGTCCCCCTTGTATGTGCAATCTGAGCCATTTCAGTGTTGAAAGCACAAACAAGACAGTGTTCCCAATGAAAGAAAAAAAAATCCATTCAAAAATGGGTCTCTACAACCAGAGCAGGAAATATCTATTCGCTCAGGAAAGACAAATTTAATCAGAAGAAATTGCTACCTTGAAATCTTTTTAAAGTTACAAAGACTTCCCACTCCCAGCATTGGAAAAAATTGTGTTGATTGATAGCTATGCACTCATAACCTCTCTTTAATTTGTCAATCTTTTTATCTCCTTTATTCATTCACAAAGTTTAATAATATTAGTGTTAGCAGGTTGATGAATATCTCTAACCCCACCCACCCCCTTTTATATATACAAAACTTTTTGATTTTTATATAAATGAAGGCTCACACTAAAAGTTTAATGATTCTGTAGTTGATGGACTTTGGTCTGAAGTTATGTTTAGTGCGTGCAATAGTGTTAAGAAAAAGTTTTGTCATGCTTGATTGTCATATTTAAAATTAATGTAAATAAAGTCTTGCCATTTTTTTTTATTCCATAGAATGGGAGTGGATGGATGGATGGAGTGTGAGTAGTGTATTATGGATGTTTCCAGAGAACAAGACTTTTATCTTGATGAGGGGGAGCTAGGGGGGAGCTCTTGCACATCAGAGAAACTCAGTTTGATAATGGTGGGCCACTGTTGATTCTTGGGTTTCTTTCTAACCCTATAAGACTTGCTTTCAAGTCTGATTCAACATGTTCAAGAAGTTCATCCCTGCTGATAGATTCTTGACATTCGATACAAGATGACAAGATCACATCCTGATAAAGGGTCTTGAGAAGGGAGTGGGAGGGACATGGAGAATGTATGATCAGGGCTATGATGGAGACATCCCACGTAGCATGTTAGGGCAAAGTTTCTGAAAAGTTCAGCATGTTTGAATTCTCACAAATATTGCTGTTTCCTCTACAGCCCACTTCTTTATTATCTGAGATCAGTGGACGCCCTGTCTTAGTCTTGTTAAAAGAAAGCGGGTGATATCCTCTGGTTTTTAATAAAAACAATATGAACATGTCTCGCAGAAGATGCTGTGAGAGGCTAGCTTGCAGATGAGTCTTGCTCTCAAGACTCTGGAAGTTGTTTTATGCTGGGATTTGCTTTATGACCTTAATATCATATGAAGAAAAGGATCACAGAAATGTGAAGATGTTGATTATATTTAAGCTATTGAAAAAAGGTTTAAAGAACCCTCCAGTATGTCATACTCCAGGACATTCAGGTTTAGAAAACAAAATATTGTTAAAAGCAGAGATTTTAGGTCAAGATTCTGAGAATTTCTGAACAAACCAGAGAAGGTGATGTCCTCGCCATATAATTTGGTTGAGACTGCCTTGATTATAGCAGAAGTAGTTGCATGTGTTCATAGGCACGTATCTCTTGGATCGGGTGTCAATGCGAGGCGGTAGGGTTTCAAGCAACGTGCACTTTGGAACTCACAAACAGAGAGAAAATTGTCAATTACTGGAAAATGTGTGTGCCATGATGATCTACTTTCTTGGTCCATTGCGATTCTCATCATTTTTATGTAAATCGAGACAGAAAACTGTTAGGCAAGCCTTTGGATTTAAAGATGTATCAAATATTGCCAAAGTTCAGATTGGAAATATGATGAATTGAATTGTAGGTTGTTGACTTCTGTCCAGCCTATTGCCTATGCATTGCTTCAAATATAAATGTTTTGTAAGTTATATTATACTGAAAACATATACTCCTATTTCTTCAATTTCAGTTTGGTCAAAAATAAAACAATTAGTCAAACGTGTATGACATATTTAGAGAAAGTATTGTCTCACATATTATTCAAGTTACAAGTATAGAGATCTTTGTCTCTTGAAAACTGAGGTGAAATAAGCTTCCTTTTTAATAGTACAAAGCATGCTCATTTTAGATTCACTTGTAAATCACTGAAAAAAAGGTCTTGCTCGTGGTGCTAGGTCATAGGACAGATGGTTTTCAATGAATTTTGCCAAATGTTTCGAATAAAAATGTCACGTTTTTCAGTTTTCCCCTGGACTTAAGATGAAACATGAGGCCAAATGTTTTCAAATGTTCTCCAGAGTGACATTTGAGCAGGCATTTGTTGTGGGATAGCAAAGGATAGAGTTGCTATGAATACCAAGGCAGCTCTCAAACAGTGGCATGTGATAATTGATGGCCCACGATTCACATGAAATCCACATCAAGTTTGGCATTCCCTAACCAAACTCACATGATTCTACCTTATTCCATTAACCCTGAGTGTGTCAGTTTGTGTTTAGGAAATTCGTGCTTGAAATGTCTTACTGCATGGTGTGGGAAACTGTTGAAAACACAAATGCTCATGAAAGAAAGAACAGTGCTACTGAAAACCACAGCCTTGGTGTTGCTACATATCCACTACATATC
Organism: Heliocidaris erythrogramma; assembly: GCA_025617745.1. Taxonomy (NCBI): domain Eukaryota; kingdom Metazoa; phylum Echinodermata; class Echinoidea; order Camarodonta; family Echinometridae; genus Heliocidaris; species Heliocidaris erythrogramma. Next base: position 32,872,511 of record CM046866.1, on the reverse strand, counting down.
CGCTACATATCCCCAGCATCTCAGATACAAGTCACATTAAAAACGATAGAAATTGTTTATTATAATCTCCTCTTTATTGAGAAAGGTGATTAATTACTAGCTATTGTGGGTCTATCACACGTTTTCTATGTTTTTTAAGTTGAAAATTTAGGAAAAAAATGAAGGAGATCCATTAAACAATGAAAAAAGCAGTACCCTATTTACTAAAAGGTGTTTAACTAAAATGTAGACTAAGCTTTTACAAGATTTGTTGATGACTTTTGAAGCAGACATTTTAAGGCTGTTGACGGATGAAATTCCAAATCATGAAATCAAAGACATGTCTGCACTATACTTCTGCATCTAAATCTCCTTTCATTGATTTAGTGATTTCCCATTTTTAGTTAGTAAACGAAGAAGCTTGACTGGGGAGGAATTTTTATTTTGTAAACAAATCTTTCGGCATATTACTCCCAGTGTTAAAGATCGTATGCTCGATCTGTAATGAAAAACACAAGTCAGAAAAAATTGGAACCAGCGGGATTCGAACCTGTCATCTACTGCTTGCCGGGCAGCGACTTAACCACCAGGCTATTCTGGTTCACGGCCAAGTCACGACGAACTAGAATCAAATACCCAAGATCCTTTTCTTTCTGACTCATTAATATTCAAACGGTCCGCCGTGGACAATGGTTAGTAAACGAAGAAGCTTGACTGGGGAGGAATTTTTAATTTGTAAACAAATCTTTCGGCATATTACTCCCAGTGTTAAAGATCGTATGCTCGATCTGTAATGAAAAACACAAGTCAGAAAAAATTGGAACCAGCGGGATTCGAACCTGTCATTTTTAGTTAGGTTGATAAAATCACATTTTGCTATGGTCAAGTGTGAGAGATTTTCCCATAGCCTTTTTCATTTTCATACTATATAGTTGGTAAAGTTTTCTCAACAGTCATTGGTCAAGAAACAGGTCAGGTCAGGTCATAAAGGGTTTTGATGGGTTGAGGGGAGGGGAAGATTGTCCCCAATTGACCAGACCTACATGTAGATAATGATGCTGGAGGTTGATGTCTTCAAGCTGGCTCCTGACCTCCAAAGTTTATAAACAAAGGATGATATTATGCCTTGTTTTATGACCTGTCTTAAAAACTTGAGCTGTGATGATTGTCACTTGGTATTCATCTTGAGTAAACATCAGAAGACAGTGGGTATTTGAAGATGATTTGTTTCTCTGAACTTTTTGTAGTTGCCTTCAAAGTGATAATATGCCTTTGGCTCACCTAAACGTAAATCATATTCCAAATTGGAAGCAAGCCATTGATTCCATTGATTCCATTGGTATTTTTTATCATTTACTTGACCAATGACAAACTGATGTCGATTAAAGGTAGACAGGTGTGATTTCATGGGATTACAACTCTATCTGCCTGACATTTGCACACTGTTTCACAGTACGTTCCTTTGGGGAACTGTAACTTTTCCCTGGCAAGACATTAATCTGCAATTGCCTCTCTAAACTTTAGCTACGTTCATACGGGACTCGTTTCGAAACTCATGAGTCCCTAACTGCAGCGAGGGTTCACAGGAGCCTGAAACAACCAGCTCAAACTACAAGCCAAATGTAACATGAACAGCGAGGTCATTCCTAACCACAAGCTTGCGAAAGTTTATTACGTTCACATGGGCTGAGACTTAGGTCTTTAACCACAAGCTCGCTCCCACAAGTAAACTTAAAGTTTCGAAACCATTCATACGGTCCTAAACTACAAGATAACTTCAAGTTAACTTCAAGTTTTGAAACTATGAGTGAAACTTAAAGTTTAGCTCCCATCGTGTGAATGATACTATTGGTGTGGTAAGTGGGTATACCTTGTAGGATTTATTTCTTGAATGCACTGCGCACTACTAATCGTTGCTAGAGCTAAAGCTGGGGTAATCAATTTCAAAGCACTTAGGAAACACAATATGTTATTTCATAATTGTGTTATATGTGCTGTACAAAGAGGGAATATCATTATTCCTATTGGAGTAACCATTTATTAATATACACTAGAATTAGTCCTATCAAACAATATCAGTTATTGAATTCATGAAAAAGTATGCCCTTTGAGAGAATAGCAACATTAAGTATGAGATGCGCTTCGGTTTTGGTGGGTGGCAAAGTGCAGTTGAATACAACTTTTTTTGTTGTGCTATTTATATCCTTTGACTTCCCACAGACAGTGGAGGAACAGGGTATTCAATTCCATTTGGTTTACTCATCTAACACCCTTTAGCTTCAGTAAATCCCTAATGAGATAATTATCTTATTTAGTTTTAAAGCTAGAGCTGAATCAGATGAGAGGAAAGAGAAAGCATGCATGCAATGAAAAATGAGGAAACAGAATATAACTCAATTAAAGATGCTAAATGGTAGGCTTGGGGTAACTTAAAACGGCAGAAACCGGAGGGTAATTGGTACTTTCCCCCTTATATTACCAAGGCATAAAGCCTTTGTGTGAGTGAGATCTGTCTGAGTTGTGATGACAGGGCATCATTTCACAAAGGTAGACAGTGACTTAATGGCAATTACCTTGTCAGTTATTGCCTGGTATTTTACCATATCATTGCCAAAAGATTTAGGCTTTATTTTGAAAACGAGAGGAAAAGTTTATCATTTAATGAATATATCCTCTATTGAGCCAGAAAGGCATTAACTCATATACTTTTACACAGATCTAATGTCCTTCCGGCTCTCAACTGATGATACGTTACATTCACTGTAGAACATCTACTCAGACACAGACAGCATCTAGGGGTCCCTCATATTATACTTTATATACATTTAATTGCAAGGGTAATAAATCTACATGTACATGTATTTCATTCCAGACATCTACTTAGTCAGTCATATCATACTCTCAGAAGATTTGCTAGCACCAAGCACATGTACAAATTTGCTGCAAGTAATACTTGATGTACATGTATAGGAATGTTGATTCCATAGAAAATGGATGATGAGTGTTAGTCCTCATAAATGTTTTCTCAAGAAAGGGTCATACTTGATGCTTTCAGACATGACAGTAGATTGTCATCCTTCTAAGAAATTGTCAGTTGAGAGCCAGAAGGGTGTTAACTCTATATAGAAGTATAAGTTTATGCCCTTCTAGCCCTTAGCAGTTGTGACATTCAATCTCGGTGCTCTTGAATAACAGCATCTTGGTTATTTCAAAAGTTGTGCACCTTCACCTTCAGGGTTGGAAACATTGTCATAAATGGCTCTGCTTAGCAGTGAGTCAAAGTCTTGAAACGACAGCCCACCATTGTCACATCCAAGCTGGGTCGTATGTCAAGAGCGCCTAATTCTCTTGATCATCAACTCTGAGGAGCCACATCCTTTTTGTGGTAGCGACACCCAGGATATATGTCAGCTTTTAAAGCAGATCTCGGCCACTGACATGGACTTGATGTCTTAGACCAGGTCCCGTGATCCCTTGTTTTGGACCCAGCCTTGTGACTAACGTCTGCCAGGCCGCCAGGATAGAAGTTTTATATTTTCTTGAAGAAGTCTGTTCTTGTGGTTTTTGTTCTTTTATGAAGGATGTTGATCATTGAGAGCTAATACATTGTTGGCAGTACCTTTCTGTATTTTTTTGTTTTGGGGGTTGCACACTTGTACTAGTCATTTCTATTCTCTAAATGTTTTTCTGATCTTTACTGCTTTTGATATTGAGCTACATGTATAGGTTAATTCATCATCAAATGTTCAAATGTATCTCTAATATTTAGATGAAAGCAGTGCACATTTGTCAATGACTTTCCAGCACTATTTTGTAGGAGATATGCTTGTCTACTTTAAAAAAGGAAATATTTGAAATTCCTTGTAGAACTTATCCACAACTTTCTTAATTTCATATGGAATCTCGAAGGCTCTGCAGTGGTGCTTGTACTTGCAGGACTGTTGTTTTATACTTCTTTCGGAAATGATAGATTATGAAATGCTGCTTTGTCATCCATTGTTTTGGGAGTGCATGAACTTTTAATCACCCGTCAACTGCTTGACACCTCCTCCCCTGTCATGAGGGCTGGGCCTCCACCCATGATTAACTCATTGATACCTTGATCATCCCCTACTGGTGATATTAATCCTTTGGTATAGAGTCACCATGAACAGCCAGGAGTTACTCACAAGGGCATCATCGTTCCAGACACTCTGTCCTGGCTGGCTGCTGGCCTGGATTGATCTATATTCTTGTTTAATCCTTGTCTTGGGAATGAGAGATGAAGAACACTTTGATTCTTGTAGCCCACAAGGTCTTGTTTTACACCATCTGTTGTAAAACCCCCTCCCTCCCCCAGCCCCTTCACCCTGCCCCTTCACCCTGCCCCATCATTTCATGGAGACAATCCTTTATGAAAATACTTTTAAGTTCAATACTAGTTTGTAGATGATGGGGAGGGAGTAATAAGCAGTAGACAGAGACACACACACATACAATTCAGAGATTGAGTGAGATAGGGGTTTATGGATCTGGAGGGAGAGATGAAGAACAAGAATGGGTGAAATTGAAATATACATTCATGTATATAGAAAGATAGTGAAAGAAGGGCAGCTTAGTGTTTTATATGTAATGAGAGAGAGAGAAAGAGAGAGAGAAGGGGGGGGGGGGGGCGAGGAGGAGGAGGAGTTTGATGGTTGAGGGAGGACAATTTTTGTCCTGCATTGTTGACCTTCTGACCTCTCCAGACCAGGCCAGCATTTACCCTTGATATCAGGGATGTAAAATTTAGGAAAATGGACAGGGGGATACACCTAAACCAGGTGACTGTACTGTGGTTTAGCTTTGACATAGAAGCATGTGAAAGGGATTAATTCACTCATCCTGGGCTCAGAAGGTGCATCTCCATCAGCCTGAGTTTTCTCAAGCTCGAGATTCTAGGCTGATCAGCGCTTCTCAAGCAAAAAGTCAGAGTGTGAAATACCCCATCTCCATCAGCCCAAGTCGAGTGATTCCCGCTTGTTCTTGGAATAAACTCAAGCTACAGCGCATGCGCACTTCGAAGATGGGAAATCAAAGAGAATGGGAAAACAAAGAAATACAAAAGGAAAGGATGAAAAGATAAAAGGAAAACAAAGAAATACATAAAAGAAACATGAAGAAAAGAGGATAGCATGAAGAACAAAGAAATACATAAGGATAGAAAGAAGAATAAAGAATGGGGAAAATAAAGAAATACATAAGGAGAAGAAGGAGATAGGGAAAAACAAAGAAATACATAAGGAAAACACAGCAAGAGAGAAGAAAAACAAGAAATACATAAGGAAAATAGAATTTCTAGGATTGGTGTCATGAATAATTAACCCGAGTCAAAACCAGAGTGCGTCTTCACCTGCGAATTAGTGGGATAATTCGCCAAACCCGAGTTGACATGGGTTAGTAAGCTCGAGATGAAACCCATGAAATAGCCTGCTATTTGTGTCTTCATTACAAACTAGCTCGAGCTAGCTTTGATTGGGTTAGTTTCCCCAGATCAGAATTAGCAGGCTATTTTGGAAACTCTGGCTGATGAGGACGGGCCTAGAGAGGAAGTCACAAGCACTTCTTATGACAAACGATAAAAGCAAGGGTATCCTGGAACTTACTGTGTTATTAGTTTGTTAAAAATTTGAGGATATGTTTCAAAATGTTATACAAGTTTACTCATTTATAAATATTTAAACTTATTTGTGAGGAAAATAAGGTATTTTCTGTAAATTAGTAAATTAATATTTCATGATAAAATAAAATATTTGAACTTGAAAATTTTTACAAAGGTAACACTAGAATAAAGGCTCTATAAGCAAGATTAAATGGTATTTTGTTTATTTTGTTGTTGAAATTCTAGGGGTTTTCAGCAGCCTCACGAACCTCATAAAATGAAAAAATTGGGCCATGAAAATTCTCTGGGTCATTGAATCACATGATCAACCACAAGTTGCCAGTGAAATTCATAAACAAAATCATATGATACAATTCACAAAAACAGCATCATAGGTGGAGCATGTGAAGAAATATGTTCGTATGAGGATAAGTTAAAGTGCATGTACTTTTTGTTGACTTTTTAGTGCCTGGAATTAAAAATGTATCCCCCAAGTCTGAACCTGTGGTTTCAGGTTTTAGACCTCCTGTTGATGTATAAAATGAAGGTCAATCATGAAGGGGACTAAATTTCATGGATAACCTTGTCATAACCTTGCAAGGGACTCCAATTTGGCAGCAAAGTTCTTAATACAGGATTTAAGCCATGGGTAGCAAGCTTATATATTAACTCTTGCAATCTCCTTTTCTTATTTTGTTTAAGTCGAGGAGAAAGCTCACATGGACTTGGTTAGCAGTGTCCATTTGGTAATGATTGCACTCAAACCAGAACAATGTGTGTTTGTTAGGAGCCATGGTCGATGGAAGGGTTAGAATTTGCCTGTAAGAGGATAGACTGGATTTTGTAGAATTGATGTTGATTGGGGGTCAAGATCCATTAGGATTCTGGAAAGATTTTGGAATTGAGATGACTTGGAAACGTGTAAGTAGAGGTATCACGGTGGAGTGGTTTTAAACACATGCCTTGAGATGCGAAGGTTGTGGGTTCGAACCCAGGTAAGGCACTATTACATTGATGTACATTGGGCACTCTGTACCCGGGAGAGAAATGGAGATCTGGGGAGTGTTTCATCAAGCATTTTGTCAGTGATTTTTACCAACAACTGTTATAAGCTACTGAAATCCTTGCATCTGATTGCCTGAGAGCAAATTTGTCAGTAAAAATCACTGCAGAAAAACCACTGCAGAAAAACCATTGTGAAAAACTTGCCATATGCCCTCACAGTGACCATAGGACATGAATATTCCCCAGGCAGTGGAGATAGTGCACATCTTGCATAAATCCGAAGATGGGCGGTTGGAAAAAGCGTAAACTGTAAAGTTCTTGGAGACAATTCAGATATTATTACTAATATCATTACACAGGTGTTATATATCATAGAGAATAAGATTGGAATTGAAAAGATGAATTAAATGAAAAAGTGAGTGAGCATCTGTAACAATATTGCTTGCAGTTTAGATAGATGTCTCACACACAAGTGGAATCTCCATATACTCTGGAAGCATTAAATACCTTTTTGCAATTATCATAACAGCAACTGAGCACATGTCGGTTCGTCAAGACACCTCGATATTGAAATGGATGCTCTATTTTTTTTACGTCCAATGACTCTCAGTAAACTTTAGATAAACTTTAGTATCACTAGCTGTCTGAATTGAAGCCCTTTAATAGCTTCAATTAGGGTACATTGCGATGTCTTTTAGCTGGAAAACCATAATTGATTTATACCTTCAGGAAACGCTAATGTAGCACTTCATACCACAATAATGTAAGTAATCCCAACACAATGACAACTATCCCTGGAATACACGTAAATTAAATCTGTCTGGTAGAAAAGGGCTAATGGAAAGGTCACCTCCTTTAATTTATAGATGGTTATTAATTTGGAGGGTACAAACGCCCAGAAGTTGCCCTTGCTACATCTGTGGCTAGAGATTTAATTGGTAATAATTCAATATAAGCCAGGCAATAACATCCTCAGCTCTTCATTGGCTTTGTCTGTGGCAGACAATTGGCATTGAGAAATTGACTTTAAAAGACACCCTGCTTCGTCTGCTACTGCTGAAGTACTAAGGTATAGTTGTAGCAGCGGAGGTCATAGTCGGGTATTTAGAAAAGCCACAAAGTTTATTTTTCAAGAAAAAACACAATTTAATGCGACCCATAGGTAAAATTGATTAAACATCAGTGATCAAAATTACTGTTAACTCTTGTGAGGTTTTCAGTTATATTGTGATTCATTAATTAGTGTGAATTTGATGTGAAAATAGCATTTAATGGCCATGTGGTAATTTCCTCTAGTGGCCTGTTTGATGCTATCAAATACAATAGGGCCACAATATATTACCATATTTATAGTAATTTTGTAATATATACCTACCATTACCGTACATGTCGTTAAAAATCTCCATGTACTTTTACATTACAAAACAAAGTCTTATGGTTCCTTCAGGGTTCAGTATGAAAGAAATCCTGCAAAACGCATGAGCATGAAATTCTTTCATGAAATATCCGAAGCGATATCCAATTATCCATTATTCTTTCTCATTGAAGCAATGAACATACTCAGTCACAATGACCTCGACATTATTTTATTTCACTTGCTTTGACTTTGAAATTGACATTAGCGTGCAATATTTAGACAATGCATGATGCATAATTTCATCTTTGAAGTATTGATTTATATCATATTGATACTTGGTAGCCTAAACATAGTTCCATGAATGCTAGTCTTTAACTTGCTTGTTATATTCAATTGATTTTGAAATCGGCGAAAGTTAGATAAAGAATGGATTGGAATTGGAGGTGATAGGAATGACGACATCTTCGTTTGAATAATCAGGCCATGTCTAGGTGCTTGTCATTAAAGGGTAAATCTCTGTAGGAGGTAGTTTGAAATGATTTTCAAAACAATAGGAGGGCTAATATGCTAGCTTAATTATCAAACAATACCAAAACAACATTGATAAATAAAAGTAACTTTTTTTTTAAATTGTGGATGTTTCTGAAACTGAATGCTAGCAAATTCATGTTCATTTTCTAGACAAATTAATGATTGCATACTAACATGTAAACTGCCATATTGAAAGATACATGTAGGCACCACACATATCACTGCCATTTCTAATATTCTATTGATGTTTCTATTGCATCCATGATATGTCATGTTTGTAAGTTAGTTCCGGAGTAATGCTTAAAGTAAAGGCAAGGCAAAGGCATTATGAGAGAATTCTCTGTAACTAACAAAAGAGGAATAAATGAACATATCAAAACTCGGATTCTACCTTTAATCACTGGTTCAAGAGTTTATCTCTATAAAAAAAAGAGAATTATTTGAAGTGCTTTTCAATGTTGTGGTTAATGTTTGTTGACATTAATGTACTCCATTTCAAAGTTCACTAGGACACAATGCCATTACTAGACAGATTGAACCAAACTGCATCAATGCAACTGTGATTAATATCTTCCATTTCGTGACTGTTGGAAGCTTTGCTGCTATTATTATGTAATTTCCTAGTCATATTTCCACTCTCTTGTCCTTTCTACTTTCCTTAATATTTCTGTCCTTCATTAAGCCCATAGGTATTTATCTACCTGTAACTGTTTAATCCATTATAAATACATTTTTATTCTCTGTAATCTTTACAAATGTTTATAATTTTGTCCCCAAATTTGATTTAAGGTGTGTCATTCTTTAAAAAAAGCCAATTCAAACCAATAAAAGCATACAATGTCCTTTATATCTAGTGGAGCGTGGTTAAAAATACTACCGGTAAGGATCAATACCTGAGAAATTCAGATGTGGGTAGGCTAAGTTTTGACAAGGAGGTGTTGTCACTGCATGAATTTTACACTTACTGCAATAAATCTGACTTTTGGTGTTCATTTCCATTTTAACACAAGCCTGGAGAAATCTCTATGCATTTATATTTTTAGCTGAGATAGTCCTGGGTTTCAACAACTTTAGAAGGAAATTTCACATTCACAACTGACAACTTCAAAATGTGTGAAATTTTAAGGCACTCAAGACACCTATAGATGCAAGCCTGTAACACATTTCCCTGTAAAATCGACACCATCGTAGGTCACTCTTTGCAAGGGAGATATTGATAGGGATGGGTAGGAAATATCCTTTTGTTGAGAGATAGCAAATAGAAAGGTGCTTTTAATTAATTTTGCCTGTGTGGGTCTTTTTATGAACTCGCCCAACCGAATCGCTTTCAGAAGGTGGCAGGCCGTCACAGAACAGCTTCCGTTTGACAGATAAAAGGTTTACATGTAGGTGAGGTTAATCTAACTTTTGTACCCACCCTCCAACTCCATAATGAACACAGGGGTCTGTTTGGAGCCAGAAGGGCGTTAACACATATACTTTAACACAGCGTTAATGCCCTTCTGGCTCTCAACGGTTGATATGCCAGATAAAGGTTCAGTGATTTTGAAATACACCCTCGGAGCTTTTGATTTGGTGTAACAATTCTATTTATTCATTTATCTATTTGTTTTTTGAGTAAAGTTATTGGTATTAGTTCACGTTGATCTTCAATTTGGCTTTGCATTTCATCGATCTACCTGTTTAGAGTATTCATCTTCCAATGTCATTGAAATACATTGCGGAATATGAGAAATAAAATTGTCACTTTCTCCACAGACATACAGATTTGACATTTATGACAGTACATGTAAATACTAGATATTCATTCCTATAATTTTCTCAAACATCTTGCCAGAATGATGAAAAATTTGCATAATGGTATTTCTTTTCTTCAATTGGTAATCAAACACCATGGCAGAAATAAGTAACATTTTATGCAGAAATGTGGGTGCTGTAAGTTTTGAGTAGGAAGAAATTTTAGTTACTAAATATTCAGATCCAGCTAATTTTGACCCATATTCTGTAAATTGACCATGGCAGGCTAGTGAAAAGTGGAAAAGGTGTATACAGGTATGCATATATGGTGCAAGATTTTGTTAACCTTTGCTTGAAACTGTGATATTGTGGTTGTATGTAGACCTATGCCTGCTGTGTTACTGCTGAACTTTTTGACAACTGTAGAAGGGTGTCCAAGAAGAAAAGGGTGCCGTCTGACCTTCAGTTCACATTTCTTGTCACTTCCACTCAACAAAGTGGACAAGGGATTCCAGAAGGAAAGAAAAGAGAGGGATGAAAACATTGTTGGTTTCAATTCTTTTCATGTAAAGTGAGCAGAAAACAGCTTAGTTATGGTTGAATTATTAGTGTAAGCGAGTAGAGAAAGATAGGATATGGAGGCTAACCTATTTTTACACCCAAATTATCCAGACTTGAAGTAAACAGGTCATTTGTGCTTGAGATTAGCTAGTATTTTGATACAGACATTTTGCTAACTTACTTAAATGAAGAAACAACAAAAAATATCAGTTATTATTAAAAAAACACATGTTTTCATTTTGCTTTAATACTGCATAAGTTGGACATGAAGATAGTCCTGAAAAAAATGAAATGTTCATCGTACTCCCTGGCTTGCTGCAAGTCAGTGAAGTATCATTGAATGTGCATTCTTAACATTTTGTTTCTTCTTTTATAAAATCAACCTTAATTCTGCTTGTGAATTACCCAACCCTTAAATGAACCTCTCTTTCCACTTTAGTACCATGAGATACATTTTTCTTTTTTTTTCAAATGCCATAATAACTTTTCTAAGCATGTGCTGCATGTATGTGTTTAATTTTTTAAATTAAGTTTTGTAAATTGTTAATACATGTAGTTTGATTTGAGTTTTTAACCATTAAAACTTGGATATTCTGCTAGAGGATATAAAAAGTCTGTCTTGAGATACCATTTATTACCTCTTCAGGTATAATCAGCAAGGACAAATAGATAAACCTCCTCTTTATGTAGAACGGCTGCTAGGCCTATGTTATACATCATATGTTCTGGTTTTATTTCATTGTAAATTATTACTGCTGGTGACATACCAAGAAAAGCTGCTGTATAATCAGTGATAACACAATGTACCAAAGAAATGTCCAATTTGCTCAAAGCAAGGTCTGTGATAACTCCTTGCTCAAAGTTTTCTTTATTTGCCTGCAGGGGATACCTAGCCTTCAAGTTAAAGAGAATCCTTGCCAGTGATATTTAGTATTATGTTGACACCCAAGCCCCAAGCACATTAAAATGGTACTTTATTGCATTTATGGGCACTATTGATTTGCTATTTGCTGCCCAAATAACAGAAGAATGTCCATTTTCAGGGGTTTCAGTCTAGATAGAATCCAATGTATGTCTCCAAAAGCTATAAATGTAATGATTTGCTTCTTGAGTCTCCAGTAGCCCATTGTATAGGCCTATACACTATGAACACGATGACAAAGAAAGCGGACAAAATATACAGCACCTCATTGTACCTTCCACAATTGCTCTGGTAGACAAAAGAACATCCCTTGATTGCTATTATGTAAAAGTATGTAGAACAGGTGCCACATGCATATTCACCTGTTCTACTTGTATGTGAGGGGGGTGTTCCATCGGTCTCAGAATTTGTATATGAAGTGTTTATGGTGGGCTTTTAGGTGTGTTGAGATTATGGTCAAATGCCGAATGATATGGTAAGGCTGTATAGTCACTATGGATTGGAGTGTGATAAAAATGGTAGATTGTCTATCAGTATATCTATCCATTCATCTGATTTTCTATTTATCTGTATATCTATCCACTATTCTATCTATCCACCTGTCAACTTATCTGTCCGTCTATACAGCATGTACACTGTCTATAGATCTATTCAAAGACTTGTATATTGTGTTATACATGCGATCATTTATCAAACCATCATTGTATTTGTATATCAATATATCAGTAATAGAATTGATATCAAAAATTATATATATAAATCACATATTTTAGTATTTTTGCATGATTCTGGTGCCAGTCGGTAGTAATAAAACCATACTTTTCAATAAAATCCAGGAGAGTTGAAAGTCATAAATAATCGATAAAGTTAAGCAATCTGTAACAGTAACAGATGAATGATTTTACTGTTGGGGTGGTGGTGAAAGATCAAATAAACAACAAATAAAAAAGATAAATGGCTCAAATAGCCTTATTTCCGTTTTCCCATATTGTTGGAAATTATCAGAGGGCAATTGAACTTTTACTTCATCTCCATATAATTGTATCCAACCTTGGTAATAATAATTTGTTTTGAAGCAGAAAAATGAGAAAAAACAGGATGGTGGAAGATTGAAAGAAATCAGAAAAGGAATAAGAAAGTTATGGATGTTTGAAAATCTCAAATTGGCAATTTGGTAAGTAAGCAGTTGAGCCATCCTTTTGATGACGATTGATAATTGGTATTTGATTATATTCATTGGAAAAAGAAAATCACATTTCATTTTATTCAACTAGTCTTTTGAGTATTGTTGAGCTCAGACCTTCCTTTATGACATTGGGCTAAACAATTACCGGTAAGCAATTCCAGAATGTCCATGTTAACATGTAATACTGACCCTTATTTCCAATTACTTAGACCCCATTTACACCAAGCTTTTAAAGCTTGGTGTAAATGCAAAGCCGGCCCGAGGCCCTCCCAAATTTGGGACTACCTCTGGAGGTAGTCTCGGGCTGGCCCGAGGCCGGCCTAAATTTGGTGTAAATGGAAAGGAGGCCTCGGGGCCCCCAATTTTGCGCACGATGCGACGCTGTTACGTATACGGAACAACAACAAAAAACGCGCAAAGTATTTCCGGAGTATCTGGCGTGCAAGCATCAAGTTCAATTGAACTAACCTCCTCCGACATATTATAAATTTGATAAAGATATCAGAACAGACGATAATTGTATCCTTTTATGAATTTCCTGATGCTGGTAAGAGTTTTCTTATTTTGTTCCTGAACGGACTGCATTTTTGTAGATCATCATCGACGAAACGGAGTCGGAGATCGAGAGTATGAAAAGACAACACATCGCGCACGCGCACGTGAAAGAAAAAAAAATGTTTTGTTTACAAGTAGGGCGACACGTGCGGTGAGTTTGGGAAAGGAGGCCTTAAAATGCCGGCCCAATATTTGGTGTAAAAGCAAAAAATTGCGGGCGTCGGGCCGGCCCTTTGGTGTAAATCGGGTCTTAATGTCTCAAAAATTGTCTAGACTGTTCTAGTCCTTTACATACTTATTCATGGACAGCAAGTGTCCTGGGTATGCGTGGCTAGTAAGATGGGAGCTAAGATGATAATTCATGGAATTTTTTTTTTATGTTAACAAGTTAGATTTCTTTATCCAAGGCCTGTCCTTGTTCCCAATCTTCTCCTATATATGCACATAAAACTGTCTCCTCCTGTATACATTGACATGGCATGTAAGACCTTGTAAGACATGTCTTGTAACACAGGGCAATGTTTACTTTACCAACAAAAAAACATGGAAAATATCCAATATGTCCAAAGGACTTTCCAGACTTGCATTTAAAAGAGTTTTGTTAACACTTTCTGCATACAGTCACATGCTTACTCAGATTAAAGAAAGACGGATTGTAATTGGCAGAAATTAGTTTACTTAAGAACTCCATTGTGTCAATAAGCATTGAATGTTTTCAAGTTATTTGATTTCTGATTCATGGAGGGTTAGCCTTTCTCGACCTCTTACAATGAAAGCGATTGTTTGAGCATGTTTTCCGTCATATGCTTTGCTTTTCTGCTACATGGGGCGAGAGAACCAGCAATTATTTCAGCTGCAATCCGTGATTAACGTGTTTGTATTTCTTTGTCAATGTTTCCGCCAAAGAGTGGGCTAGGCTCCAGATTTAATATTTGAAAAAACTTTTGATGTTTTGTTTAGTATGATTGACCACCCAAAAGGGGAAAGAAGCCATTTCAAAAAGATGATTGGACCTGTCAAATTCCTTTCATGTCTTGATGTAATCAGTTAAAGTAATATACTTTGAAAACTAGTATTCTGAATCAATCATTGTTGTCACCTGTCATCTGTTGGAGTCAGAAGGGCATTAACTCACATCCTTTGTATAGAGTTAACACCCTTCTGGCTCCAAACAGATGATGTGTTGAAAAAAATATGAATTTTTTTTTTTTTTTTTGGAAAATAAAATCATATACCGGTATACAAAATATGTAGGCCTGGAATATGTTGCAAATGATAGATATGAAAATGCTGTACATATCAGAATGCAAGATTTTTATCTTTCTCCTTAAACACATGAAGGAAATTTTGTTTTGTTTTAGGCTTTACTATATTCTAAAAATAAACATGCATATTGGTTCAAGGGTTGTTCATAGAGAAAGGATCATTTTCTTGATTTTCAGGTTAATCTACGGACAATTTTGGTCTGTCAAATTGTATTATTTAATGGGTTCAAAGTTTAAATGTAATGCCCCATATGTGAACTTTATGATTAGACAAGAACATGTATGACAAACAGGTGACAGATACATCATGGTTCAATCGTTTTACTCAAATTGTTGTCATACATTCAACACTTTATAATATATTTGAAATCACACATGTTCCTTCTCACTAAAAATCACTGATAACTTGAAATCATAAATAAGTCGATTTGATGCTCCATTTGCACATGATAATAGAGTATCTTTACTTGGCATGGCAGTAATAATTTATTCTGTATACTACAATGATTCTGTGTTAAAGTTAATCCACAATCAAAGTTCACAGGTAAATGTTAATCTGTAATTTTTCATGCTCCAGTTGAAAGCATTGCTGAGCCTGTACTTGACAAGTTTATCAATATATCTGTTTACTTTGAGATAATTGCAGATCATGAATAAACAGATAAAAAATGGTTTTGAATTCTTGATTGGAAATAAATGTGCTAAAAGTTTGTTATTGTGAGTGTTATTATTCGTCAAATCCTCGTGTATTACAGGCCTCTTGCATCAAGCGTACATGAATTATAGATCTTTTCTGATACTTGATGAAAGCGACAGATCGTGCTTGATAGCGATTCAAGCGAATGTTACCTCGATTCTCTTGTTCAAGGCACATATAAAGAGGTGACAATATTTTGGTGCTCTGTATATTTCAGATTGAGTTGAATTGTTCAAGTTATTTGCTGTCTTAAAAATAGGGATAGCTTGGGGAAAAAAAGTGTTTGTCATTCTAGGATTTCTCACGGTGTGAGAGTAGATTTCCTGAGTATTCACACAGGCAAAAAATATCTTCAATATACTTGATCCCTTTTTATATCTTAGGTTATAAATACATCTACACAAATTTTTTCTCTTGTTTTTCTCTTGTTTATTTCTGATAAAGTGTCTATCCCAAGTTCTAAATATAACATTGATTTGAATTTGGCGTGTCATAGCAGGTTCAAGGGTAGGTATAAAGAAATCATATTGATAAATGATTTATCTACCCACCGGAGCAGTAAGTCTTTTCCTCTGAAGAAGACAATTGTCATTCTGCTATTGGCAAAGCAGACTTCCCTTCATTTCCACCACAGACAAAGAATATTAAAGGCAAAGTGTGCCCCGCAGAGGAACAAATTAGACACTTGAACTTCGCTATGTGGGCCATACAAGTGCAATTGTCATGGTTGATTTGATAGAATGCTCTAAAAGGGATCATATGGATGAAATGTATGATTTCTTTCCATCTCATGTTTTTAGAGCAAGGGCACCCCATGTTTCGATCTGTTGTTGTGCTTGTGTTGGATGAGAGCTATAGCTTTACCTGGTTATTTAAAAGTGCTTTTTTCTTTCTTCAAAAGGTTATTTTAAAAAAATCTATAAAGAGATGATAGTTTACCAAATGAATTTCAATAACTTATATTAATTCCACATCCTTAAACCTCTTGCAACGTAGATGAAAATATAGACTTCATAACTAGATACTATTATCGTCTGTTAAGAGCCAGAAGGGCATTAACTCTGTGTTAAATGATAGGAGTTAATGCTCTTCTGGCTTTCAGCAAATGATTATATATGCTAATGATCTTTGACATGAATGAATTGATGTATGATAAATGATGTTTGAATCCCTCATTCAGGATTCAGGATTCAGGATTACCTAGTAGAGATAGTTTTGTTCAATTCTTCATTCAGGTTATACAAGGAAAATAATGCTAGGGTGTTGTGGGGGCTGGGGCAGGTTGGTAGAGGAGTCAGACTTTGATCCACCTCTCTGCTAATGCTTTAAAAATTTGATGCGTAAAACATAGTTTATAGTCGATTTTGAGTTATAAGCCCATGAAGGATCTAGCCAAATATGTTCAGGTTTTTTGACAATGCTCTGGCACTAACCCGAAACCTTTGTTACTAATTCCTGTGTGGTAGTGATTGATAACTCCCTGATAGATTCAACAAAACCAGGAATCTCAGATCTATAACCTGCCTGGGCTCCCGTGGGACTAGACACCCTGTCTACTTTTCTTGTCTTTTGGAATCCAGCCTCAAACATCCATGTCAATACATGGGATTAAGCACAACATTTTAACAGGCAGGTAAATGAGCTGACCATATTGTCAAAAGACCATTAAAGTCTCAAGTCTCCTTGGTCTGATACAGTGGGTGACAAGAGGGCCATTGATAATGGGATTTGGGGTTATTGATACCCCTATCTGGTCTTTGATAGGGGTTCTGTAGTTTTGCTGGACATACTAAAGTGTAATGGATACTGGTCTTTCGGAGGTCATGAATCAGTGCCTCCATTTTAGGAATCAATGTCTTGATTTCCTCATGACCTATTCAAGTTTAACTAGTATTTTGTAACTGTAAAGTAACTGTTACTTTTGAACCCTACCAAGATCATGAAGATGACAATGGTAGATATCAGACACATTCAACAGGTCATCTACGGCCACTGGCTTCCCATAGAGGATGTGTGTGATACAGGGTTACAACTTCTGCAGTGGCCACCGTTGTAGAGAGGCCACCTGTATGAAGACCAATTTTAATCATATAGACTCATAGAAATTTTAATTCATTTATTCAAAGGTGAAAGTGGATTTTTAAGGGTCAAAGGGTATGATTTCTGTTGTTTGACTTCTTGTACACAGGTTTGATTGTATACATTCTATTCAGTAACCATGAAAATTAAGTCATTCATTTTCAGGAGGCTGGGTTTCAGGATTGTGTAATGTACACAAGAAATGACTACAAGAAGAGTGCATGAAGACTTCACGTTTCTGTTTATTTCACCTAAAAGCAAATCACATTCCGACAATAGAACACACTCTGAAACAATAATCACAGGATAAAAACTATGGCTTTAAATATCCATAGTTAGCTTTGATGTTCAAGCTTTTCTGAATGTCTAAAGAAATAACATTATTGATGTGCTTTCTATCATCTCTTTCGTTCTTTCTCTCTCTTTTCTAGATTATGAAATTGCTCATCCTGTTCAAGTGGATTCTTCAGGGAGTTACCTTTCGCATCATTTAAAACCAGTGAGGAGAAAAAGGAGTATAGACAATGAAGACGTTGAGAGGACAAATACAAACAATTTATTGTCAGCAAACTTTACAGACTCAACAGAGAGGAAAAATAAAAGTAGGCCTCATTCAAGTGCCAGCAGTAGCACGATTCACCTTAAATTTAATGCGTATGCTCAGGATTTTGTGCTGGAGCTAGCGCCGAACGATGAGCTCACTGCTCCGGGTTTTATGGTGCAGCGCCGAAAGGACGGCAAAACGACAATGGAAGAGTACATTCCGGAAATCGATAGTTGTCACTATCATGGCAGGTTAACCTCACACCAGGATTCGTCGGTGGCGCTTAGTCTGTGTAACGGAATGGTAAGTGGAATTGCTCTTTTTGTGGTTATTTTTCCCAGCTCTTCAGCTCTAGAACAACCCTCACTCTCCTAACGTCAATATCACATTATTGCTGCTGTATACTTTACGAATCACCAGCAACCAAATTAAGGAACCACTGTGATATCACCCTGATCCAGAGCCAGTTGGATCTTCTTTCAGAAAGGAAAATGTTTGCCCAGCTATTTTTAATTTGAATATTGCGTAGACAGTCACCAGTCATTGTTTTCAGTTGGTCAGAGGTCTCTTTCAGCATCATACCGGTATTCTACAATGTACATGTATATCAACTGAAAACCTTTTTTATATTTATGGAATTGGCAGCACTGGCCCTATATCAAGGACTGCTAATACATGTAGATGGTTGTTGCAAAGATCAAAGGTCATATGGAAATAACAGAAGCCACAAAAGTATTAAATATAATTGATTGCTTACATATGTTGTCAATCAGGGGTTGTTGATGTTACTCCTAGTATTCAGGATGTGGTAATTACACATTATTTCTGGTCAGGGGTTGTTGATATCACTCCTAGTGTGGTAATTACATGTTATTTCTGTCAAGCTGTCAAGTAACCTTGTTTATTTGTTTTCATCAAGATTTTTTTTTTTATTAATTCAACGTTTTTGTCGGCATCAGAGCATACTGATTTAGGTCTCCCCGTTGACAAATATATTATGACAGTTTTGATGCTTCCAACAGATTTTGCTGTAATTGTTTATAGGCAAATATTTCAGCTATGATATCAGAAAGCATGCATGTATGGATCACTTCCCTTGGAATGTTGGATTGAAACAGTGATTAATTTATATTGATTGCCACCTGTCAGTTGATGATAAAAAATGAAATAAATGAAGATTGAGATAGATAATTAGAGAGAGAGAATGAGAGAGAAAGAGGAAAAAAGAAAATTGAAAACAAACAGCAACAATAACAACAACCAAGTTTAGAAAAAGTTTTTTACCGTAATATACAAAGGTGTGCAAGACTGAAATGACGATTGCCTCGATTATGTTGAAATGCCGGACAGCAGAAAATGATTATGGACATGTGAAAAGTTTATTTTATTGCATGTCACTAATTGCATTCCTGACAAGAACACTATGATCTTAATCAATTACAGTGAAACCTGTCTATAAAGACCACTCAAGGGAGACAAGGAAAGCGGTCTTTATGAGCAGGTGGTCTTTATGGACAGGTTCCTTTAATAATGTTTCAATGGAAAATGCTGTTCAAGAGAAACAAAGATTGTGGTCTTTATAGACCGGTGGTCTCTCTATACAGGTGGTCGCTAAAGCAGGTTTGACTGTACAAGGTTTTAGACCTGCATACATGTAGATTCATAAAGCTGAAGAGCAAGGTGAGTCAATAGAGTCCCACTAACTCTATCAATTGAGAGATTATTGCATCACAAGTACACCCTAAGCTGGCAGTTATGCATAAAGTGGACATGTTGCTCTGTAAGCAAATTATGACTAGGCCTAGCTTGAAGATTTTATTTGCATTTTATCTTGATTTTAAACAGTTGCATGGAGAGGTGGGTGTGCAAAATTGGTAGGCCTATATGTTGTTAAAGATGGTTTCCTTAGATCCTCTAGGGGGGTCCTCCCTCGTAGTTATGAACCATGTGGACAGAATAAACTTTTAAGTTTAGCAAACTCATTGTTCATGTTAAACTATGATCACTTGACTTGTACTCTCAGAACAACGAACATTGTTGTTTTGAGCCTCCTCGTTGTTAGTGAGCCGCCGTTGCTTCGTTAAATTTAAGTTTCAAAACCACAAGTCCCATATGAACCTAGCTAATGCTACTATTGCCTAGAGACTTGCCCCAATGATATTATTATAAAAAACATGAATATAAAATGAGACTTTGCTTGTTCAACGTGGCACGTTGTGTTTTCATTTGCTTACAGTCCATCAGAACAGTTCAGCTGCCTCTTAGCTAAAGAAATAACTTGGTGAAACATGTATTAAGGGTTAATGTTACCTTCCTGGCCCCTAGGCTGGCTGAAATCTTGACAGAGAGCCTAATATCCTAGGTCATTAAAGACTACATAGTCAATCCCAGAGTAGTTAGCTAAAAAATACACTGAGGAGTTCCAGATCGATCGACTCCGAGCCGAACCCAGAGCGAGCCGAGAAGCCCCAAAGCAAACTCTCCAACTTTCACCCCTAAGAGGATGCCGACAAGATCGTCTGATCCTGGCCGATGGACATCGGATTATCCTCCAACTTCTATTCTCGAAGTTTGCTTGGGCCAACAGGGCATGTTTGATTTCTTGAGTGTTTTCTATGCAGTTTCATAACACTAGGGCTGCTAAAATATCCCGGGCACGTGTGGGAGAGGACTAATTTGTTGTTTCGGCAAGCAGCAAAGCCATGATACGTGTGCACCGCTCTTCATGCCCAATTTTAATCCATAATACTAATTTGAATTGCTATTGTATAGCTTTTCTGTTTTGCCATCTCCATTTGAGTTTTAAAAACAAGATAATTAGAGGTGGCAATTAGAAATTTATCATCCATTCATTATCGGTCGTTTTTTAGTTTTTAATTAGTTGAAAACGTTATTTAACTTTGAAGAGCATAAGAAGATACTTGTTACATGTAATGTAAGTAGTTGAAGTATTTAAGAGCTTAGCTTGTGTGTGTGATAATATGTCTGATAACCTTGCGATCGTTAAGATGTAGGTTTGGATAACAAGTGCAAATGTGTTGTTCTCTTTAGACATTTTCACTGCATGATAGGATAAGTTCTTTAGTTTGTTTTCGTCAAAAACTGCAGTTCCATTAACTTTTTAATCTGCTAATTGAACCATGATTCCTGTTCAGCTCAGTGGTGTTGTATAATAAGGGACTCAAGATGTAGGAAATACTGGGGATTAGTTCTTCCACATGAGTTCATCATAATGTCCTTTTAAACATCAGTTAGAAGATTATCTCCATCAAAATATAGGTTTCCTATGTTAAAGGCAAATGCCTGTCAGAACTGAATGTATATGTTATAGCTTTATTTCTAATGATATTGTATAAAGTCTTGCATTAAGTCTATAATTGTTTCACAATATTTCACATTTACAATATGAATGTTTTTGGCACATACCCATGTATATATTACTGATCTGTACCTGTATAGATTTAGAAATAAATCTCTTGTAATTTTCACAGAACAAGAAATTGATTTGCTAATATTAGAATCTCGCTCTAGACTATGTATGAACTATTTTTGTCCATAAAATCTGATGATGAATACTCTGATATGTCTGAGCCATTTCCCGCAGCCCCTTTTGATTTGGACCGACTCTGCCTACTAATCCCTCAGTTGTTTGGGGATTAAGATTAAAAATGGTCTAACGTAATCCCCTGAATAATTTTTCATTTCCGTTCTACCTTCTCCCGAATCCCATTGCAACCGAATAGAAAGATAAAGATGATGGATGTAATAGAGTGCTGAAAGATGTCTAGCCTTGGAGGCAATGTTGAGCATATTTTTGATTTGTTTGTTGCAGAGCAAATCTCCGTAAAGGCTGTGGATGTACTAAGTGAAGATACTGTTTACGAGATGTATTTCTTTTTTGTGGAAAAGTAGTTTAGCATTGTTTAAATTGTTAGAAATTCTGCCATAACCACAATGAAGGGAATTTATATGCTTTGATACCACAATTTAAAGAATTTTCATGTTTATTTTCTTTATACTCATTCTTTGTGATTTTATTCTGGTTTGGTTATTATTATAAATGAATCTATGCAGATTGTACTTTAACTGAATTGTGCTTTCAGTGGTTATGATATAATTTATACCCCCCCCCCCCAAAAAAAAAGATGAATGTAGTGTGGATCATGAAACCAGGGAAGTGTGTCTAGTTACACTTCCTTGATGAAACATAAAATTGTGTATGTTTTACGGTCTCTGGCATCACATACAGAACTTTCTTTTTTGCTATCTAGAATCCATCCACTTGAGCATTTTGGAAACATTACACTGACATTAACCTAAATGTATATGAATTTGCATGCAGTGCTAGGAGGATTTGTGAGTGGTCTTGGTCTCCAGAAAAACCAGTTGGCCCCAAACTTGTGTACTTCAGGTACTGGGTGTGAAAATCCTCTCTCAGACCTCGTTTACAGTACAGGGCCAGGCCGAGGCCGACCTTGGTCAGGCCTTAATTGCGGTACTCGGCCCCTCAATTTTGTGCGTTTACAGTAGCGGTCTCTGGCCGGCCTATATTACAACCTTTCAATATTTTGTCGTAGTGGCGCCCAGCATGTAAACAAACGTTCATTTTGGTGGGCGCGCGCAAGAAGAGAAGACGAGAGGATGGATGAGGAAGGTCGTATTCATAGAATTCAAAGGTATAATCGTGACAGGAGGATAAGGAGAGAGCAATATCATGACGTCATATCCGATGATGTCATGATCGCTGCACTTCCGGGATCGCATTTGGTACCGCATTTGGGTCCGCGTACGTTTACACTGGTGGAAGGCCGGGCCGAGACTACCTCCAGAGCTGGTCCAAATGCGCGGCCGCTTTTGGTACCGCATTTGGCCTTTTGAGCGTTTACAGTGAAGTTTAGGCCGGCCTCGGCCCGGGCTAACTTTCACTGTAAACGGGGTCTCAGTCAGTTGTTACTTTATCTATTCATCAGGCATATATTGTAGTAGGGGCAGTAGATCCTACATGTCCAGAAGCTATGCAAGTCAAAACTTTTTGTACCTCCCCTTTTAAAACATTTCAAAGGCTTCAATTGACAATGGAATAGGTCTCTTTATTTCCAGAGCTCCAAAGAAACTGAAACTGTTTGGGTGTGAAGGAAGAGTTATTGTATTTATTTCTTTTTAAATTGTGAATGTATTTTTTTTTTTCATTTGCAACTTGTGTACCACTGTTTGTTAATAATTCACCATACTGCACAGGCATGCAAAAATGCCATAGGCGGGAAATGCTTATTTCTCCTTATAAAATGAAAATATTTTTCTTTGTTTAAGTTTTCAATCTTTACAGATTATCGAGCCAGTGTAAAGGACGTGCTGTTATGGGACCTTTCCTTGACATCATACTTTAAAAAAAAATTGTATTCTCTATAGAGTAGTAAACTAGTAATTACCAATAATTATTGCTATCACTACTACCCTCATCCACATGATAATCATTTCCATCTCCTGAAACCATCATGACCCTTTCTGCACCACCAAGTTTACAAATGGTGTCACAAATAATTTTTGTGATGGAAATTTTTTATCAAAGTGCTTTTTTCATTGTTCGTCTTGATACAAGCATTGTTTCATGGTGTTAACCTCACTCTTTATGAACCAGTTTTTAGTTTTAAAAAGAAATACAAGTTTTTCTAAATCCAAAAGTAGTCTTATGCCATATTTTAATTGGGGAGTGGCACTGAAAGGGTTAAATTAAGCACCATTACCACCACCACAGTTGCTGCCAAAACCACCACCACACCACCACCACTACTACTACCACCACCACCACCACTGCCACAGTTGCTGCCACCACTACCACTACTGCCACCTTCGCCACCACCACCACCACCACACCACCACACCACCACCACACCACCACTACCACCACCACCACACCACCACCACCACCACCACACCACCACCACCACCACCACCACCACCACCACCACCACCACCACCACCACCACCAACACTACTACCACCACATCAATACCATCAGCATAACCTTCACCATCATCAACAACACATCAATTGTGAAGTAACCCTGTAGAAATGGAAAAAAATAACTTAACATAGAGAGGATGAATCTCTTGATTGATTAGTTTCGTAGAAACTAGTTTGCACTTGAGATTTTCAATTGTGAACTTGCGGACTATCTTGCTTTGTTCATTTATGAATGAAGGAAATGTGAGAAGACCTGAAAAGTACTCTTAATCAACTCTATTCTTCTCTAGGAACCCAAGTGAAGAAGGGGACTCATTAACACAGCAGGGCTTATTTACTATCAGGATGCACCCTTTTTCATTTGAATCTCAAAGTCTGACAGAAGTGCTAGTTAACTGTGAGGCAAGCACTTTCACTGTAGTAAAAACAATGTACACCACCTTGTGGAGAATTGAAAGACGTATAATTTTGATCTTATCATCATAGTAACAAAAATGATATCTATTATAGTAGTTTTGTTGATGTGGAAGACCAAATCACTTCACTATCAAAAAAGTTTATCACAATCACATTTATTCTTTATTTTTACATGCAAAATACTATTTCTCTTTCAAATATATAGCCCAGTTATGAAATAAAGAATGCATAGTGTATTTTAAAGTTTAAAAAAAAAATGCTTTTTTTTTATTGACAAAAAATGGAAAAGGGCAGAAAATGGGATTTTAATCGAAAAGGAAATTGGTTTGTGGAGCGGTTAATTGGAGATGCTTAGTTTCAGGAAGGGTCTTATCTATTACTTCCTTCAATACCTACTGTCATTGATACACTGACAATCATCCAAAGCCAGTGATATTATTATCTTTTGTTTTCTGTTAAGTGAAGTTATGTAAAAACCTTTTGTGGCCACAATTGTAGGAGTGGTCAAAAGATGAGTAAAAATGATCACAACATTGCTGTTATTCAGACAGTTGTTTTCTTTTCAATCAGATTTTCTGCAAATATATTCTACGATTTATTACCAAAACTCTGTTGGCAAGACAGAGTTTGATGGCTGGAAAACATTTCATAAAATTTCATGTAAAGAATTAATCTGATAAATATATTTCTTTCTAGATTAGTTATTACAGCTTTTTATAATTTTTTGACTTTTTAAACGCCACAATGCATGATAGTAGCAAGAGGTTTTTGTTATTCTCAATATTATATACAGTGAGAGCATACCAGATATACATTTTTTAGCCCTTATAGGAAAAAGTGTGCATTTGGTAGAGTGAAGTCACTCAACATGAATTATTCTGTTCGTGTTTGACAAGTTTTCCTAACAATCACTAGTGCCACTATAGTATTCATACACAAGTGTATGTGAAATATGTTAGTTACCTGAAGAATTGTTGTAGTGTACATGTGATATTCACTATACAACATTTGGTCCCCACCAAAGTGACCAAATGGAGCCCTGCGATTCTTATGTCTAGATGCCTATTCATACAAATCAAATGGCTTGCATTTAAACTGTATCAATCTAAAAACCCTGTGACAAGTTCTATTGGTGGACTATACTTTGATTACATAATTCGTAGTGAATGGTATTACGTGAAGTGATGGAAGGTGGTCTGAAATCCCTTCCATTTTATTCCATGCTTTTGTTGCTAAGACCCATTTCACCTCCATAAAAGAGATGTCTCTGCTTTACAGTGATTTGAAGTGATGGAAGGTGGTCTGAAATCCCTTCTATTTTATTCCATGCTTGTGTTGCTAAGACCCATTTCACCTCCATAAAAGAGATGTCTCTGCTTTACAGTGATTTGATGTGACAGCTTCAAGTGCTGTTGGCACAATGCCTTTGGACAAGGAATGGAAGCTTTGGAATATAATGGGGATTTAGTTTCATTAAAGGTTTCATAAAAGCATCTTCGCTTCTTAGAGGCGTTGTTCATTCAGTCGAGAGATCCGCTATTGTGCCGACAAAAGGAGTTTGTACAGGCTCTTCGATTAGTTTAGGGTGCCTGGATCATATCCGGGGTCGCTGTACACACCCTTCCTTGACTTTCGTATTTTCTTGTATTCTCTCATTCCTGCGTTGTGACCGATGAGTGCAGGTTGAAAAGCTTTGTCACTATGAAATTGTTAAATGTTATATTAATGTTATTTAGCATTTTGATATAGTTGTGAAAACTGTTAAAACTGTGTTTTACTGTTACTTCGAAATCAATAGAAACTTCTCTGAAAGTTTTAAGAGAAATGATTAATATCCCACAAGGGGAAAGTAAGGAAATTTTCAGTGAGAATAACAAGAATTCATACCAGGGTAGTATACATTTCAGAGCCCTGTTTCATAAAACTTGTTATCAATAACAACTGCCTCATTTCTATGACAGATTTGCTCTCAGCCAATCAGATTCAAGGATTTCAGTAGCTTATAAAAATTATTGTAACTTGTTATTGATAATAGGTTTTATGAAACAGAGCCCAGATCAGTTATAATACAGCTATCATCATAAATACAGAGTGAATAGAAGAATTCCTCTGTATAAATAATCTTGTTTCGCATATCCTTTTGGACAGGTTTTTCAACGTGTATTTAAAAAAATACTTTTGATTCTAGGCTTGTCTATAAAACTGTATTTGCTATTTGCAAGAAAAAAATCTCAATTTGTTCTTCTGTGCTTGATAAGTAACCATTTAAAAGATTCCAGGTATTACAATTATGCCTCATGATGAGATGATATCTGAATATAATGCTTAAATGCCTTTTTAAAAAGCTCTTCAAAACATCAAACTGTTTGGTAGAAAAGCATCATTCTTTTAGGTTATTATGTAATTCTCAGCCCTTCACAGAATTCTATGAACTGGGTACTCCATTTGAAAATAAAATTTCCAGAGAAAGGAAAATAGTTGTGATGTGAGTAAATTTCTTGTTCATATTCTAATTTCCCACAAATGACAAGTCGCTATCCATATGCTTCCTAAATACTTGCTTATTCCGGATGATTTCAGTATAGAAGGTATGGCTTTCCTTCTTTTATAGAGTTTTCTTGAAAGATGCCCCTCCAAAGATAAAAAAGAGTAGGTTATGGTTTTATGTCCTTGTTCTTGACTCATTCTAATAGATTCCCCCCACCCAAGAAATTGAATATAACATGTGTTTTGAGGAAATCAGCTAACAAGTCATCTGGAATATTTTTTTTAGCAGAAAGAAAATGTTTTGGAATTTGAGTTTGATGAAATGAGCTTCCAAGTCATTTCAAATGTGCTCGGTTAATATTTGAGGGTTTTTTAAAAAGTAGAGCCCCTCCACCTCCAGAAAGAACTGAAAATAATGTGGGATTTGCAGATAAAGATTCCAGAATTCTATCTTGGAGAACCTACACACCTTGCTGTCACACTAGATACTTGTATGCTGTCCGCTGAGAGCCAGAAAGACATTAACTCTGTTTAATATGATACGAGTTAATGCCTTTTGGCTCTTAGCTGATGCTATAAACCCTTATTATTGTGATCTCTGGCAAGGGAGAATGTTTCGACTGTATCCTTGGGTAAGGTGTTGCGGAGGGAAGAAAACCACCAAGTCAGCATGACGCTTGAATGTTGGTGATTACGTGGGCCCTTGGAGGTAGGGTCCAGAAACCAAGGCTTGTCAGGGACTAGTTAGAGATGAATCTGGAAAGGATTCAACTCGATTAGAAACAATTATCAATCAATTGCCTGCCTAGTGTGATGATGGAGGAATCGAGAGTAAAGTCTTCTTTTTTTTGCAGTGGTTTTACAAAGTCTTTACAATCTATAGCTGTGTGACACCTCTCTGCCTTTAAAAACAGAATTACACTTCAAACTTGTGCAGAGTTACCGACAAAAGATGTGAATTGTCATGAATTCTGAATTTGAATTCGGTATGAATGATGAATAACATATCTGCAATGAGGACATTGTCTGTTTGGAGCCAGAAGGGTGTTGAATCTGTGTTAAAGTTATATGACTTAGCTCCCTTCTAGCTCTCAACAGACTTGTGCATGTAGGCATACATAACGGTACATACCATGTAACTCGAGTCTATACTGCAATATAAATTCGAATAGGCCTTCATCCATTTCCCTCTTGAAGATTTATGAAAATATAGGCCTATATAGTGTTTTTTTTTTTAATCATCTCACTTCAAACAACCCTGTCACTTACCACATATTTAAGTTTGATACTATCTAAAGTCTCAAAAGGGATCTTGAATGTTTTGAAACTTGACTTCATGGTTGGCCCATTTTGAAAATGTCAAGAGTTGAAGGTATTTTTAGGACACAGCTAAAGTATCCAATATATTTTTCTTCCACACTTTGCAAGAATGGGAATGTGTCAGTCAGTGCCACTCTCGTTTACGGCGGCTTCCTTCCGTGCTTATGCTCTTCGTGAGGACGTCACCTTCTCATCTTGGAAGTCTTGTTGAAGACGTCACCCCTCCAGGAAATACCTCCTCCATATTACCAAGTGTAGGAAATATATTACAAGAGGATGATGTAGTGAGGGGGGGGGGAGAAGAGAGAATGAGAATAGGAGAGAGAGAGAGAGAGAGAGAGAGAGAGAGAAGAGGACACTGAGAAAAGAGGAATGAGGTAAAGGAATGATGAAAGTGATGTAATGATAAGATGAATAGATAGAGATAAATTGATAAGGTGGATTGTAAGAGGAAGGAAGAGAGAATGGGAATGGGGAAGAGCATAGAAGGATTGAAAATATAAGGGAAAGAGAGAAGGAGAAAAAAGAGAGTGAGGTAGAACTAGAGGAAGAGGAAGAGGAATAAGGGGACTGGAGACTAGAGGAGAGATGATATGTTCATTTTTTTTTCACTTCACATAATCCACTCATAAATGGGAATGATGAGTAAGGTAGGGGATGTTAAGACCTTCCACTGGATCTGTGGACAGACATCTTCCCAGTCACCAACCCACAAATTACATCCCCTGTCAAGAAAATACTTTGGGAAAAGTATGATGTGCATCTGAAAGTTGTTTTCCACTTAAGACATCGGCCATGTTCATTACCTCCCCTTGTTCATCCAAACGTAGGATCCTCTTACTCAGGATAAATGAAGGTCAGCAGGTTCAATGATATACCAGACTAATTCCAGACACAAAATCCCGTAATTCTCGTCTCCCTATTCCCTCTTCCATCTTCCATCATCTTTTCATCCTATATAACAAATATTTGATTCCCCTGCCCTTGACTCCACCAAATGAAATTTGGTTTGGTAAGCGGGCGGGCGGAGTTGGGGTTTTAACCCTTTGTAGTTACGATCCATCTCGAGTAGACGTATCAGATCATCTAAATATGGATTGTAGAGAGAAAGCCGTGTTTGGTATTGATTAGCCTCCGAGCTCATGGTTTCCATGTACTGTTACAGAGGTTACTGTTGCTATTTTCATGGTTTTATTGACTAGAAGTGACCTGGAAAGAGACATGAGGTCACGGAGGCGTATGTCTAGACCTTGTTCACACGCCATGCAGTGAACCACCTATAAAAAAACGCAACAGCAAAATAAAGACCATTTTGTACATACGTGAATGGCAAGCAGGGATGAAAAAAGGAGCTGCATGCAACAAAAACCCAAAGGGAACTTGATAATTTGTTTATATAGGCCTAGTATACAGATATGTGATGCACAATATGCCTATATGTCATTTAATTCTGCCATGGTGGATATTTGAGGTGGTTTACCCAGGTACGTATGGACAGGTCTTTAGGAAACATCACCAATCATGTCCACTATTGATTGGACTACCGGAAGGCAGACAGCGGCTGACTGACTGACTGCCCGCCCGCCCGTTTGAAATGTATGGCAAAGATTTGCTCTCCAAACAAATCTATGAATGTTCCATAATTTGATTTAAGATTAGATAAACATCACAGGAATGCAGTGTTACATGTTTCGGAGATGTAATTGCTGGAGATTGCTTTCTATGCATGTCCTTTGGAGTTGGGACATGGATGGAAGTGTATTCTTTTAAAATTATGTTTCAAAACTTATCTGTAATTGACCTGTTGGATACTAAGTAGGGCCTACAAGATTACTGAAACCTTTTTTAACAGGTTGCAAAAATATAAAGGAAGCAACAGTGTTGCATCATTGTATATCATTAGTATTAATTTGTAATGAAGTTATCATCATTCAGAGAAATAAGGAAGCATAAATGTAGAACTTGAATTTTTGTTTTCCACTTTCAAGGGAACGGCATAAGACAAAGGCAATTAAAGAAGGAAATAGAAGGAAATAGAAATAGTAATAAAGGTTAACCCTGTGGGGATCAAACCTGGAATGCTAGGGTTAAACTGTTTTCAACATGTTGAAGAGTTCATAGTAAGGCTTGTTTGTAATGTGAGTGTGATGACATTCATATTCACTTCCTTCCCAAAGGTATTATACCCCATATCCACTTCCACAAGTAGAATTATGTGGTTTTTTTATGGGAAGCAAGCTAGCCACAGAGTTCAGTTGAAAACATCTGCTTTAGATACTATGCAGTATGAATTTGGTTCATTTTCTCTTGCTCTTTTTTGTTTTGCTGCCATCTTAACCCTACCATCTTAACCCTACCCCTTCCTCTCTCCTCCCCTCCCCCTCTCTCTATCTCTCACTCCAGCTCCTCCTTCCACCCTCTTTTTCTGCATTCTCTGGCTGCCTTCTCTCTTCCTTTCCCCTTTCCATTTTGAAGGCCCTGCTGTGTGACTGGACTAATAATGACCGCAGCCTAATAAGTTGATAATTTCCCATTTTTCCCCACATTGTCTTGGTTTAATAGGTTCTGATCCTTGAGCAATTGATTATAATGTGAAGCATATTGTTTACCATTTTCATGTTCTTACCTGGCTAATGAAAGTTGTGTTCACACTATATATAAACCAATTTTAGTGTGATCCATCTGTTTATCGCATGAAATTAATAAAAATAATAATATTCTGGATTCATTGAGTGCCTGATACATTTGCGATATCTCTATTTTGCTGTACAGATATTTTTTGAATACTTTTCTTAAAGTCTGTGTGTGTAGACCGATGACTGAACGATGTGATTTACACAATTATTGTTTTTGTCTACATACATGCTATAATACAGTTTGCTTAGAAACATAGTTCAAAAATATTGTAGTGGCTAACCCGGCCCATTTGTAGGTGAAGGAAGGTTGACTTCGTCCTTTGTTATAACGTTCAAACAAAAACTTTTGTGACATTAAACTTTGATGAATCATTAGTGACAGCGGTTTTCAAGGCAGGTGGCTTTCATTAATTGCAAAAATTAATTTTGTGATTCATTTATTTTGTGGCATGAAACTTTAAGGAATCAGGACCTCTCACAAATTTAAGGAAAGTTTCTTGCATGCAAATGTTTCTGTTTTTACAGCATGCAGCGAGAGCACTCTCCATCATTCTGTCTGTAGCATGACCAGCATGACCAGAGGGACAACATTACTTCTTTTTCTCCTCCTTTAATCCTTTGACATTTTCCTGGGGTGATAGGAAATGTGTTAAGAGTCAGTACACTGAGTGATTCATTTCAAAACTGGTCTGAGGGAAATTCAAAACTGGGACGCTCAACTTTAACTATATGAGCAATGATATGATGTCACGAATGTTGTTATCATTCAAACAGCATCTTAGCAGACACTCATTGCTGCGTGCATCTTAATGTTTATTCAAAATTAAGTCTGTCTGTTAAAAACTCGAGAAATGTTTGATTTTGTGCTCACTTTCCTGCACCAGGCAACTCGATGGCAGCAGAGTCGTGCAAAGAAACGATAAGCATGATCCCTCTGCAAAATGGGCATGAACAATCCATTTGCTCAGGTTTTCCTCCCAGCCCCGAAATGGCTCTCGTTAATGGTTCAAATTACACCCTTTCATAATGAATTAAGTTATAAGAGCCCATATTGTATCTTTACACCACCTCCATTGTTCAAAGTAGAAAGACTTTTAAATTGAAAGCTAAATAGGTCAAGGGTAGCCCATTCATCAGTGTTTTATTTACTTGCAGGCAGTCTAGTCCAATTTCTGTTTTTAAACTTCACCCTTATCCTTTTTTCTACCGCCCCCTCCTTCCAACTTGCATGAAGAATAAAGTGAGAAGCTGCCTCTGAGAGCTTTTCGTGACGAAAACATCCCCTCCAACTAAGTTTTAATAAAACTGTTGTAGTTAATCATTAAAATTTAATTTGTCTTTCATTAAGAAGAGTGAGGCGTAGCTGTAGGCTGATAGAAGTAGACCAACTAGTGAGGCAGGTACAACAATACAAGCTGTAATAAGTCAAGTCAATAAGTTTCAAGAATTGGTGATTAAAACTTCATTCTTTTGACAGCAGATCTTAACCCTTTGCCCACAGGTACCATGTGGTCCCTGTGCTAAGCCTATGGGAAAAAGATAATTCGGTAGTCATCAGTTTAACTCAGGAGTGTTGCAGGGGATGGAGATGGAATGAAAATTTTATGCAAGATTAAATTTTGTGAACTAGAGATTTTGCTATGTTAATAGCACCAAGATCTTACAATATTGCTTAATGCTATCGTAATTATGCTTAAACAATATTAGGGATGTGGGATTGCCACGCTGGTTGCATGAATTCAGGGCTTTCTTCGCCGATCGATCGCACTTAAAAATGACCGACAGGCCGCCGATCACCAAAAATGGTCGTTTCTGATGGCGGAAAACCCGATTGATCGACGAAGCATCTCAGACTTGCCGCCGAATGTGCCCCTCTCACCCCCCAAAATCCATTGAAATCCCATCGGCGGTGCGTTGGATCGTTTATGTGAACCCAGCTTTAACACATCAGCAAAGGTCCTTGATGATTTACCTGTGAGTCTGTTTGAATATAATGTCCTGGTTTGTTCCAGGTGCACCTGCTACTGCTAAAGTGTAACACTTGAAGAACACCTGATTAAATGTAAAGTTTTATTAAAGTTTTTGGTGAAGGGGATGGGTGGCTATCACTTGTCTGAGGTGCATATTAAGGAGAGGAACAATAATGAGAAAGTTTATCAAGGAAAGCTTAGTTGGCCATGACATAAAAGAAAGTGTTCATTCTATTTAAACTGAGCTATCAGTGATAAATATAATAAGATGTTGAAGATAGAGAGAGAGAGAGAGAGAGACACACACACACACACACACACACACACACACAGAGATAGAGAAAGAGACATACCAAATAAAAATACCATAGACGTAGTAATACATATATCACCAAAATGATGTGAAACAAGCTATTGACACCCCCTTGTGACCCAAAACAAATGAAGACCTCATCATCAACTTGTAGGTTAAACCGACTCCTCCAGCTAAACGCTCCCTGTACAACCATTCCTCTCTGTTATGATTTGTGTTATGATTCGGACACAGACACCCGGGCGGGGCTCTTTTGTCGTCCAAGCAGAAAGTCCTCTGCATTCCGATAAGAAATTTGTACCCCCACTTATTCTTTTTTAATACCTCTTGGTCATGGACTTTGTCTCATCTATGTCCACACCTTGGTGAATCCTATAAAAAGGTATGTGTCAATCAGATTGCTTTTGTCTCCCCCTCGTATTTTGCTTCTAAACTTTATCTGTCCGCTGATTGAGTAGACAATGCCGCATTTCCCATGGCATATTTTTAAACGAAAAGCTTGGCACTGTCTGTCATATTTGGCCAGGTACAGAGGTGAATAACACATTGATTCATAGTTTTTAAAAAGAGAAACTGATCTAAATATGCTCAATATGTCAATGTTGAATTTGGATGATATACATGTATTCACATTTCACAGAGTACTTGTAAGGATATTAGGCCTTATCTTGTTGGTAATGTGAGGGCGACTCTGAAAAGGAAAGGAAATATTAATCCAAGTGACCTACATTAATTTACGAGACATGTATGATTTATTTTAGCCTTCCATTTGGTACATTTCCTGTACAAGACTCATTTGGAACTAATTAATTTTTCTTGATGAGCCCTCCAAGATCTTGAGTAGTAGCTAAGTCCGTTCACCCCTCTTGAGGGGCCCTATGCCAAGAGTCTGGATGGAGTAATTTGGGGAATTCAAAATTTGTCTCCTGTCATTTAAATCTATTAAAGGTTGGTTTTGGAGAAAGTGACAGACATATTTGATTGGGATTGCAATACATATTTTATATAGACTAATAGAAAGTTATATTTATAGTTTGGAAATGAAATTGTAATCACTGTATTAATATTTAAAACAATTTTGTATATAAAACTCTTGTTTATTCTTACTCACTGAACTGTGGTAGCATCGCAGTTCTGCTTTTATTTTACTCAAACATGCTGATACCAAGGAGTTTTGCTGATACTAAGTGTACAGATAATGCAAATTCTATCATGATGAGCAATGTGTATGGTTCCTGCTGTAAAGTGTAAGTTTGACAGGGCCCCCTACTAGATTTTTTCATTTGTGTCACATAGGGTGGGGGGGGGGGGGGACCATTTCCCAGGAGTTCAGTCTCCTCTCAGTTTGTACACCCCCATTAGCCCCAGGAGGCTCGTTATTGCACCCGTAGGGGGATCATGTTTGTGAGTGCATGTTTTATGTCATGTTTCAAACCCATGATGCTTTCTTTTTTCCCCCAGGTAAATACACACATACAGCCAACTATCTCAGTGTTAAACATGAGAAAAGTGGGTTAAAACAATATAATGGGAAATTTATACTGTTGAATATATATTCAATATTAAATCTTTCGCTGAGAACGAGAAGGGCATTAACCCATATCCTTTTACACAGAGTTAGCACCCTTCTGGCTTTCACCAGGAGCAATATACTGTCGTTTTTTGTACTATTTTTGAATGGTTCATAATGGTTTCTGAACCTGTTTGAAATGGTTATTTTTTTTTCTTGATTACAGAATTATCTTGTGGTCAATTACACACAAACTGTATATAAATGTCCTTCCGTTACTGTGGAATTAATCTTGTACTATTCAATAATTCAATGAACTTGTGTCATATGTATTTCTTTCATTCCAGTTTGATTTGTCAGTGAATCTTGTTGAAAGCAATCTTTGTAAATTTAATAATAAGGATATCAGAGAATCAGCTTAAGTGATTGAAAGTTCTTTGGCATTCACTTTTCAAGTATTTTAGTTGTATAACAAAGGAGCAAGTCTATCTTTTAAATATAGAATTTCACAAACTGTGATCCCACCTTTGAAAAGGGAGAAAGAAAAACAGTATTATTGGAGCAAATAGAACTATTTGTCTGCGAGGGATATAGGGCCAAATTGGCAGTATCTATTTTGAGGGGAAGAACTGCTGTTTCAGTCAGTTTAGCTTTCGAGAGGAAACTGACTGGATTATGAACCTGACCGGATTTGTTTCTTGTTGACCTCTTTGTCATAGTCCAGAGTCTTGATTTTCAAGGGTGCAGTTATTGCTATCGATATTTTTCTTATTGTTTTCGTAATTTCCGCCCAGTGTTTAGAAAATCAGGTAGTAGATGACTGGAAATGAGACCGTTAAAAGCGTCTATTTCTTCGGCTTATCTTTTTATCAGTTTCACAAATTTTGAAATCGTCTTATTTGGATAAAATGGTTTCACTTCTTCAGAGCTGTGAGTCAGAGTTACCTTTATTTTGTTCTGTTTACATGTAATATTCATGTATGACATTCACTGAATTAAAAATGGTACATGAGATTAAATTATTATTTTTTTATTGATTTATTGAAAGAGTACCATATGTATTTAGCATTGTATAGAGTAGCGAAGTGATGACGTCACAAAAAGCTATTTTTTCATTTTGACATTTTTTATACCATATCTCAAAGGAACATGGTGAAAAACATCCAGAGCCCAAATCATATGGCAATTGGCTCATTGGGCCCCAAGATATGGCCGCATGAATACCTCCGGTACCGTTACTCTATTGCGATTGCAATGTTTTGGGAATAAAGGATCTTGGATACAAAATTGAATATTCTGAGTTTTTCTAAGGTTCAAGAGACTTGTTAGGTAGCATATTAATATTCTCCTGGTTCCAAGTAGCTCTGTTTTGACCTGTTTGTCAAGTACTTTTTGTTTGGCTATAAACAAGAATACCTCTGAGTGTTTCTATACCTATCCCATAGGAAAGCTTAAAAAAAGTGCAGCATTTTGTAAACTTGAAAGGTCCTTGCAGAGTGACCAACAGGATATCGTCATGGGGATAGTATTCCAGACTTTTAAAACCATACTTCTGTTGAAAACTTGTTGATAAAGCTTTTCCAGAGAAAATAACTGCCTATTTTGACGGCGCAACAGGGGAAAACTCACTGGAGAATTGTGTTTGTCAAAGTTTTCCTTTGTAGCTGTAAAAGTACAATAGAGATCCAAAAAGGCTAGTATTTTCTTAAGCTTAAAGTCCAATGTCAAATAAGCAATTGTATATTTAATGATGTTTAGACAGTGAGTCAAAGAGTTTTGACTATGTTTTGGACCTTTCGCTTTACATTGCTTTCTTTTCTAGTCATATTTTGACTGGGCCTTAAGAATTGTGCCAACACTTCTGGTGAATATGAACAAATTTCATTTCTGTTGTGAACAAGATTTTTTTTCCTCTCACTTTGTTTTGTGCTGAATCAGACAAGTTTTGTTCGCAAATTCATGAAGAAGGAAAAAAAAGATTAAGGGGGGGGGGGGGGGGGCCGATGCTGTCAAAAATATTTCTTTACATTCCCATGGTAGGTGTGAAAAGTTAGTCCACATTTTGAGCGGATAAAAATCTGGTTTACATCAACTTGGCTGGCAAGAAGTACAATTTATGGCACATGTTTGGAAGGAGGAAGGTAAATTTATTGCCACAAGAAATGGGTATTGAGCTGGCAGGGTTTTGGCATAAAATGTTTGTTTTGTCCCAAACTACTCGTAGGCTATCATCGTGGAATGCATATATCTTATTCAGCAGATGTTTGTGTGTTTTCTCGGTTATTTTTTGTTTGAAATAGACTGAAAATTCACAACTTATGCTCTCTCTTTCTCTCTCTCTC
This sequence comes from Heliocidaris erythrogramma, assembly GCA_025617745.1. Taxonomy (NCBI): domain Eukaryota; kingdom Metazoa; phylum Echinodermata; class Echinoidea; order Camarodonta; family Echinometridae; genus Heliocidaris; species Heliocidaris erythrogramma. The sequence continues at coordinate 32,835,514 of CM046866.1, read as the reverse complement.
TTTCTCTCTCCCCTTGTCTTTGTTCTAAACAGAAAACAAGCTACACTTAAGCAAATTCATTTATCAATGTATATTGCTACTGCAGCACTGAAAAGTTAAAGTGTATGCAAAAATTTTGAAAACAGAGATATTTACTTAAGTTAAATGAACAGCTATTTTTAGAGTGACAAAGTAATCTGACAAGATCCTCCTATTGGATCTCAAACTGCAATCATGCATATTCAACAAGCACTAGGAAATAATGTATACAGTAAAGTTGCCTGTGATTGGATTTAAATGAGTTCATGCATAATTCATGATTCATCCTCCTATCCTGGAAATATTGTGTGTTTAGTATTCCATGGGGGCCATTACATTGTGTATGCCAGTTGAGAGATTAGGATAAATGTATTGCATGAGGTCTTGTGATTGGCCACTTACTTTTGACCAATCACATTAAGGGCTTCCTGTGATTGACAGCTCAATTTTAAGAAGGCAGTGACATGCAGGTAGTAGATTTCTGCTTGGCACATTTTTATATCAAGAATTCATGTAGCTTGCTGAAATGTACATTCATATTTGTGTCTCCAGTAATTTACACTCTTAGTATGCTGGAGAGAATGTCAGTGCCATTGCTATTAAGCCTTTTCTATTTTTCTTTTTCACACAATCCAAACATTTATTATTAAGCTTTTCTGGAATGCAAGCAAGTGTTTCTCCTATTATACATTTAGTTTCTTAATTTTGTTATCATTTATTTATATTGCTTTCAATTAGGTAAGGAGCAGTGTATTTCATTTTAAAATATTGTTTTTTACCGGGTTTGACTTGTTTTGACCCGTATTACTTTTCCTAGGTCTCGCATCAAATTTCTGGTAAAATTTTTGACCAGGTAGTTGAACTTTATCATCTGTAACGGCATATTTTCAGGTTAACCATAATTTTCCATTTTCCAGGAGACTGGTGATTGCTCTCGTGCTCATTGTAATATGTCAACGAACAATTACTTCAGAGTATATTAAAATAATTGTAGGGTCTTGGAAAATCCACACACTTGGACAATCTGCATTGGAAATCAGAGGGGAAGTGGGAATGACTAACCAAATTTATGTGTACAGAGTCTGAGAAAATGTTATCAAGCTTTTAGCCGCAATGTTTTAATGTAGCATGAATGCTTAGTTTATTACAGGAAAAGCTAATTACCTAATCTGTCCTAGACACTTGACATTCATAGTAATTGGTGTCGGCTCAGTGACAACTCCATCAAGATTGTCAAATATCGCTCCTGATTAACTTGCAGATTTAGCAGTTGTGAATTATTAAGGTAAAAGTTATTTTTGAAAACCTTTTAAGTGTACCTCGTTAGGCTTTGTTAAAGATGCTTACAAGAAATCTAATTATGCAATTTAAAATAGTAATGATTGACATTCCCCTTTAAGGGAATTTAAGGTTATTTTAGCTGGGTAATTATGAGGTACTTGATTATTTTTTGTATATTTTGATTATTCTCTTAGAAAGGATATTACAGGTGTCATTGTTGGGAGCATTGCTCAATGTTTTATATATCGGACTTAAGCTTTCCTTTAGTCATATTATTATAATGCACTGTATCACTTCTAGAAACTTTAGCACACATCAAACTTTCATAAATTTATATGCTTGGTCCAGGGACCCATTTCATAAAACTTGTTATCAGTGACAATTGCAACAGGTCTATGACAGATTTGCCCTCAGCCAATTAAATGCTACGATATCAGTAGCTTATAACAGTCATTGTGACTTGTTTGTGATAACATATTTTATGAGACAGGGCCCTGCTATGTGAAAGTTTCATGCCATATGAATCGCAACATTGAATTTCTGCTATTGGCATAAGTTTTTTACTTTGAAAATGGCCAGTGTTTACAATTCATAATAGTGTTTTTATGTAGCTGCACAGGTTTTGTGCAGAAGTGTCATACATTTCTGGTTTTATAGATATGTTTTTCTGAGAATGTGATAAGGGGACATGGCTATTATGGATGATAAGGCCTAGGCTAGATAAAGTGTGTGAAACCTGTGCTGCTACTTGGAATATGTGATGATGTTCAATTTGATGTTCAATTTGAACAAGCATGCATTTTCCATCTATGATAAGTAAAGAGGTATCGCCATAATGTTAATTCCATCATAATCAGGGCCCCCATTTCACAAAACTTGTTATCATTAAGAACTGCATCATTTCTATGACAAATTTGCTCTCAGTCAATCAGATGCAAGGATTTCAGTAGCTTATAACAGTTATTGCAACTTGTTATTGATAACAAGTTTTATGAAACAGGGCCCAGGACAAATTGATGGTATCAGTTACGGAAGCCAACATAGTCCCCGTTTACAGTGAACGTTAACCCGGGCTGAGGACGGCCTAAACTTCACTGTAAACGCTCAAAAGGCCGAAAGCGGTACCAAAAGCGGCCGCGCATCTGGACCAGCTCTGGAAGTAGTCGCGGTCCGGCCTCAGCCCGGCCTCGACCTGGCCTCGACCTGGCCTTCTTTCACTGTAAACGCACGCGGACCCAAATGCGGTACTAAATGCAATCGCGGAAGTGCAGCAATCATGACATCATCGGATATGACGTCATGATCCCGCGGTTGTAAGGCCGACTTTCTTCGATGTTGCTTCGTTGTCTTTTCTGCTGAGATTTCCAAAGTTTGTCCGTGTAAATAAAAGTCAAGATACTAGTGTGTTTAATTTGAACGTTCGTCGTATGCATGCTAGCTAAAAAAAAAATCGGAACCTACGCCACACTGTTACGTTTACCCCCATGCGCGCCCCCCAAAATAAACGTTTGTTGCAATGTAAACGGGGTCATAGTGACCCTCTTTGATCCCCTCAAGCCAGTTCACACAATGTACATGTACATAAGAAGATGTTTGAAAAATGTTTGAACTAAGGTCTTAATGTCATGTTGTCAAAGGCATTTCAAAATGCAGTTGCATTTTCATACTGCGTCTTTTGCGAATCCATGAATGACTTTTCAAGGGGATACTATATCTTTAACATCATTCTGGTACATCATACATCACATTTGTGGGCGGAGCTTAGCCTATATCACCCTTGATTGCACCAATTTGTGTTGTTTAGGAGTCATATATTTCTCTTGGCCTCATGTTTCATATGTCAGTCAGATGTAAAGTGGTGTATTGATGAGTATTTTCTGAGTCTGAATGGTTGTGCCTCAATACAAATTCTCACGAAATTCGTTTAACAATGCGTCTTTTCTCTACAATGTTCTATTCTACCTGTTTGAACGTGAGAATGGGGAAATGGGTTTGAATAATCATCGTCTTGGAGCGATATGACTTCAGCTCTCGCATTTCGTTCTCTCTAGGGGACTTGCATTTAGTCAGGTTTAATGAAGAGTGCAGCCAGACAATGTGTATCCTTAGGGTCCAATTGAAATGCTCATTTGAAAGATTCTTGCATGTAGGAGGTGAAATATGTGAGGCATTCACGTTTTTACTTTAATGGTTAGAACAGCTTATTGATTCTATTGTAAGGTGAAGTTTTGAGAACATCAATAGTTTTGTACATGTAATTTACATTTTCTCACAAAGGGAATTTATGGGTCATTCTCAGTATGTAAGTTTAATTGGAGTGTGATATGAAACCATGACTTTGTATACATCTAGACAACAAGCAATACAGATAGCATATCAGATTTTACAATTGCTGCTGCAGATGCATATATGTCAACTTTCTAATTGACATTTGATATATGGGATGAGGTAATTCACTTGTCATGCTCTATCTCCCCATGCACTCCTTCAACACAACACCCACTGGAAATGTTGTCTTTCTTGATCCTTACTCTGAAATTTCTCTTCTTTGATATTAATTTCACTAGTATGGTTACCAAGACAACCAAGCCAACAAAATGGAATATAATGGCATCTCTAACTTAGCATCTGTATTTCTTGTCAAAAAATTATCACGCCCAGCTATGAGAGTGGTTACTGATATATTTTTGTCCACTTCCACCCAATATTTCATCTACTATTTGATCGACTATTATCATTCAACCATATCAAAAATATTCTAATACAGAGCACAATCATGAGAAACCCAGGGCTACGCTATTCAACCATCACACTTTCTATTTTATGTTCTGTAAACTTCAATGCTCAGAGGCTATCCATATCATAATTTCATACCCAATATTTTTCTCCCATCACAACAAAAATTGGCCCAGACATATGCCCCTTTGTTGCCCTCTTATCCTCCACTCATTGAGGTCATCATACATGATTTTCAGGAGAGAGAGAGAGATGGAGAGATGGAGGACCAAATGGGGACCAGATGTCTTGATGGATTCGTGGATGTGGTATAGGAAGTAGAACCAATATTGTTTTTCATATTTTGGATATAATCATCTGTTTCCATATTCCATGTAGTTGTCATATTTTCATGGATAATATAGTTGTCCAGTTTGTGCTGAAGAAGCAACCTAAAAAATTGTTTATAATGAAAATAGTAATAATATATTGTCCGTTGAGAGCCAGAAGGACGTTAACTCTGTGTTAAAGTATATGAGTTTACGCCCTTCTGGCTCCAAACAGACGATATAAGATTTGTAAGGTGCCAAATCCACTCGAACTCAAATGCTCAAGGTGCACTAAGTGCAACAGTTACCCCAAAAACACACAAAAAAACAAAAACAAATACTTTATTCATGTATTGATTTAAAAACATTCCATAACTATTGTGCAAGCACGTTCACACACTCCTTGTTATTACCTGGTAGTTTGGTTATGCTACCAACAAAGTCAAATAGAAAATATTGGTTATGTTTATACGTAGTACATAGCATCGATGCTATGTTAGCATCGGTGCTTTGTAAGTCTCGAAACTATTTCCAGTACGTTCAGACAGTATGATCGACTTGCTTCTATCACTCACTCGTGACTATTCATCGCTCACTCGCTGCCAAAACAATAATTACTGCGCCACACACGGTGACCCGAGTATAATTGGTATTGAAGTTTGTGCACAGGGGCCATATCATGCGAAGTTGCGAATGAAGCAGCGATTGCATTCACATTACAAATAGTCACAAGCGCGGTGGGTGGTCTACCGCAAAGCATCGATGCTTTGTCGCTGGATCCTGAGATTTACTCCTGCCAAACTCGCTGCCAGAATAGTTTCGAAACCTAGCTCCAACTCGCTTCTATCTCGTGACTATCTGCGTTCAGACAGCGTTTGGTCTTAAAACTATCTGGTCATGACCAAAATAGTCTCGAAACCTATATAGCATCCATGCTATCGCTCTACGTGTGAACGTACCTATTGCATTGACTAGGAACAGACACAGTATATCATTTACTTCATTGATTATGATGAACCTTGTATGTTTTATCATTTATGAGATTATTTTGCTTTCAAAAGTTTTCAACCTGTCAGAAGCGAATTTGAGCTTTAAAACTCAGTCCCCCATCATGTTCAGTTCACATGTGGTTTGTTTTACATGAATGTGATCACAGGTTGCTGTTGTTTCTCATTCCAAGCAGGGTCCAGGAAGAAAAATTATGACTCCTGGGTCAGTGCATTTGGGCACTGTATGGATAGATTAACGACCAAAAGATACACAAACAGCTCATCATTCTAGAAGATATAGGCTGACTGCTTTGGTGGCCTAGATTTAAGGGGGAAACTCAGTCTGGCATAGAGTTTAAAGTATAGGCCTAATATCTTTAGAGAGAAATAATGAATTATGAGTGTGGATATTTTTTTAATCTCTTGGGGTGAATATTGTACAATGAACAATGCCCAAGGGCAAGAGAAATTTGACTTGATTCATGTTTGAAGTTATGAACTCATATATCATTATATGATCTTATGTTGTATTATTGATAATTTCGAAAGTTCCTGTTATTCTTACGAGAGTACATTATTCTTGTTCATGTTGGCCTATTTCTCTTTCCTGATTCTTTTATTTCCTTGGTCATGAACCTCAGAATATTTTTACAAGAAAGATAGGTCAATGTGCAGGCCTATGGAGTGTTGCAAGAAAGTTGCAATCGATTGCAAATCCCCTATTTGCAATCAATTGCAAATATGATACATGTATTTTAAATGGAACTTGCAATCAATTGCAAGACTTGCGACTTATTTGGGGGATTTGCAATTGATTGCAACTTTCTTGCAACACCCCCCTAGTTGTTTAGTTTCCTCAAACATTGGACGAAAAGTTAACTATTAGGGAACCATCAAGATATCTCTTCCTACCAGAGGTATACTTAAAATAACCGGATAAGTTTATAAAACATGCTTCTTTTCGGAATCACATAATGAATGTTTACTATTAGAGTTGATTTCAAAGGGCAATGCCTTGACTAGCCCATGCAGTTTTCCTTACAAATTGCTTACAAATAACCCCAAATAGACCATCATGAAAAGTTGTATGACAAGAGATGATGAACTAGCAAACAAACTGAATGAAATCCCAAGAGCAATATCACAGGTAACAATATCTATAGTGAGACGTCACTCCATCGTCATACTCCAGCGACAAACAAATCTCTACTTCTGTTGCTCAAAGTAATGACTGTTTGTATTGTGAGAGCTAAATAGATAGGAAGTAAGGCCAGGGGCTGCAGGAAAATTGTAAACACAGATAGAATATTTTTTCCATAAAGCTTCTGCGATTCATTTTTTTTTTGCAGTATGGGTGAACCTAGGTTAATCCTCACCTCCCTCCATGCAGAGGTCGTGCAGAGGTCAAGTTTACAGCTGTTGGAAGTCTAAAAGTTGAATCTAGACCCAAAAGTGTGATGTTCAACTTTAAGGAACAGAGCAATATTTAATTGCCTGCATAAGACAGATCTATATATAGCATTCACACATATTTTGCATGTGTGTTGAAGCAACTATTATTCTATTTTCAAAGAAAGGTGACACAATAGACATTCTTTGTTGAAATTGAGTATTATTCTAAATTCAAAAGTATCCTACAATAAAAAAATTCATCATGAGAATAACAAAACCAGAGCATTTATATGAATTGTCATTTTTTTGTTAAGAGGAACATTGTTAGAGTGAAATTCTTTAATGACATGTTTCATATTTTCAACAAGAGTTCATAGAAATGTCATCGCATTATAAACAGTATTTTTCAATACAAGTAATGTGCATTGATTTTGAAAAGGTAACGTCATAATGTTCAGCTCGGCAAGTGTCTATGACTTGACAGATAATGGCACATGCTGTAATCATTATCAATATCATTGTCACAAGCTCTATGTAAGTCAAGTGTTTACAAAGTCTGTGATTGGGTGAGGGGAGTGGAGGGACCTAATCAGAAATGGCACCTTTTTTAGGGGGAGGGGGTTAAAATCAGTGTAAAGGATGCAATATATTCTTGAAAATACAACCTCAACCCAGACTACAGGATCAACAAATTCAAAGTGCAATATTTGCAGTTACAGGCCTGGTTTCCTATTGCTGGAAATGTTTACATTTAGGAGCAGAAAAGTGTGCAATTCAATTTGATGTCATACTAACTATTTTGGAAAATATACCGGACTCCTCCTGAGGCAACCAGGTGTGAATGCATGAAAGTAATGAGTGTTTCCTTCTATATCTAGACCTGGAAAAGAACCGGTTATGGGTATAATTTTTAAAATTTTCGGATGGGTGTAAAACTGAAATGGCTGGTGGGAAAAAAAATTACTGTGGTGTGAAATGCCAATGGAAATATGATTTTAGACAAGTTAATGGTTCCCCTTCACATTTTAAAGTGCTTCTGGGTAGGGCCAGTGGGAAGGTTCTAAAGCCTTACCCTGCACCCAGGGCACCAAGGGTCATCATCACACCTGCTTGTGCCAATGATTGTCTATAGAAAACACTTAATAGAAGCTGTGTGGTTATATTACAAAAGTACTATGTCGTGACAATGTACGAGTTCAGATATAAATGCCATTCTATTAATAATATGTATACATTTATCTTTCCCTATTCATTGCTGTTTGAGCAACATATCCTTCCATTTTTCCTATTTGTATATTCAATGATTATGGGAGCTATCCTGCAGAATCGACTTGTGTTTATCCTTTGATTGTAATATTACAAAACCAGTAATCTCTTTTTCGAAATCAATACAGATTTTTTTTAAAAGGATAGAAATTTGTATAATTCCTTTAGAAGCTCCATGAGACAACTACCTACGTTAAAGCCCGGCGTACACTGCACGATCTGTTGCATACTAAACACAAGATGGAAATGTGTGTTATACCAAAACCAGCAGCTTAACAAGATTAATGAGAAAAAAATTTGAATGAAGATTTATTAATTGTCTTGAAACTTGACTTTGCTCCAGTTGATATCAGTAAACTTTTACCACTTTGTGAAATGTGAACAGCACAAACCTTCCAGTCATTCCTTTAACATCGTGGTGGGAGTTCAGCATCTAATCCTGAGATGTCAACTTATTGATCCCATCTTTTGTCATTTCCTTTCCTGTTTAGGCTTATAGGCCAGAAATTGATTTCCATTTTCATACACAAGAGTTCAATAGGGATTGGATTTAGGACAAAGGTATGACTGTGAGGTTAAATTTGCCTTATTGCTAGCCACATTATTCAGTTGGTTCCCCACTTAGCTCCAATCTAATGAAGTTTTCTGGGCAAGTTGACTTGTAGATCAACAATTTAACTTCAACAAAATGAATCAATACTTTTCACTTGGTGGGAGATAGAGGATGAAAGTCGAGCCAGGTTTATGAGAAGAGCTTTTCTGAAACAGACCAGCATAGAAAAAAACTTTTTAGGGCACCTTTTTCTGTTCAGGCAGTCAAATGAACAATAGAATCCAGTAAAGATTTCACATGAAACATTAACTAAAAGTAGTTCAAAGCAACCTTTCTTTTTAATTTTTGTGTAACCCTGAACAAAATTCTTAATAAAGGGAAACCATGGCATGCATTGTAGTAGTTTCCTCCGCCTTTATTTGTGTAAGGATTAAAGGTAAAAACATATAACTGAAATTGATAACATTGATAATTCAGTTGTGTTCTGTCATTGAAACAACCTTGAAGGGAAAAGAAACCCATTCTATATGATTAATGAAATTGACTGGGAGAAAACCCAAGACATTTTCTACAGTGTCATCAATGCCAAGTTCACCCTTTGTGCAACCCATCTGGCAAATGGTAGCAAATCAATCTAGTTAAACAAACTCTGGCTTTTATTTGTTTGGATAACATTTCATTGTTGAGATAGCATTTCATGTTGTGCCCGGGTTGTTTAAATAAACTTGCCAAACAACTTGCAGGCCCAATACTGATTTATTGTAATGTTCATCTTGGAGGGCTGCCCCAATCATCTTTGCCAGACTGCGGAATTTTGATGTTCCAGTCTCTTTGAAGCTGAATAGGTAAGGGATCGTCAAGCAATTTCCACTTCAAAAGGGAATTTATTTGAATATAATCGATTTATCCCACTCAGAAATGACCCCTTTTGATATGATTTGTGTGAATCTTACAAGCTACATTTGCCAGTGTATGATTTATTGACCTTGAAAAGAAATCTAATTTTCCAAGTTCATGCATCTTACGTTTTACTGAGTGTAAAAATGGATTGAAGGAAAACATCAAAGCATCCTTATTGCTGCTATAATCCAATTTTAAGTCCCCTTGCTTCTTACTGCCTGAATGTATATGTGCCCCGCAGCCCCTCTTATTGAATGGATCAAACGAGAACTTTAGCCGTGACAGGAAATCACAAAAGTTTCATGAAGCGTATTAATTGAATCACAGCATTGATATTTGCAATTCAGAGAAGCTTTGTTCCCTCAAAGCAGCCGACATTGATGATTTGCTAAAATTTCAAGTTGCTAAAGTTTCAGGGTTTACAATAACAAGATATTTGATTGGCAATAATATGAAGTTCCTACAGGACTTCAGAGAAAGAAATCTATGGTTATGATTCTTGATCAGTGATCACAGCCTTAGATGTGGATCAGACCTCACAATTCTGAAGCCATCAGGTGTCAATGATCATGATCATCGGGTATGAACACATCAGATCCATATCCTAATAGGTTTATGATCCATAAAGCAAACACAACTATTCCCTTTAGATGAATAGTAATTGATAACCCCAGGGGGGCGGGCAATGCAACCCTGGTTATCCTGGGTTAGGTAAATATTCCTCTGCTATGAGAGAAAGCAAACACCGTTTATCAAAAATCAACAAACTTTGGGGAATTATTTCATATCCAGTCACACTCTTTGTGAAAGGAGATCAATTTCTGAAGGGGAAAGCTTCCGAAGCGAGAATCTGTGGTTTGTCCGAAAGCTGTTGTCGCGGGATGCGGAGATATGACCTTTTGAACTGACCCATGAATCTGAACGAGTTTGAATTAGCACATTTTGCCTCCAGCCATCTCATATTGTAAATTAGATGCCACATTAGTGCTGCCTTATTTGAACCATAAATGCTAGCACCTCTTTCATATTTTCGGGTGTAGCAACTTTGACCGCCTTTGATGTTGCAGAGGAAATATTGCTTCAACCTTAAAATGAACTGTGAAATCAGCCAGGTATAGACGCATAGTAGTGAATCGTATCACGATTCTCTCATGGACCTACTACCGTGATTCTATCACGTTCAGTTGCCTATCTCCATGGAGGGCTTTTATTTTCCATTTCTTGGCGAATAGATGTCCTTCAAGTGTGTAGTTTGTGTTTGGTCAAAGTTAGTCGGTCCTCTGTCAATTCAAGTTCAAGGTCGCCATAAATTCCTGGTTGAAATTTCAGGTGAAATTATTCCTCAAACAATCCTCATATTAACTTAGTGATATCATTAGAAATTGACGTTATTGAGTTGTGAAATTTGTTGGATATAATGAGAGAAGGAGTGCATGCTCATTCAGAAAACTTGAATTTTGTTTGACCCCTAAACTCCTAATCAAATGATATTTAGGGACTTCTTTGCCCTTGGGTTGTTTCCTTCTAAGTTCTAAGTATTTTTCAAAAAGCAAACTTCCCCTTGCTTGCAATACTGTATTCAATTTTTCTAATTGATGGTAAGAAGAATTTCTACTCCCTGCATAGATTCATACCATTATTCTGCAATTATGATGTGAGTAGTAAAATAAGTGTGAGCAAAGCTCTATTTTATTAGTATTATGATTTGCTAACATGATAAAAACTGCTCAAGACAATTTCAGTAGCTTTAAACATGTGCATACATTACAATGGTGTATTACATAATCCAAGCATTTGAAATTGCCCTCCAGATTATTTCTTGAAAGTAGTTCTTATCGTGTTTGCTATATTTTCTCTCTTTCTTTCCATTTCATTTCCATATGATTGTTACTTTTCTTTATACTAATGCTTTGTATTGTAAAACAAAATATTGCTGTCAATGTCAATGAAATTTTCCAATAAAATACATTCCATAAATCTAATGACCAGTTGTTCAGCTGAATAGTAGTCCCAGGTAAAATATTATATTTTAGAATCATCTTCTGTATATATATATATATATATATTCAGACATATGCTTTGGTGTAGTTTTCTCCAATAAACTTTCCAGAAAATTGTGGTTTTAATGTTATTGAAATATTTCTCATACACATACATTTTTAGGACACAAATACTTAAAAACATTACTTGATCTCAAGATAACCCTGCACTGACATCAACATTTGTGCATCACAGCTGGATAAATGTTTCTTATGTGAATAAAAGTCATAACTTTTCTACAAATTAAGGTTTCTGCCCACATCAGAACTCATGCTGACATTTTCATCAACTTTATGTACATGACAGTCCAATCCACATGATATCATTATACGAAAAATATGTTTTCATCTTTCTCTTCCAAGAATTTCTGAAACAGTTTTTATGATGAAATGAATAATAATGGAATTAACTTCATAGTGGTTTTGAGTGCGTCATAAGAATCAGTAAAGCAGGGGGAGGGGTACGACTTTTCTATGTTTTAACTGGATGGGCATTTTATTGTTTTGATGTTGTGGTGAATTCCTAGGTTGTGTGGTGTGGTATGGAAAGAAGTGCAGCAGAGCAGTGTTTTGGGCAATTTCTGACAATTTGTACCACTCAAAAATGAAAGAAAACCTGTTAAATTGAGTCAAACTGATCTTGCAAATTGACTGAAACTGGCCGTGAAATGGATTCAAATAAAGGCCATGTGGATGACTATGCCTTCTGTGAAGATAATGATATCAGAAATGAAATCAGAATTTATCTATGCCATGAGGTGAAATCCAGAAAGCTGATCTGATATTACCCCATATATTTTCTCTCTCTCTCTCTCTCTCTCTCCCCCCATAGCCAGAGGGAAGGAGTTGATTGGTCTCTATCTGATGACCTGACCCCATGAGGTCAAATCCCCAGCTGACCTCAGAACAGAGGGTCATTCATTATTCTCTCATCATGTACCCAGATGCTCAAATCATGCTTGCCGAAAATGAGAAAAGTTCAGAAAAGTTGATGGAACTTTGATTTGAAGTTCAAGTTTGTGAATTGTAGTGTGAATTTGGAATATGAGAAATGATTTTGGAAGTTTATTTGTACTCTTTTTTTTTTCTACATGGAAGGGGAATATATGGGGACAAAGATTTGAAGTAGCATCAGATCTTAGAATTATCACTGCTACCTTGTATAATACATTTGAATGATGGAAAAGTACAAAAGTCTCAGATATATTTACAGACACAAACACATGTTAGTGAATTTGTAAATTGGAAAGGTAGGTTAGAAAAGAACAAAGGATTCATCCGTTATAAATCTCTTTGTAGAGAATGAAAAGTTTTGATGAAAATATTTCATTTTGTAAAATTGGTAATAATGTACTTTATTTAGATACAATCATAATTTGTAATTATTCTTTCTTTAAATAGATGATTAAATAGGGATAAAAGTGGGGCTAATTGCATTGGAGTTAGAATTTCTTTCTCTGTTTTGCTACAGTGATTATCAAGATTTTCATTGTTTTAAAGTGATTATTTATGAATAGACCCTTGAGAAAACAGTGTTTATAGTTTGTATGGACCAGTATCTTTTATCATTTCAAATTCATTCTTATGGTAGTCACCCATTATTGAGTTAAGGGATGTCTATCACAAGATGTTTTCCTACATAAATAATAATTTTACCCCCTTGTACTTTCTCATGGTAAATTGAATAAATCCACCCTAACTGGTAAAATTATTACCACATATTTGTACAATCAGTTGCACTATCCATCGGAACATAACTGGGGAGGTCCGTATGACATTTTTCATCTTGCCGCCAAAAGTGTTAGGGGGTAATTCTTATTCATCAAGTAAGGTCCCAAGTTGTATCAGAGATTGATTCATTGGGGATCGCAAATGAAATCAGATTTGTATTTATATCTAGGGAATTGGAGTTTAATCTAATTCTGCTCTGATACCAAGGGAAGTTGGCAGGGGAACTCCTGTACTGTGTTCAGACTTGACAAAAGAGAAAGTTTTGAAACATTTCAAGGTTTCATAAGATGTTCAATGTCTTCAAATATTCAGACAAAATTACAACATATTGACCTGAAGAAGACAAGCCTAAGAATAAAAATAAATTTAAAAACTGGAAATGCATGTTGTATTGAATTTTTTTTTTTTTACAGGTCCAATGTATTTATCAATGGAGAGTAACTTGAATTGTGATTGAGTCATTGTTATTTCATCCTGGGAGTGTTGTTGTTTCTTAATACAAACAATACATGTACATGTATGCTTTATTAAGGATAAATATTCTCGTGTGAAATATTATTGGGAACATTGTTTTCTCTCTTTTCTTTTCTTTTTACAAAGAGTGTATGTAACAGCTCTAAAAACTTTGTCTAAATGTCATTATAGGTTTACAAGGCATAATTTTTGCTGTTCATGCTTCATTGATCTGAACAGGAGGTAAACGGACCCTATTTTCCTTCTTCCCTTCCAGTAGGAAAGAGGGTCATATTGTGCCCCCTCATGACAGGTGGAAGTATTGGATGAGGGGTGTGAAAAAACCCCAATTTGCAACTCTTGCAAATATAGATTAAGTCCAGGGGAAGAGATATATCTTGGTATGGTTCCATCATGGTGACAAAAATCATATTTCTTATGATTCCGTAATAGAAAGTTGATGAGTTGGAACTGACCACAGTGATAATTTTTTAGGCCTTTCACACCAGAGGAATCAAGTCAGTTTTTTAATGTCATATTATGATTTATTCAATGCTATACATATCATTACATCTGCTTTTATTAATTAAAGCAGTTTAAATTGCGACCCCACACCGACTCCAAACCGATTCTTGTCCATTGGTGGCAGTGTAATTTTCTGTTTGGTCTGTTGTTGATTTGGCGTTGGTTGGTGTGACTGTGGTATAAGCTGCGAACATACAGGCTATATGTGCATAAATTTGTATACATTACAGAAGTGGTCTATTAGCATATGTAATTTGTGAAAGCACTATATCATCCTCACAGGTAAAGTCTATAAACTTATAAAAGAAACTGCAGAAGAAGATTTCTGTTGAAATGGCTATCAACACTTTCTGAACAATTCAACATATTTTAAAAGCCTCAACATTTAGGCATGTGACAACTACATGCCTAAATATTAGAGGCTTTTAGAATCCTTAAAAATTTTGAGGCTTTTGAAATAAGGCATTCTAGCTGGCTCGATCCCTAGATAGGTATTAAACGTTTGCCTTTCTCTCACGACAACTTTACGAGTATCAATATATCTTGCCGCTCCTTCCTGCACATTTTGCATCTGACCATTTTCCATCAAAGATGCTGCCACTCAAACCGCCAGAAAAAAGATTTTTCTATGTATTAGAAATATAGGACTGGATATGGTTGCTAGGACACGTCAAATCTCTGCCACCACCTGTTGTGTCCATGTGGGACCAATGTGTGTTGGTGGAGAGGAGGACCTAGGGCAGATGTCATTGCTTACTTTTGGTTTTGCAAAAAGTCATATCCAATTATGCTATCATAACAATATTTCAGGAACTCGGCTGTTTCCTACACACAACTGTATGGATTGATAGCGCAAGAAATCTAAATTTTTTACTGATCCCATATATCATATAGTTCTATAAATGTATGCAGATCGAGTACCTGTCTGGAGAAATATACAAACGTTTATCAAAACATCTCATATTGTAGAATCAGGATTTAGGCCTGAATACTCTTAAGAAAAATTCCTTGTTTGTGAATCTAGATTTACCAGTAAACCTAATTTTATGAAATCGCGTTGTCTGATGATAGTCAGATGTGAGTCAAAGTCCTTCTGGATATCAATGACCCACTGGAAAGAGTGAGGAACTCAACTTCCCCCACAAAAGAATGGAAAGAAAAGTCAACCAATAATAAACATTGTAAAAAATATGGCCATTGTCTTTCTAAGGTTTCTTGGTTTACAAGTTATCTTTTTTTATATATAAAATGATCGAAATGGTGTAATGGGTAAATAGAGAACCACAAATGCCAACAAACGGTAAAAGGCCATTTGGACCTGATGAGGGCCAATAACGGCATGACAGAGCTTTCCTGACAGAGCATTTTGTTATGGCAAATTTACTACATCTCCATACAGAACCACCAATGATATATGTTGTCACAATAGGACTTGAAACTATGTTAGAACCAAATATCTCCATGCAAATTGAGGTACAAGAATGAGCTATTCAACTGAGATCCATATTCCTGGATGAATTTATCTTCAATTCATTTCAATTCAATTTATTCCACATTTGAGAAGAAATGCCAACGATAGAATACAATACATTTTTAAAATATACAGAAATATTAACAACAATAAAAACATGAAAATTCAACAATGATAGGCACAATATGCAATTAAAATAGTTAAAAATAAACAAAATATCTTTATGTGGAGGGACAAACAGAGGCCAAGGGTTGATCATAGGTTTGTCCCCCAAGATATACAATACATGAAATTATATTATTTTAAGAGAATATATTTGTTCCAGTGTGACTTATGACCATCTATGGTGCATTGGGTCACATGTGCATCTTGCAGACATCTAGATAGATTGTTCATCCTATCTCATGGTGACATAGGAATGTTATTTACGGATCTAAACATTTATGTTCTGGCTCAGTACACTCCCAACCGGCAGGCCTTTGCATGACATTAAAAATGAAAAATGTTACACAAGTGGGCTATAGATTTCTATATTTATTTAATACACACACATGCTGTACTTTTCCTTTCCCCTTAATGATACTCTAAGGGGTACAGGAAGTAGCATTAGTAGATGATGATGAAAAAAAGATGATGATGATAATGCACCTTCTCCATTTCCACCAATCCTTCCCGATCTTTCTGCATAACTCAACTCCCCCAGCACATTGAACTTTTGAAGTCTTAGGCAAAATAAAAACATTGACGAATCTTCTCTTTCAATGCATTTTTGAAAACTTGGCCTGCTTCTTCCCTTTTTAGAGGTTAAGCGATCTTGGGGATGATTTCATTATAAACACAGACTCTTTAATGGACATTTTAGGGTTTATGACATGATGAATGGGAATTGTAGCATCTGTTTGCTTTGACAGTCTTTGAGATGCATAAAAGTGATAAAATATGAACCTTGATGGGGGATCACCATAACCCTTGGTAGAAACCTTCACGGATTGAAGCTTCCATGTAGGTGAGACACTCTCTAAGCAGCTGCACATAGAATTACAGTAATCCAACATCCTCTCTGGTGACATTTTCTCTGGCCTCTATTTCAACAGAGACATGGGTTCAGGGGTAGGGTTGGGATTGGGTTTGAGATTAGGTTTAGCGTTAGAGTTAGGTCTAGTTTTGAAGTTCGGAATTTAATTGATTATTATTGGAAATAACTGCAGCAATTGTCACCGGACCATTGTGTCTTAGAACCAGCTAAACAAGAAAAAAAGAAAATCAACAAGGGTTTAGAATAAACGTAAAAAGTAAGTGAATTTATCACAATTTACAGAAGTTTTTGTTTGAAGCCTACCCATATTTGTCAGCGGGTTAATTGATTGTTTCTTGGAGACCAGAGATGGAATACTTTAATAGAAGCATTTAGAGATAATTTTGGGGAATGGGTGCCCTCATTTGGTCGACTCTTTAGTGTTTCATGCTTTCATTGTTAAGATTGAACTCGTACTTTG
Source organism: Heliocidaris erythrogramma (assembly GCA_025617745.1). Lineage (NCBI taxonomy): Eukaryota > Metazoa > Echinodermata > Echinoidea > Camarodonta > Echinometridae > Heliocidaris > Heliocidaris erythrogramma. The sequence goes on along the minus strand of CM046866.1, from coordinate 32,818,356 downwards.
CAGAATTTGCAGAATTTAATTCTTCCCACCGATAATTTGTAACCATAGAAACATCAAGTCAAGCATAATCCGATCACTTTCAGTGGAGACTTGTTGAAAAGTGACATTTCTTGTTACTAATCGGAGAGCATGCAGGTCTCGAAAGCAAGGTCCTGACTCTTGCTGCTAATCAAGGGGATTTCACATCACTGAGCACTTTGCACAAGTCTAAATTTTGGGAGTGAAGTACATGTACATCTATTTAGAACTGACAATGTTTCATGAATAAGCGGGTGCCCAGATAAATATATTGGTAAAATACTTCATGTAGAGTTTAAGGTTAAACGTTTTCTTGCAGCTCTACCTCCTGTTCCTTAATTATATGTCGGAGACATCCAGAAATAGTCCAACCTGAGATGTTAGGTCCAAAGGTATTTCAATTTATGTGTGAAGTGTTAAACCAAGGCTAGTCCTTCTTTTTCCATGGTTCACCTTTCCTCAAGTAGCAATAAAAATATATTTAAAGGGTGAAGTATGTCAATAAGATTATTTAATTATAGTACTGAGCAGAAGAATTTGCAGTACGCTGATACATTAAAAGCATTTTTACCTTGGCATCATTTAGGGCTGACTCATGTTCTAATCTTTGAAAATCACACAAGTTCTCAACATTACTCATATTTCGTCTTCTGAGAGTCAGAAAGGCATTAAATCGTGTGCCTTAAGCAGAGAGTTTAACCCTTTTTGCCTCTCGGTCAGTTTACAATTCTGTAAAGTTGTTCCAAATATATTTGCTGAAAGGTAGGGATTTAAAACCTTGTGATTTAACTGATCTAAAGGGCTCTATGTTTGATTCAGGTTTGCAATTGTATCTGGACCTAAGTACCTGGAGGACCTACTTTTTGCCAAGAAGCATTCAACTTTATTTCAATTCCAAGGAATATCCATCTCCACTCTATCTTCAGTTATGGGAAGGAAAACCCATCAAGAGTTTATCCAATTTCAATCGTTCTAAAATAGATCTTGATCATTAATGACTTTTAGAAAGTTTGCGATGATAAAGAAAGATCGATGTCACACCTTCAACAGTCTTCTGGGGCATGGCATGTCTGTGACGCACTTTCAGCCCCCTCGCCAAGCTCCTATCTGTTGGCGTAGAGCTAATGAAGTCATCTAGCATTAACAGATAAGTGCTTGAGGAGTCTGCTTTTCTGCCCAGATAACGTTTCAGAGACCCACCAAAACAACATTTCAAACATCTATATATAGCAAGTGTGTGATTGGCAATTACAGGTTCTGAACTTTGCATTTAAAAAGTCTCAATTTTGTTTTCCTAATCTTGTGGTTTAGTGTCATTGGAGGCTGTCACGTCCGAAGTAGATGTGGATTTAGAGACACGAGTTGGTAAATCAGATCTAAGAGTCCTGCGAATGCTGATGAATATTCAACAAGATCAGTAGTGTCCTACATACTGTAGTGCATTCCACAGTCTTAATTAGTACTCAGATTTGAGTGGTATTGAGAAATGAACATACAAAAAAAAATGGAAACTTGTTATAAAGAGCTCTGATATTACAGGATTCCTGATATAACAAGGTAATTTTGCTGGTCTCAGGTCGTCATGTTCTCTTGCTTTTTCCCCTGATATAAGGAGATTCCTGATATAACAAGGTAATTTTCATGTTCCCAAGGTCCTTGTTAAAAGTGACTTTCCACTGTATATGCCATACCTTATTCTAGAAGTATTGCTCTATTGAAGGAATTTTACATTTGATGTTATTCTAGCCAGCTTCTAAAGTGAAGAAGTTTCCAATTCCAATATTAATCAAAATTATAATATTTCTTCCCTTTGCAAAGCTTTAGAAAGGTGACAGTCTAATTCAGAACCCATGACATCCCAGTAGTCTGCCAGCCCACGAGCCCGCCAGCCCACGAGCCCGATGTCGGTCTAGTGAATCTTCCAAAAAGACGGCACACGTGACCGACGCGTCTGTCTCGGGGGCTGTTGATTTTGTGGGCTGTCGGTCTTGTGGGCCTTCTGTCAACTTTTCTGAGACTTCACAAGACCAACATTGTTGATGGTCTCGTGGGCTGTAGCCTTTCAGAACTGTCATTGTCGGTTTTCTTCTCTTGCATGTACATCTCTATTTAGTATGGACTCCTACTGGTCTAACCAGCACATGAAGTTTATCAAGGACATCAATACAACAAAACTGGAATAAAAACATGTCAATAGGTTAATAGCATTATTCGTTGCTATGTACCAAATATCAAACAGAATTTCTTTCATTTTCTATAAAATTCCAGAGAATGCTGTAAAGTGAAAGGCAACACTAAAAGACGTATTGAAATTGAGGTTCAGTTTCCAGAATTATTTCTTTTTTAGAGGTGGTCATTACAAGAGGGTCAAATATTTGGACAATGTAGTCTTTACCTATACATTATCCACTGTTCCACTTCTTCCGAAGAAGTCCACTAGGGGAAGAAAACACTTTTGAAATTTGAATCCTGTAGAGAAGGTGTCCATGGATTACTTTAAGGTATTAAATGGCTGAAAGCACACATATTTCCAAATTGCAGAATTTTTTTAAAAATTGGAAATGACTCTTTCATATTTGTTCATAAGTGTACTGTGACTATTTCTATTTCTAATTCATAATTTGAACTGTTAATTGTAAACATTTTTGCCTTGTTATATATTTATAAAGTTATATCACCAAAAAGTAGTTAGAGTGTTCCAGTGGAGTCCAAACACTGTAAGCACTACACAAAAGTACAATTCAAAGTGCAGATAGCAATGTGAAACTGATTCTCCAGAGGCAGAGGGACATGTTACAAGGATATTGTTATTGAAAGTATTTCAGCTGTGACTCGAAATTTATTTTTTCTGCACATTTTCGGCCCTTTGAAAACAGGAAGAATGATAAATGATAATCAAAACAATATGTTCCCAGGTATCATGCTGGAAAAAACAACAAGAACATTGGGAGGCCATTTACGGCAAAGCGGTTACATGCGGGATGAGGGTATGGGATGTCATCAGGAGGTGAAAATGAAATAGATGGAAAGATGAAGTGAGAGAAGAAAAACAAAAATGGAGAGAATTAAATCATCTGATGCGAGTCCGAAGGGTGATAACTCTCTGTGAGATGCCATTGCTTGAAAATCAGAAACTTTTGTCACCTGAAATTTGCAAATTGTTAACGACTGCCATTTTCTTGGGGCAAGGAATATTGGCCAGTTGCAGAATTTTATTTTTGGACAGTAAATTGGAAACTTTCGCAAAATCTGAACCACTTGGCAGAATTTGCAGCAGTTTACTGAAGTTAATGCCCTTCTGGCTCTTAGTAGACAAGATGACAGGGGATAGACGAGAGAGAGAGAGAGAGAGAGAGAAAGGGAGGGGGAAGAAAGAGGGAGACAGAATGCAAATGGGACAAAATGGAGTTGAAGTTGATAACACACACAGAGAGAGAGAAAGAAAGGGAGGGGAAGAAAGAGGGAGAGAGAAGATGCAAATGGGACACAATGGAGTTGAAGTTGATAACAGAGAGAGAGAGAGAGAGAAAGAAAGGGAGCTGGAAGCGAGAGGGGAGAGGGGGGGGGGGGGGGGGGAAGGAAGAAAGGAAATGAAGGAAATAATGTTCTTTCTAGGGTTCATATCAAAACCATATCGAAACAAAGTGAATGATGGACAATGGGCAGGTTTTAAGTAGACATTTCTTAAATCAGCTCCCACTGTGATTTGTCTGGGTGTTCGGGTAGCCATGTTTATTGAAATGGTTTGGAGAGTGTAACACACACAATTCTATTTATTTCACCTACCACCAAGCACCAGGACAGCAGGTGTCAAATCGAGGCACAGTGGAGACATGGTTTTGAGGAATGGAAAGATGGATTTTGAGAGAAGAGAGGTGTAGGAAGTGAGGAGATTGCGCTAAAGAGTGAGAGAAAAGAACAAGAAAAGAAGGAAAAGAGATATAGAAGTCCTGAGAATAGAATGAGATAATAGGAAAGAGAGAGAGAGAGAGAGGAGGGGGAACGAGAGAGCAAGAGGAGTGAGGAAATATGGAGTGAGAGAGAGAGAGAGCAAGATAAATTCCAGGAAAGAGAGAGAGAGAGAGAGATACCATGAATATATTAATGGAGAGAGTGGCAGAGAGATAGGAAATACAGTTGAACAAAGTTATAAGTGGAGATTATTATTGTAAAAATAAAGGCATGATAAGATAAGTGCCTAAAGGATATGTTGTTTTGTTAAAAGGCCTATTCCTTTAGTCGCAGAAATTATATCTCAACCAGAAAAATTGACTTTTGCTCATACACTAGTTCATTCCAGGGTTATTCTGCCTCCAATATGGAAATAAATCAGCGAAGGAAAATGGAAGGCTTGGAAGTTGGGTGTAAAATATAGCATCTTTTCAGTTGACCACACAGCAATTCGGGATTTGGCAGTTTTTATCAACCCCATATCAAATCAATGTAGGTTTTTGTTTGCCATAAATAATGAGAGAATGGCTGTTTTATTGTTATTTTGGGTGCATTCAGCAGTCAGGGTTAGATGCTTTTGATGCAAAAAGGACTTAACCCAAATACAGGGCACCCTTTTATAATGTTTGCTTTCTCCACTACTGTGGTTTATGTATTGTGTAAAAAATGATAATGGATCGATTCATTCAAGCATAATGAAGTAGACTTATGAAATAATTTTGTGGTCTATTTGGCTTGTGGTATCTACACCTCTGATATTGTACTGTTAATAATGTAAAATGTTCTGCAACTACAGCAAGCTTTCAACACTATGAAAACAGTATGCTGCTTCACGTCTTAAATAAATGTGGTCTTTGAAATCAAGTCAGTTTCCATTCTTCACTTCACATTTGTTTGTAGATCAAAACCATGTAAATTTCCGTTCTTCATTTCTCCCTTCTTTGTGAGGCCTTGAAATTCAGTAAAAAAGTTATGATCTAAATTTGATTCATAATACATGTATGACTCATTCACTTCTTCTTGATCCGATATTTAAAGCCTAGAAAATGCCTTACAAATATGATATGATTGAATTGCAAATATCCATGCTCGGTATCATGACAAGGTCAATTTCAGGTGATCTTGAGAAGTGGTGAAACGAAGCATTTCCCCCTGAACTCAAAAGCACAGTCTATATTTCCTTTTGGATTTTTTTTCATTTTAGACTAGAGGAATATTAGTCCATATTTCAGTTTTTAGGATATGGAATGTATGCTCACAATTGTAGATTTATCTCAAGTTCCTTGATGATTTGAAATTATGTTGGGAAGTTTGAAATAAGTGGTTCTATGTGACAACTTGGATAAGAATGGGTATAGGCAAATTGATTTTGATTTTGATGGCACAAAAGTTGTGATTTTATGAAATTTGTATTGAAACATTGTGACAAGTTTTAAACATGCCAATATTATATCCAATTGACTTAAGTTCTTTGTTGAAAATTTGAGAACAGTAGTCTTGTAAATTGGAAAAGACCTTTTTTCCTGGTTGAAGGGGAGGGAGAAAAGTTCTTTTAATTTCGTGAGCAAGATTAGGTTTAAAGTATGTTTAATTTGTCTCTCATTTAATTCTATTCGACTTTGGGATGGGGTTGCTAAGTAACCTCAGCATGGAGGAAAACGTCTTCATGCAAAACGCTTTCATGACACATTTTTCCTTTTCCTGAATATGTGTCTGGCAAAGGTGTGTCATTCAGCATGTTCAGGTCAAAGTCAAGGTGAAATGATCCCTGTTAATTCCAGAAAATTTGGTGGTGGTGGGGGGAGGGGGGCACCTGTCCCTACCCCATTTTGAAACCCAAGTTGCATACATTAAGTGCACCATTCGAATTTTAAATTTTTTAACAAAAGGTACCTCAAAAATGTGATAACCTTAATCGTTTTAGCTTGTCAGAATTTTTAATTGGGAGTTGTGGCCCACCCTCTTTTTTAACAAAATCCTTGATCAGCCCCTCCTGATTATGCTGGAAGGGATTAAGATGGTATTAAAGGGATCAACACTTTATTATAGTCCAGATATATATATGTCTTAAGAGTCTTCATTCATATATTTTACACAACAAATGTTATAACAACAATAATAATTGTTTTTATATACCGGTAGTGCTTTATGAGTTACAACTAAATTACCCAAAGCGCTTACAGTGTATTATTATTACCCTATAGTCACTGGATTCAATTACGATTCTGCACTTTACAGTGCTCACTCTCTGCTCTACTGGGGAGCAAATGTTAGAAAAGTATTAACTTTTTTAATGCTATTTGAATATACTGACAATGTGATTAATGTTGTATTGAGTAAATATGACACATTTTTATTCCATGAACTTTGGTCATATTTAGGATTGATACTATGTAAGATAAATTTACACAATGTCTGATGAGAGCCTAAAGGGTATTGAATCATGTTTTAAACCGATTTCATGCCTTTCTGACTTTTATCTATCACAATGCATTATAGTTCATTTCTGTCTCTCATATTTGTTTAGACGGTTCAACCTGTTCAGCTGTAAAAAGTATGTCATATTTACTTTGAGATTAATCTATTTATTAGTGTACCCAGCAAAAATTATCAACAATTCGAATTGGACTGACAGACAGTTGATCAGTGGGGCCTAATAACCTTCATCATGGGCTGTACGTATTCAAAAGAAATCTCACAATTTTATGATTTGTTTAGAAGGTGAGCTCTCAGCTTAATCTCAAGGTCGGATTAGTATGTGGTAGAATAGACATGTGGTGTGTTGAGAGCCAGAAGGGCGTTAAACTCATATGTTTTAACACAGAGTTAACGCCCTTCTGGCTCTCAACACACGTGTGTTGAGAGCCAGAAGGGCGTTAAACTCATATGTTTTAACACAGAGTTAACGCCCTTCTGGCTCTCAACACACGCCTGTTCAGACTACAGGAAAGTTATACGAAGTTTGTGTAAAGAATCATCATACTGATATAGCATAAGGCATAAATACTTTAATAACAGAGTATTGTATAAAGAAACATCGGATGAAGAATCTAGTTTTGGGGATGTCCGCTGACACTACATGTTTCAATGTCAGCTTATGTCATAGTATCTCTTGAGGATACAAGATCACAGTTGGCCAGTCATATTAGCGCGCATTCACCGTAAGCCCCGCCTAGTTATGTGGTTATCGTTATGTATGATGTTCAGACTACAAGGCGATACTGATTCTTTATTGAGTATTCATTCAAAAAATGATGCTCAAACATCCGTTCCGTTACGTGACATTCCGTTGCACAACGTTTCTTTATACAACGTTCAGACTAAACAAAATAATTAATCACTTATGGTATATCTATATGGTTTTGTTATAGCTGTACGATGAATTTGTGTAGGCTGAATGCAGGGTTAGTATGTCTGGAGAATAAACCTATTTTTATTGATTGTAAAGGGATGTAAGAGCAGGGACATAATGCTCATAAATGACAATGAGTATTATCATTGTCGAAGAATTGATTTACGAGCAATGTGAAATAAAATGCAATTTCTGAGGCCCACTCTGTTCTTTGATGTCAGAAAAAGGTGGTTCAAAATCAAAAGTATAAGATGATACAGAAAGACTGTCTGCTTAGTGCGAAGGCTACATTTTGGTGATGGGCTTAGAGCCAGTACTCTTAAACTTTTTTAAAATAAAAGATGAAAGTAGCTGGATTAATCATATTTTTGTATATTCTGCTTGAAAATTCATATTGGAAAGCTTCAAGTAAAGAGCTAAAAAATAAATTTGCTTATTTTATTTTTTCAGGGTCCATTTTTAAAACACATTATTTTGGAAAAAGCTGTAATAGCCACCAACAATTCTGCAAAGAGAAATTTGTCTCTTTGTGATTGTTTTTATATCATTGTTCCTTTTCTTCATTGTAGCCCTTTATAAAATATTGAAAAAAAACCTTTAGAAGATTCAGTTGAATGTTAGGGTTGTTCTGGCAAGAAGTTAAAATAGAAAGAAATCTCCCCTCTCTGCTTCTGTTTGGATCCCATCTCTGCTTCTGTTTGAGTCCCATCTCCATGCAAAGCTTTAGGGGAACTGTGATTTAGATTGGAAATTGATAAGATGCTATAGTTGATACGATTCTGGTCATAACTGACATCTTCATTTGCCATTCCGACCCTGTGACATTCGGAGAAGGCGGTAGATGAAACAGACAATTGCACCCTTGTGTACGAAGGGCAGAAGTTTCAAATCAGCTGTAATTATTGGACATGATAAATAGGTATTACTTGGGGAGATGGAAGAAGGCCATTGGAGGTGGAGCTGGAGAGAAAGGGAGAGAGAGAGAGAGATAAAATTGGAGGTAAAAATTGGATAAAAGAGAAGAAACAAGTAAGTTGATGTAAGGGGCCGGGCGAGAAACTGTAACTTCAAGACAAAGAGAGAGAGAGAGAGAGAGAGAGGGGGGGGGGGCAGGGCAAGGTAGTGAATGAGTGACTAATAGAAGTGGTCATTAGAGATTGGTGAAAGAAATCAAGAAATTGAATAATTATGCTCTTGAGAAAGAAAGAGGTCAAATCTTCAGATAGTCTCCTAAACTACAAATACATTTGAGAAAATGGTACTTGGAAAAATAAGGTTTTAGATTTGTAAATTGTATAGGAGTTTGTCTTATACTACGAATGTTTATTATTCACATGTAGCAATTTGTCTGCATGCATTTATTTCACAATAAAGTGTTTTCTATTTTATTCATTTACAAAATGAAAGTGAGGGCATATCTAACCCTGATTATAATATGTTGATATACAAAACATGCTCAAAGCATTGTTTTCCTTTCTCTTGTTATTTTTAAATTTCAAAATGTACTGCAATGATATATTTGCCAGGGAGAGGACATCGCATGTACTGTGTTATCACCTATATGTCTTTTTATCAATGCCACATTCAGCCATATCAAAGTGACATGTTCTATTATTTGATAAAATATGAGAACCTTTCCTCATGATGCCTTTTCAATTTTCTTTTTTCTCCTTCCCCATAACAGAATAAGTTTGTTATTTCCATTGTTGATATTTTTTTTCCTTTTATTTTAATAAATGTCATTTTGACCTATTTGGGAAGTGGCATGCTGTCAAGTTTAGGTATCGAGGAACTGTCAGCACCAACATTTGTTCACCGCACCATGATGGATGTCACCTCAAGAATGTACTCCATCATTTTTGTAGGTCAACATGAATGGTGTAGCAGACATTGACGAAGCCAGCCAGTTATACCTGAGATGTTTATGTGAATGATACCTGTGTCGGGGGCAATGAAAAGTCAACTTGAATATCACACTCAATTAAATACAAGTCAACAACTTGTCAAGCGAGAATAGTTCACTCTGTCACAACCCCAGTCAAAACACCGGTCCTCTCATCTTTTGTGAATCCTTCTCCTTTATTTTTATCAGACGAAATCAAAATGTCTGGAACTCCAAAAATTCTTCGGTCGGCTCTTTTTATTTGTGGTTCAAGAACGTTTGCGAATCAGATTCTCGGCTCAATAACCCGTGCGACGAAAGCGACACCTCGGAAAATGCAATCCGAACGTTGCCCTTGAGTCGTCCCTACCGGTGCGTTTGTTCAGGAGTTTGGAGGTGTAAGTTACATTGTTTGGAAACTCTAACAGTCGCTGTGATGTAATTACTTCTCTTTGATGTCTGTGGTCTCCTATTTTCTTCCTGTCTTCCATGAATGTGACTGTTTTGGTAGCTGCCATCAAATGTGTCATTTGTTGATCAAACCTGGGAGAGAGAGAGGTTGTCCAAACCGATGACAGGCATCTCTCTCTCTGGTAGAAGTACCAAGGTAAATGTGGTCATGTCTGATTGAACATATGCCCGGGCCTGTTGATCATCTGTATTACAAACACACTTTCAGTAAAACTCGGTTGTTTGGCTGTGTTTCAAATGTTACTTTTGTCCAGGGTGCATCCTACATCCACATTGCTAACACACTTACATTGTGAGAGAACTAATGTGATGATACTACAGCCCTGGAAAAAATTATTAGACCAAGCTTCTGTAATAAAGGTACTATAATATGCATTCAGACTAATGAAAATGATTTGTCTTTGTATTTCATTGAATGAATAATAAATCCCAGCAATTGTACCTCGCTTTTATGATATTTATTTCCTTCTTACCACAAATATAACACTTTCAGTAACCATTCTTGGTCTAATAATTTTTTCCATGGCTGTATGTGTACACTATTTTTCTGAGCGTATATGGTATGAACACATTAAAAGCCAATTACAAGTTTTCCTTCTCTTGAAAATACCTGTTGTGAGGAAAATTTCATTAAACTCCAATGATCACCGGATTATTTTGAAAGAATCACTTCATGCTCAGATATATAATCATTTCTATGCATGGTGTTAAGCTATACAGATATTTTTGTCTGGAGCTTCAATTGTGCGGATATTATTGGAGCCATCGTATAATTAGGTTTAATATCTATTCTCTCTTGATGGTAAAATTACTTCCACATCCCTTTTTTTATTGAATCATTATCTAATAGAAACATCTTGTTTATATCTTTAACATTTGCATTTTTAGTGCTTGAACAACCTTCATGAACATCATGTGTAAGGATTCAAAACATTCCTGTGCTATTTGCAAAGATTTGTTGATAAATAATGGCTTCTCCCACTTGATGCCTTGTTAGATGTTCAACATTTACAAGGGGGAAAGGGAAAAGTTTAGGCCTGTTAAAATGAATAAATCGATATCACACTGGAATAGAAGAAGGTTTAGAGAGTTTAAATGGGACAAAATGTAGTCCTGTATGTTATGGACTACATTTAAGCAGAAAGCAGGCTACTTTAAAAAGATAAAAGGCAACAGTACAAGAATTTTTCCAACTTTTCATCATTGTTGAAATTTCACATTCTGTACTTGTGTAAGGAGAAGTTTTCCTTTAATTTCATTGATACAGAATCACCCCTGGAAAGTTCTAAATATAAAACATTCTAACCAGTGACTCATATCGTACATGAAGATTAATATTTTTTCAGTGCCATTTCAATTATTTTCCCCCTGATTAATTCCTTTCAAGATCACTTTATAATTCAAGACTGAGTTTGTTATAGCAGGTTTTGTGTAATCTGATTGCCCTAGTTTAAAGTGAAAGATCAGAAAACACCATGTAGCTCCCTCCCTTAAAATGCATGTTCCCTTTTTCTGTAACAAATAAATATGTCACAAGTGAATACACTTTTATACAAAAAAAATGGCCATACTTAGGAACATGTATTTTAATACTGCAGTATACAAGATCTTTCTTAAAAACTGAAGGAAAAAATATGCTGTCCTCTTCTAGTTTTAACTGCACAATTGTCTCTTCAGAAACTCATTGATCAATAGCCTAAGATTGAAATGACTAAGAAGTTAGGAAGAACTTGAGTATCAAAAGTTCAAATTTCTGTACCAGGGAAGTATCAGGAGAAACAGAATCGGTAATGAATGCGAAAGAACACTTAGATACAGCTAGATAACAGGTGGATGATAAATGAAAGAATCAGAGCCTCCCTTCCCCTCCCCCAATTACTGTCCCCAATGTTGTGCATTTCTAGATAAACCAGGCGATTCCCCCTCTCTACTTTTAACGACTACTTAAGCCTTCAGACATTAATCCCAAGTGAAATGTCAATTACTCACCGCATTTCAGATTTTTTTCCTTAAGACTCAAAATACACAGTAGGTGAAAATCTGATTAACCTAGAATGTGAAATCGATTTGACTTTGAATATCAAAGATATGCCACAGTTTTCAGAAAACTGAAATAAACCATTGCCAATGCAGACTTTATTTAGATATTGTAAGTGTGCCACAACCTCAAAGTATTCTGAAGTCCAGCCCCCCCCCCCCCCCATATGCCACAGTTTTCAGAAAACTGAAATAAAAACCATTGCCAGTGCAGACTTCATTTAGATATTCTAAGTGTACAACAACCTCCAAGTATTCTGAAGTCCCCCCCCCCCCCCCCCCCCCCGGCGACAAATTGCTCTGGGCTTTATTTCATCAGGGTTAGGGTTGGGGATACAATCAGGTTTTAGGGTTAGGGTTAGGGTTAGGTGGAGCACATGGTTCAGGGTTAAAATTTAGTATTTGGTTAGTGTACAGAATGGACACGGAGCAAATGTGGCTGCAGCATGTGTGGCGTACAACCGATACACTATCATACACTCTCTGTCGTATAGTATGATATATTGCTCTTTCACCGATATATCAGTGCAGATATCATGCTTCATGTCATAACTAGAATTCTTTACTTTGTCACTAGATTTCCTTAACCATTGTTTACAAAGTTTCACTGATTAAAAAAAAGAGAAAAAAATGTTTTAGATTGCATGGACATTCCTATAAAATGTGAAATGATTGTAAGCATAAAGGCAGCTGTGCATTCATCAAAAGCTTTGACTGTGGCACCAGTTAATGGAGAGCCATTCATTTCTGACTTTTTGAAGTAGAAGTCAAGGGCAACTACTTCCCTGTGAAAACAAAGTCAAGATGAAGGTGATATTGTATCACCTATTTGGACAATATGACAAATATATACTCAATACTCGGGTTGAATAGCAAGGTAAATACAATTTGAGTAATCTTTCTTGTGCATTATTTGCTCAGGCTTCATTCTTAGCAACCTTGATGCGTTTTTGCTTTTTTAGGTTGACTTTTACTCTCTTTCTTTGTCTGTCTTTTCAAGTAAAAAAAAAAAGGTATGCAATTTGTTGTGTTTCTTTGACTTGTCCAGTACAGTACTTTAGCTATTCCTGGAAAACAAATTTGTAAAAAATGGTTCATTAATGTGTGATATTAAAATTAAAAATAATTGTATATTCTGAAGATGGCTTCTCATTATCACCTTTTATTTGTAGCTGCAGAGATGTGTCGCATGGTTTGCCCAGAGAATGGTTGTTGCGTAAATACTGATAAAAAAGGGTATCTTGTGAGGGTTTTTGTGACATTTTCAGGCAGCGTGCTCAGCCTGTAACATTCTATTCATGTTGTTCAGACTAGCGGTATTTGAGAGAGTTGGTAGAAGATAAAATAGAACAGGAACACCCCTGGGCACTGGGACATCTTCAGCAGGAAACTCTCCAATCTGGAAGTACTCTATAGGCCATTATCTCTGCTACTCATGTGTGGAAATAGCACAGCACGCAGGGACAATCACCTCAGTAGCAGGGAGAGTTTCACCCCTACCTACCCACTTCAAAACTCTGTTGAAGAGTATGATTAACCAAATTTCCCCAGAAACCTGTTCCTGATGATGGGCAAGAATCTCTACCAGAGTGAATGAACAGCTATTTTTGACAGTTAAACAAAAATGATAATGAAAAATATACCTACATCCTCCACAATGCTTTAGAAAGTTTGAACACCCATCCTTTCTTATATTGATGTGGCAAAGTTTTAGTATCATGTAATAATTATAATCTTAGTCCAAAGGGATTCCTTCTCTGCCTTGCTTGCAGTCATAACTTCCTTATATTTCATTTATTAAGCTACTAATGTACTGGAAAGCCCATAATTTTTTCATTTCCTTGAGCTTCTAAATGTATATGGTATACCCATAGTTAGTTACCTTTAAAAAACGAACAAACATAGATCCAGGATTTTATTCGTTGAAACACATACAAATTTACAACTCTGGTAAAAAAAGGTTTCTTTTTACATCTTTGAGCTATCTGGATAATATTGGAAGGTACTCTTTGAGACCATCAGAGAGATGAGTTGGGGAGAGGCTACATTGAATTCAGAACATCCAGGTCTACAACACTTTGCTCTCTGTCCATTTATTCACCCTCATTCCACCATCCCTCACCACTCATTCCTTTCCCCACACACCTTAACCCTCAATCCATCACTATCTAAAACTGGGACAGCACAAAAGAACATCAACCCTCTCATCAGTTCATCATTTTACTTCCCGTCTTCACCCGAGATATCTGAAATCATTTGTCAGAATTAACTTTGGTATCCGTCAAGAGATACACAGCTTCATTAGTCTTCTCCTCTATGTGTTCAGTCAATCTTTACAATAAGGCTATTTTCAAATGTGCGATGTCAGGAAATTTGTGAGGTGTATACTCCAAGATGTCTAATATATTTTCAGATCGTATATGCATATACCAGACTCTCCCAGAATGTCTAGGTAAAGAGACTTCTAATATGAACTTGAGATGTACTTTTAAGATGAGCAAGAGAGCGATTGGTGTCGACTTGAAATGAATGCAAGGGGACAAGTTGAAAGTATCAGAGAACATTCAGAGAAGACCACTTTAGAGGATTTAACACAGGTCTATCACACATACTACATTGTTCCAAAACTTTTAAAAATATGTTCTCAATTTACAAGTTAAACCATTGTGTTTGGTATATGCCTATTTTGTCCTGGTTGCTCTAGACTTGCTTTGTTGATAATTTCTCTAGGACTTCTCAGGTCCAAACTTTTGGAAAAGTATGTTCTCTACAATCATGCCTTTTGTGGCAAGATGCCAGACATCTTACTTTGTGAAGTATACAAGATCACAGTTGATTAAACAAGATCTCAGTTGATTAAACAAGATCTAGTTATTACATTTCTAGGTAGAGAATCTATAAAGCATACATCATCTAATATACATGTATAAATGTGGTTATGTAGATACCTGTGGCTGGTTTCTCGAAACCGTTGTAAGTCTAAGTTCGTGGACATCACATTGAAATGCATGTTAATTCTGTAACACAGGCCAAGGGTGTGTTTCACCCTGTTTTATTACTTCTAGTTATGCTTGGGGTGAAGACATAAAATTGACACACACATACCCACTGTAGGTATGGATTCCTTGTCATACTTACCTAAATGTTCAGCTGGAAATGGACATTCTATGTCCTTACCAGATGTAGTTCCAAGCTGGCAGCCATAACCTCAAGGCTATAAATCCAGTTCTTGTTATTTATCTAAACTTGATAATGCATGTGTTTAACATCCTTTACATTTCTATATTGCACATATGCTTCTTGTTAAATTACTTGCTGAGTTCAATGACCTACCATCAAACGGGTTACTCTGCTTTCCTATGCAGATTCAAACTGTAATGACAACTTTTATTCTGAAAAGTATTATAACTTTCCTTATATATAGCTTCACTGAGTTTACATTTCAAAAGCATTATGATTAGAAAACTCTGGCCTTGATTAGATGGAACCTGTCAGAAGAATCTTTTTCAATCTTCTGCCTGAAATAATTATAAGATAAGAGTTGAATTTTATACAGTGTGAAGTGTTTCAATAATTACCGTACTGGTAACTGACAAAGTCTACATGAACAGAGTCATTATCGTTACATGTAAGTTCCTTGTACTCCTGCATTTTCAAATTCATTAAGGAATCTTGTCAAAATTCATGATAATTTTAATTGCAGAATATAGGATCAAGGAGTTATAACTTTATTCCTATATCTCCTTTTCATTTTACCTTTGCAGCATGGCCTGATAAGGACGAAAGACGAAGACTTTATGATCCAGCCCCTCCCAAAGCATTTGGTACCAGCAGACCACAACTCTCCTTCAGTCCCACATGCAGTATATAGACGTTCGGTAAACTCATCAAGAATCAGGTTTGCGGAGAAGAAGGGACACCGCAGGGAAAGGCTCCGAGAACATCATTCCAATTCAACCAAACAGCACTATTGTGGAAGGAGAAAGAAATGTAAGTGATCAAACTTTTCTGAAGTGTTTAATTTTACCTCTCAGAGAGCTACCAAATGAAGCATCAATAAAGGCTTGCAAAAGTAATTGTGAAATTGTGTAGAGGTGTTGTGGTCTAGTGGATAAGTCACCGGACTGTAGATCACAAGGTACGGGGTTCGAATCCCACCACAGCACTAACGTCCTTTGGCAAGACAATAATCTACATTGCCACTCTCCACCCAGGTGTAAATGGGTACCTGATATGCTTGAGCTTTGGCGGCTCGGCTATAACCAGGGTAATAATGTCTAAGCGCCATGAGCGTCACTGTGTGACGGATATGAGCACTATATAAGTGGCCATTATTAAACCTTGAGAAGCATAGTAATGTACATAAATCAACATTTATATTTTGCAACTGTCTATTTTTTTGCCAAGTTCAAAGAAAATAACACAGTGACATCAAAGGACATCTGAGTTAAATTATTGGTGTAAGACCAAGTGTCCCATGTGATGTAGGTATCTGATTGAATTTACTGCAATAAATCATATATACCTACCTATTATGCCTGTAGTCTTGACTACGGGACCCCTTCGAGAATTATCACACATGTGTCACAATATTGTGCGCACCCCCCGTAATCCTATTGTCCCCTTCGCCACTCACGCGCGTCAATACGCTACGGCCATCTTCCTCTTTCTTGCTCGCCCCCGACGAGTTAGGACGTATAGTCACAGCGCTCCTGAAATCAGGTCGTATAGTATCTTTTTGGTGCGCTTTTTCACATAGTTAAAGCACTTTTAGGTACCTATATTCGTTTAGATTATAGTACTTTGTGTTTTATTAGTCACTCTTGCCGATTGCAAGGGATTTTTTGATTCCCTTTCTTGGCATTTATTTTTTTTCTCTTTCACGGTCAGCCCCACGTAGATACTTCCGTGTTTGCGGGTGTTTCCGTTTGTCACCGAGCCTTCGGGTTCGGCGTTTATTCTTACGGTTTTTAGGCTGTGAAAATTTCTTTAGTGCGTATCTCCCAAATAATTTTACCCTTATTTACTGCATTCAGTTGAAGTATTTCTTAATTTGAAAAAGTATACTTTATTGTCTGTTTTATTGCAGTGGTATGGATTCGGAAGAAGAAGCAGCTAGGTCAAGGAGACCTGCTTCTTCCGAAGAGTCGTCTAGCAAGACGACTCGGCCTTCCAGAACTCCCCCGAGTACTGCGGTACACGGGGGAGGGAGGAGGGCTAAGGGTAAGTTGCCTAGTGGTGTTTCCTTGCAGAGTTTGCCAGTCTCGGAGCTTGCGGCTTCGGGACGGGTGGCGTTAACTGAATCGGGATTGTCAACTCCGAAGCCCGTGGTTTCGGGGTGGGTGGCGTCAGATTCTAGTGGTTTGGATATCTCGAATCCAATCCCCCGGTCGCTGAGACCAGAGGGGGGGGGGCTGTTGTTTCCCGTACGGTAGCGTTCACTCGCTCTGATCCGTTAGGGGAGACGCGCCCCACTACTGCAGGGCAGCCCACGGGCTTAGTCCATGTTGGTCTGGGTTCTCAAACCCTAGCCCCCGGCAAACGCCATATGGGGGAACGAGTACTTCCTGGGCTGTCTACATTGCCAGCTAATGGGAATGCTCGAGCTAACAATTATGGACGCTCTTCGGAGCAACAGGTGTTTTCACCTGAGTGCGTGACTACTAGTGCTCCCCTATTGCTGCTTTCGAGCGGTCCAATAGCGGGTTCACACGCCTTTAGTAGTCATCGGGCACATACCGAGTCATCTCGGTCTGCCCACGCACTGGGAGCTTTTAGCTCCCAACCCAAGGCTACTGCATCTTCTTGCTTAGCCAATATGGGTGATTTGGGCGATTCTCTAGGCTTACGCCATGAGCGCTCCAATCCCTTTATGGGAAGTGAACGCCCCTCCGCGGAGGGATCGGTTTGTGTTTCCGAAGAGGCTTCGGGGACCCGAACGAATCCGATTAAGCGTTCTAAGAAAAGGGTTTCGGCTACGACTTTTGTCGAGCCAGCCAAGAAAAAGGCCAAGAAGAAGGCAAAAAGTGGCAAGGCTTTGCCGGCCTCTTGCCCGTCTGACCTGGCTAACCCAGCTAGCTCCTCTCAAGCTGACATGTTCAGTATGATGCGGGCTTTTGCTCAGAATCAGGGTTGGTCCTTTGTACCGGCTACTTCAACCCTGACTTCTGTCCCTATTCAGGGATCTCGCCTTGAGTCTAATCAGCCTTTTGTGATTGATTCCTCTTTGTCTGAGTCAGATTCGCATGTGCCTCCTATTCCCGCGGCCCTTGGGGCTCCGCCAGGCGAGGAGACTTTTGTTGAACCATGCGGGGCTCTGCCTGCGGAGGCCTTTGTTAGTGCTCCTTTGTCTCATTCCACTCGGGTGGAACCAGATTCGGATGTGGCTTCTCAAGCTTCGGTTCCCGAATCGCTTGGGCAGGCGGAGTCTCAATCGCTTGCTCTTCGCGGGGTAGAAGCGATTGCTTTGTTGTCCAAATATCTCCCTGAATTTCAGTCAACCCGCGCGCAGGGTTCGACTTCGCGTTGGAAATTTAAGCAGCAGGATTCCTCTGAGGGTATCGCTCTTGAGGAGGTTTTCAAGCTGGAGTATGACCGCATTGAGGCCGCGCTGTTGATTAAGCGCTCTAATGCGGTCAAGGGTAAGGCCTTTGCCTTTTGTTCTCAGGACCAAGACAGCTTTTTTAAGGCTAAGACTCTGTCTCCTGAGATTTTGGAGGTTGGTCGTCGCTTACGGGCGACTAATCCGCTTACCTCCGCCGCTTTCAAGGCGGAGGATAAGATCTGGTCTAATATTGAAAACCAGGTTAGGTCGGGGATGCGTTTGTCGGCGTTTCAAGGGTTTCTCTCCGACCTTAGGTCCAGGGCGGAGGAGTTGAATGTTACCGATGGTGACAAGCTGATTATTGACGACCTGTTGCATACTCTTTTTTGTCTGCAGTGGTCGCAGCTTTCCACCGCAGCTGCTTCGGCTACGTTCCGTCGCAGGACCTCGGCTCTCTCGGCACTGGGTGTTAGAGAGTCGGGCATTGCTCAACTTCTCCGAGATGTTCCGTCTCGGGGTCCTTCGCTTTTTGGTGGTAAATTCGCTACGGTTTTTCAGAGAGAGATCGATGCGCGTAAGCAGATCTCGGATATGACTAAGCAGTTTCACACTAGCTCTAAGCCAACGCGGGCCCCTGTTCAGCGTAGACCTGCTGGTCCCGTTTCGGGTCAACGCAGTCGCGTGTCTAGGGTCCCGCCTCCTGAGCCACAGCCAGCTCCTTCTCGTGGGAGAGGGAGTCGTGGCAGGGGCATTTCGAGAGGTACTCGTGGTAAGGCGATGGCTTCGCAGAAGGCCAAGCCTGGGTTTTGATGTTTTTCCCCGAGCGCTTGTTCAACCGAATGTGGTAGGTGGCCGTCTTCACGCGTTTCTCCCCGCTTGGGAGGCCATCTCCGGGGACGCGTTTGTTCTCTCCGTCGTGCGAGACGGATTCTTCATAGATCTTTGCGCTTCGCTCCCCGGAGGGGCTATAAGAATTCGGTCACCTCCCATGTCTGCCCTGTCTCGATCTCATGCTTCAAAGGAGATCGAGTCTCTTCTGGAAAAGAGGGCTATAGAAAGGGTAAGAGACAGGCCGTCTCTTTCCCTTTCTCCAATATTTGTTATTCCCAAGCGCTCGGGAAAACTTCGTTTGATACTGAACCTAAAAAGGATAAACAAATTTATTCCTCCGGTTCATTTTCGGATGGAGACTCTTGCCTCCATTCTTCCGTTGATCAAAAGGGAAGACTACGCGGTCTCGATAGATCTCAAGGACGCATACTTTCACATTCCCATTCATCGCGCATCTCGCGATCTTCTGGGGTTCTCCTTCCTCTCGGAGACTTATCGTTTTCGGGCTCTTCCCTTCGGGCTGCGCCCGGTCCCTCGGGTTTTTACTCAAGTTGTAGCGGTGCTAGCGGCCTTTCTGAGGCGTCGCGGCCTGCGGTTGTTTTGTTACCTGGACGATTGGCTTCTCCTTGCGGAGTCGCGCGATCGTTTGTTGGACGAGACTCGTTTGCTCGTCTCTCTTACTCAAGACTTAGGTTTCCTAATAAATTGGGAAAAGTCTGAGTTAGTCCCCACTCGCAGCCCAGTTTTTCTGGGGGCGGTGTTAGACATAAGGAATCAGTTAGCTCGGCCCAGTCGAGACAGGATTCTCACCATTGTCTCTGCGGCTCGCAAGCTCTTGCTGGCCAGAAGAGTCTCGGCCAGACAGTGGCTTCAGTTTCTAGGTTATCTAGCCAGTCTAGTCGATGTTTTAGAGGACTGCCGGCTCCTCATGAGACCCTTTCAGAGACATCTCCTCAGGTTCTTCAAGCCGGGAAAAGACTCTCTTTTGGTCTGGATTCCAGTACCAGTAAAGATCAAGTCTCTTCTCGCTTGTTGGACGAGCGAGGTGTTTCTCGCGCGAGGCAGGTCCTTCTCTACCCCTCTTCCGTCGATATCGGTTTCGACGGACGCCTCTCGGTTGGGGTGGGGAGGACACTGCAACGGCAGCACGGTTGCGGGGGATTGGTCTCATCTTGGGACTCTTCCTCATATCAATGTCCTGGAGTTTATGGCAGTTCTGTTGACCTTGCTCCATTTCAGAAGTCGACTTCTCAGTCGTTCGGTTCTGATTCTCACGGACAATGTTACTGTGGCGGCATATATCAATCGGCAGGGAGGCACTCGTTCGGTTGCCCTGAATGCCCTAGCAGCTCAGCTGTGGAGGTGGTGTCGTCGCATGGCAATCACACCCGTGGCCTCTTTCATCCCCGGTCGGGAAAACCTCATTGCGGATTTTCTGTCCCGGGGCAGGTATCTTCCATTGGAATGGATGCTCCATCCGGAGGTATTTTGCCGCATTCGCAGTTGCCTAGGTCCACTGGAAGTGGATCTATTTGCGTCGGTGCTAAATCACCAGCTGCCGAAGTATTGCTCCCGTGTTCGCGATCAGGGAGCATGGGCTCTCGATGCTTTCTCCCTCAGCTGGGAGAACCTTCAGGGATTCGCCTTTCCTCCCTTCCAACTGATTCCGCGTGTCTTGCGGAAAATCAGGGAAGATCGGGCGAGGGTGCTTGTAATAGCTCCCTTTTGGCCCAGGAGGAATTGGTTTCCGGAACTTATGAGCCTTCTAAGGGCTCAACCGTTAGTTCTCCCGTTAAGAGCGGATCTGGTGTTACAGCCCCTATCGGGGATTCTTCACCACAATCCAGAGTCTCTTCATTTGACTGCTTGGCCCCTGTCAGGGAATCTGCAAGACAGTCGGGTCTCTCTGATAGAGCCGCGGACTTTTTAATGTCCAGTCGTAGGGTTTCTACTAGGGAAATTTACAATTCCCGTCTCTCGGTCTTTTTCCTTTGGTGCAAAGAGAGAAATCAAACCCCTGCTAAGGCTCCTATTGGTTCAATTGCGGATTTCTTAATCTCGTTATTTGACAAAGGGAGATCTATTTCTACTATCCGAGGCTACCGTTCGGCGATCGGGGCCATTCATTCGGGTTTTTCGGATGGTTCGGGGATTTCCAATTCCCCGCTACTAAGTGGTTTGATTCGTTCGTTCTTTCTGAAACGACCTTCGTTTTCTAAGTTAGTGCCGTCTTGGAGTCTGCCTAAGGTCCTGGAGGCCTTGGCGAAACCTCCTTTTGAACCGTTAGGTGAAGCTTCGCTTCATCATCTTACGGTTAAGACGCTCTTTTTGGTAGCTATTGCCTCTGGGCAGAGGCGCAGTACTCTTCATGCTCTCTGTCTTACTCCTGGTCATGTTCGCTGGGAGAGAAAAGGTGTTAGGTTGATTCCTAGGGCTTCTTTCGTTGCCAAGAATCAGACGGCTACCTCCGGTCCTGTTGAGATTTTTCTTTGTCCGCTTTCTGACTTTTCTTCGGTGCGTGAGGACAAAGTTTGGTGTCCTGTTAGGGCTCTCAAATGGTATATTGATAAGACTAAGTCTTATCGTAAGGATGATCAGTTGTTCCTGATCACTAGGGAGCCTTTTTCTCCTGCCTCTCTTGATTCCATTTCTAGATGGATCGTTGAAGCTATTAGGGCCGCTGGCACAGAGGCTCTTTTATCCGACAGTAAGCCTCGTGCTCATGATACTCGTAGTG
This sequence comes from Heliocidaris erythrogramma, assembly GCA_025617745.1. Classification (NCBI taxonomy): domain Eukaryota; kingdom Metazoa; phylum Echinodermata; class Echinoidea; order Camarodonta; family Echinometridae; genus Heliocidaris; species Heliocidaris erythrogramma. The sequence goes on along the minus strand of CM046866.1, from coordinate 32,796,533 downwards.
TCAGCACTTCTTGGGCTCTGTTTCAAGGTGTGGCGCTTGTTGATATTTTGAAGGCTGCTTATTGGCGTTCGTCCAATTCCTTCATTTCTTGCTACCTTAGGGATATTCCCGCAGGTGAAGCTTTGTTTGCGTCAGCCACCTTGAAGGCCGCTGTGTCTTCTTTGTAGTCTTTGGTGTAATCCTATTTCCTTCCGCTCGAAACATGCCTCCCGGTCTTTGAGTTGGCGCTGGTCTGGCATAATAGGTAGGTATATATGATTTATTGCAGTAAATATGTAAAATCAGCACTGATTTTCTTATTTACTATATAAATCTATATACCTACCTATGACCCTCCCTCCTTCCCCGCTCCTTGCAAGCAACATGTTTCTTCTTGGGGTTGCTCGCAAAAGAGGAAGATGGCCGTAGCGTATTGACGCGCGTGAGTGGCGAAGGGGACAATAGGATTACGGGGGGTGCGCACAATATTGTGACACATGTGTGATAATTCTCGAAGGGGTCCCGTAGTCAAGACTACAGGCATAATAGGTAGGTATATAGATTTATATAGTAAATAAGAAAATCAGTGCTGATTTTACAATTCTGTTGGCTGTGGACAAATGAAGGGATTAGCTGCTGTTTGTTATTAGATGGAATTTGAATCATGAATTTAAATCTTGATCAGTTGGCCTTTCTAGCATTGGGAAAGGGTTTGTTTTTACAGAGAATATGCTTCTTATTTCACATATTTCTCTGCTCCGTTAGTAGAGCACAGCTCCTGTGTGACCGTACAAAGGCGGCCGAATTAACCACTTGGAATCACGGATATCTTTGAAGAATAAAAAGTGCTCTTACAGATGACTTCATTTTCAGACTGCAGGTCTGGACACTCGGTGTCATTTGAAAGGAATCGTTGAGAAATCCAAGCTTTGGTTGAATGGTCTGATACTCCCTACAAAGCTCTCTTATATAGCGTCTGACTTTGTACCCCCCCTCCCCCCAGCCTCATGGAAATTTTTTGTTTTAGATGTCCACGAAAACAAGGTAGATGAGATGGGAAAATTGTGGTTGTCATAGAAGAATGGCTTTAATTGGACCTCTCATGGGTATTCGGTGATTATTATATTTGAAAGAGGTTTGCCATGCAGATTGATATTTAATTATGATTTACATTTAGAGTCTATAGTTCAGTGATTACTTTGTGAAAATTTCCCCCACCCACCATTGATTGTTTTCCACTCATTGTCTTTTAACAGTAGAGCCAAAGAAGCTTAAAAATACATTAAACTGTCTCCTACTTCAGACTGCAATTTAGGAACAAAACAAAAAATTATTATTTCATAAAAAATAATGATTGGAGGTACATGTATATATTTTATTCCTGCTTGCAGACAGGGATAGTTTGTAATGAATTTTGGAGTGTATATAATGTTGGGGCTTTTTGAAAATTCTAAGAAAGCAGACCTGTATCTATTGTGGGTTTTTTCACAAATGTATAAAGACTACCTTCTGTTTGAATTATTCCACTAGAAAAACATTAATTCACTATATTATTTTGGAAAATATGACATATTACAGAATATGTGATATTTTCTTGGATATGCACACTTTATTTGAATTAGTAGAGGTATAGACTCCAGGCCAAAATATCTAATGAGGTCAACTGTCCATGAAACTTGTTCAGTTACATCTTACCGGTAAATGTTTGCTCGATTGAAATATTGTACCAACATTTTTGAACTGAATGGAGAGACAATGGAGGATGGAAATACTGAATACCAACTGGGGATGTGGTTTTTAAGAATCGACATGCTCCTGTATCTCTTACACCCCATGAATCGGTTTGATAATATCTCCATTCTACTGAGAGACAACAGACTGACAATAGGACTACCAAGGGATGGGGGAAGCACCTGTATTGCGGTCACCGATGGGGGGAGAGATAGGATGTCCGCTTATATGCTGATATCATGTTAGATGCTTTATGTAAGCTGGAGAACATTGTATTTCTTAAGCCAAGTGTATGTGAAAAGATTTGTAGAGATCAAGATTGGGGGGGGGGGGGGGTTGTTGTTTAGCATGGTTGCTACATTGTATTAGGTGAACCCCAGGAAGTGGGAAGATTAGGATGTCTCCGATTCGTTATCCGTTTTTAATGATGACCCTACTGCACTCAAGAATGGTGCTTCCTAAAATTCTTTATTGCATCTTTATTTCAAGGCTTTGATTACCAGTAGCCAAGCGTTTCACCCCATTGAACAAAGATTAATTATCATTTATATTTGCAGACTACTTTTCCTGCTCATTGGATGAAACAAGAACTGTGGGAAAAGAAACGATTTCTATTACACATATGAGCTTTGGCAAATATGATTTGTAAATATTTAGGAAACGTCTTCTCATTGGAATCCTAAGCAGAATTTCCTTGCAGAAGATTTTTACAATTGGGAGACATTGTTTAGACAAGGATAATAAGGGTTGTTTTTTAGATGACATGAAAGGTCTGAAAATGTAGCCTATGTCTGTGATATTAGGGGAAAAAACGTGATTAACATGGGCATGCTAAAAATGAACTGATAATATTGAGTGGCCTTGATATTGCCTGTTCTATTACCTTTGCCATTAGTATCCATCCCGTAACAGTACAACTACAAGTCAGCAGAGCTACAGGTGGCCTAGAATATAATTTGTGAAGGAAACCTGATAAGTGACCAATGGCCAAGACCATGCATTCTTTCCCAACAGATCAATCATAATACAGATTACCCCATATCATTTCAGTTAATCCCCATGTACTCTGTTATTCACACATCTGATCATTGGTGAGATAAACAGCAATCAGTACAGTGAACTGACCCAATATGTTACACTTGCAATTTATATTGTCTGAGAAATCTGACTTTACAATCTCGCTAATTTGAGTTGACCTCAAGCTGTCTGTAAGCATGCATTCACAGTCCATCACTCAATCTGAGCAGCTTTTGATAATTCAGTATGAATGGATGCTCAAAATCGACGTAACTCTTAAAGACACATGGTTAGATCTTCTCCTTTCGTTTCCTTGCTTACATCAAGACATTTTCATTTTGGAGCCTGATTAAATCAGAGGTAGATGTGGAACTAATCTCCACATATTTCAAGTCGACCAATTTTCTTGTTTATTTACAAAGCAAATCGTACAAAATGTGATTTGTCAGTTTGGGCAATTTGATATTACAGGCTGACAGTTGCATTAGTGGTGGGTGGCATTCATTTTGAAATTACAGCTCCCAGCATGACATTTCTCCATGTCCAAAAGAAACTCCTGGGATCTTTCCTTTGTCATGCACCCTTATTATCATCTACCTGAAACCCCTTTTAAGTTGCCTTATGTCCTCTCCTATGTTTTTCTAATGTATGCCTTTAATACTTTCAAACTAAGAATAGCATATAACGAATGATCTAGTGTTAATTTGTTTGACCTCAACGCAAGAGTTGTCATTCAACAAGACAATCGCAGCTACAACAGTTCTCCCTGTGCCTAAGTGTTTGGTATTGTGACATTTAATCTGGTTCTTTTTATACCTCTTCTGACCCATCCTTCACTTCTATAATGAGCAGTCCATCACACTTCTTGAAGCAGTGTCATATTTAAGAATAACTGGCAACATTTCAGAAACCATAGAATGGTAGGGCTTATGTGTAAGTAGAATTTGTACATTTTGCACGACCATTATTGTGGCATTATTCAGTTATCACAATGAAGAACATTATTTAGCGTTCTAAGGAATTGGATCCTCTTGAGAGACTTCTGACAGGCCTATAGCAAAAAGCTGATATTTTTTCAAAAAATAGCTTATACTAAACATTCTCCATGAATCACAAGAACATGCAAGGCTATTAGTAAAGCAGTTGAAAAGTGAACATTCCTGTTATGTTTCAACTCAGGTTTGCACTTTTTCTAAACATTGGCAGAAGAGTTTTCTGCAAACAATGGAGTTAAAGAAGATGACCTCATGCATAATGATAAATTTTTAACAAAAAAAGTTTGAATAAGAAATGTACTAGTTTGTCATCTTCAGTAGATAACTTATATACAGGAAGAACTTAATTACATTGTTAGTGTCTTAAACATTATCTTCAGAACTCCTGCAGTCCATGTGGATTTAATCAATATTTTCATCCAACTACAACAAATAGTTTTATAGCATAACGTAAAAAAAAAAAAATACCATACAACTATTTAGATTTTCAACTTGCATGTAAAAATATACCACCTTACTCATTCAATCAATCCAGATCTAGGAACTCCAGTTGGCCTTATCTTAATAATTTATAATTTCTTAGTTGTTACTGAATTTAGATCTGCATATTCCCTTTAACAGGCCAGTTGTTATTGTTTATGCTGATATGCTAAATAACAAATACCTGCCAAAAAAAAAAGAACTTTCTGTCTCTTTTCCCATCTCACCCTGTCTCTCTCTCTCTCTCACTGTCCCGCCCTATGTGACTATGTATATCGTTATTTTGTTTGAACAATTGATTTAAGATTGTGATTAGGACATACCTGAAATGAAAACCATGCAGGTCATGCTTTGATGAAGCATATCATTTAGCAGGAACTAAATATCGGTGGTATGTTGATTAGCTGAGCAGCTATTAGACATCAAAACACGTTGGTGCTAACAGGCAGTATGGCATTGGCATTATAAGTTATTAGTTAGTAGAAATACTGTTGATTTTGTTAGAACAATTTATTCAACCTCCTTTAAAATAATTGCATTCCTTTTGTTTTTCCTGTTCAAATGCTCATGAAGAAGACTGCTTTCAAATAAACTTGAACCATTTTCTAATGAAATCGAACTGGATCGTGGGGGGGGGGGTCCTTGAAGATATTCCCTTTTTATTATATTTTGATAAGTTCAAGTTGATTTATAAGTTTTTTTAGCAGAGGGTTTATAATCTGGCCATATGATCAATACAAAACAAATGACAAAATGTTTCAGTGTAATCCACCTCCTAATGACAAATAAAACAACTATATTAAAGTAAACAAACTGTCCAAGCAAGTCCATTATTGTCTGGGCAGTGGAATAACATCAAATAAATCACCCCTTTTCAGCATGTTCACACAAGTTAAATAAGAATATCTGAAATAACATTTTGTATTTTTGTACAGTGTCTGGGTTGACATGTCATGATTTGTGTATGAAATTTTTTACAATTCTTCATATGAATCGCTGTATTATCAATGCATTGAATATTATTACGTTGTAAACTTTTATTTCATAGCAAAAATTTAACTGGTTTTAATGTTTATAGTACTCACTGGTCTGTACTATGTCTTTTTTATCCAAGTTTACTGATTAACAAATTTACTATTATTGTGCAGTGGTAGTACAGTTTGTATTGTGTGATGGTATTTAGTATAGAATTATTTTCCTTATCTTATCAGTAGCATATTTTAACATAGCATTGCATAGCATAACATAAATATTTTCTATTTTGACAACTTGAACTGGGTCATAGCTTACACACTTGACTAAACAACTATTTAAACAGACAAGAAGTGTTAAAAATCTGTCATATGTATTTCCTTCTAGATGTTTCATAAGTCAAAGGAAACAATTATTCCTCATGGACTAATGATCACTCAGGAGGTTATACCTGAGGGAACAATTGTTTTAAATTTAAGAGCAGCTGCAAGACAAAGAGTAAACTAACATTTTTGTTTTCCCCCATCGAGACCTCATAAAGAAATGAAAATAATGTAATATTTGGTGTATTTGATATATCCCTTACCCAGTTGAACTTCCGCTTAAGACTTCAGTTTTTTAAATATTTTATCATATATGCAGCATGAATTTATTGCTACAGGTGTGTGTGTGACTGGGATGTCCGTGAACTCTCTCTTTGGTAATTATTCAAAGCTTGTGTGATAAAACCAGAATGATTGATCTAAATCACCTTTTTCGTTTTAACTTTGCATTATATCTTTTCGAAAATAAAGTGCAGAATAAAATATTAATGAGGTAGGGAGGAATATGTTTGATGGAAGTGTGTGCTTTATGAGTTGCAAATAACTGATAAGTAATACCAGGTAATACAAACTAATTGGCATCTAACTGACAAAGATGTGAAAGGCTAATAAGAGTCGATATTCCCAATCGTTCTTTATTTCAAATTTCCCAGAATATAGGTTGTGGATTTCTCTTTGTACTTTCAATACTTTATGCTGTTTTACTATAATATATTAATTTAAATTCCCTTTTCTCTGTAGAAAAATCTCAATTCTAGAAAGTCATTTTGACTTGATTTAGAAAATGAGACCATGGAGAATACCCCATGTTCCTGGTTTTGAGCTTGGAGGAAATAGTTTTGGTTGGTGGCTTCTACAGACTTACTTTACAGCGAGTGAAAGCCTCAAAGAGTATCCTGTATCCCCTAAAAGTATCCAGTTTGTGGTCATTCATTGAAGTGTATAAATTAACCAAGACATATCTGCGGCTTTAAGGAGAATGATTAAGTGTTTGACTGCTTAATAGATGAACTTCATCTTTTGTTCAAGGTATCAAAATATTCTTTGAAATTTGTCTTTGTAAAAAAAGAAACATGGCAGTAGGCCAAAGTCTGTGGTTAACCCTTTAGCACTTGAAGAGTCTGGAGATTGTAGTCATTTACTCCTCACACCACACCTCAGTTAACCATCTTTTGCATTAGTCTCTCTGCTGTATGTAAAATCTCTCTGCAGTAATGCGTGTCGTTGCAATGCAGATTCTAAACAGTTTTATTTTGCCTGATCCCCTACATTCGTTGTTAAATGGGTCAAAGTCCACAGGCGTTCTCGGCGGTTTTGGGCGGTTTGAGGAGTAACTAGACGGGCGGTTTCGGGTGGTTTGAGTTCTAGAGGGTTAATTATTGCTTAGATGTACTGGTGGGCAATTCCGTGAGGTGTCCATATTTCATCCAAAAATTAAGAATTTCTCATATGACCATTGAGTAATGGTGCTTTCTGGTATCACCACCATTAGACATGGTCATATCAAGAGAATTTTCATTCATTCATGAAATTTATTAATAAATGTCATATGTCGTAGGTGACGCTCTGCACCCAATTGCCCTGTTGCAATTTTTAAAATGGTATATTCCTGATTTCGAACTAAGAGATAGGATAATTTATGCAGTTTAATGTGTACAGAGTTGAAGGTCCTGGGATGGTGTATCATTTGACTGTTGAAAAAGCCATTTTTAAGATAAGATGGTGTGTGGTTATTTGAAAACGTTTGTTCACAATCTTGGCTGAATCCCAAATATGTTTATTGTTCAAGGTAAAATGTTTCAAGGTTAAGAACCGTTTCTCAGGTCCTTTCCTCTTTCACAGTTTTGGCAAGTTATCTGCATCCTCCTAAGAAGTGTTTTTGTTCTGTGTTAATATGTGAAGAAGAAATCCAGAAGATGTCCCGTTTGTTGTCAACTATTGGCTATTGTTCTAATAAAAGAGAAATTTGCATCGGGGAATAACTTGGAAAATGACATGAATGTTAAGCCCTATCTGTTGTAAATTAGAATCAACAGAACTTTTTCTTTGTTTGTAAATTTGTTGGCAAGTTTTGAATTCTTGTGTTTGTTTCCCATTTTCATGTAATGAGTGCAATAACGTCAATGTATGTGTCATTTCCCTTCGCATTACTCCTTTTTTTTTCTAAAGCAAAAATCTCCTCCTTGCCTTAAGGTACATTCTAAGTTTTTCCTTCTTTTATTTCTCCAGGGTATAGCATGTTGAGATTTTTCAGATATGTCACCATATTTCGACACCATTGTCACTATCAGCATGTTTTAAACCAACTAATTTGAATGTTTAATGACAATAGGATTACTTGGAAAGACTGCTGATATGATATTATAGAACAACTGGATGACCTACTTTCATCACATTATGTTACAAGTTATTTGATCCTCCAAAGTTGAGATCATCCCACCTTCTGTTTATAGTGAGAGCCAGAAGGGCGTACGTTTCAATGCCCTTCTGGCGCTTAGCAGATGATTTCATCTTTCCTTCAGCTGTTATTCATCTTATCATGCTCACTTTAAAGATGAAATACCTTAACTACCATTGTCATGTTATGTTGGTAGAGGTAGAACAAGGCTGATGTACAGATAGCTTAGGATTATGTTAGCTATAGGTTCACAAGACAGGCTGGAAACTTAAAGTTAAGCTTGTGGTTATAAATGTTGAAGTTTTCTTGAAGTTAAGGACTGTGCAGACGTACTCCTGTATGTTTTTGAAACTTATTTTTACTTGAACCTTTGAACCACAAGCGATCTTATGGTTAGGACAATAAGTATATCCTGCGGGAGTCGTCACTCCAAGTTATGTGCCATGAAGACACAATTAACTATGATAGAAGGAGGTTACCCCGACATGAAGTTATCGTGAATGCGAGCTTGGTTTGTCGTTTTTAACTTTCAAAAAGTTCACCAAACTCTTGTCCCAGCTTTACTTGCTCTGATTTCCAGGCACATTTGGTTATTCCTGTCATTCATAAATGCCACCAGGTTTGTAGAGTTATCTAGGGAAGATGTGGAACTCCACAGGAAATGTCCATCTAAAGAGCTTGGTCAGTGATTTCAGGACAAGCTACCGTGATCCACCATACTGGTCAAAATGCGAACATCCTCAGGATTATATAAGATATTCTTCTCCTCTTGATGGGCTATCAGCAGTGCATGGCGCATCAATTAATCTAGTCGTCTTGGGTTTATTCTAGTCCAGGCAGCTGACAAATATTTGAAATGTCTGGTAGAATGATTTGGTCACCAGCCCACTTCTTACTGGACCCTTGATCCAGAGTGAAATAAAGGCATGTTTCCGTTAGCCTTGTTCTCAAGATAGTCCGCTAAATCTGATACGAGGAAATTAGCCAGATCACAATTAACTCAATGCTAACTCGAAGTCAAGACGCAGTTAGTGGACTATTTTACCATTGTGCTTTGGATATTAGCTTGTTTGGTTATCCAAAGCAACGTAGGCTTGTTCAAGAAATAGCCAACTTTTTGGTCATGCAGTGGGCTAATTCATTCGTGAAGACGCACCTCTGTTCTAGCTTGAGCTGATTCCTCGATTGAGCAAGTAGGTATTGCTTGACTCCAGGTAACTTGAACGTATGTCTACTTTCTCAAGAAGTGCCGATTGGTCAATATCTCAAGCCCAAGTTTTTTTGGCCTAATGGAAAAGCCCCCTATTGCTCGGGGTGCTTCAGATGCATCTGTTTCTTGGACGCTCGATTTTGGAGATTTGCTTATGATTGATTAGGAGATGACATTTCTTAAAATCTAATTGCCTATTAACAAATATTAATAAGCAAGTAGTAAAAGAATAGTACACAGGGAATGGAGTATTTATTTATTAAGCATAGATTATGGAAATGTCCTGAACATTACAGTCAGTATATGTGCAAAATGAAAAGAATAATCTAAAGCGATTTCTTATTCATACAAATGAAAGTAAACCATGGAACAAACGGACATCAAATCAAATCTATGGGTACTACAGATGTTGTCTTCTGAATCATCTTGTTTCATAAATGAATTCACACATGCTTCTAACAATAACATGACTCAATCAATTAGTCAGTATGTCATCATCCAGACTTAACAGATCTATATGCCAGCATACATATTAATGAGACTAGCAAATCTACATCCAAGCTATTCTGACAGCATGCAAGTTGCTCAAATAACCATATCATTCTCCCAAAGATGTAGAATGGTACTGTGCAAAACTACTCACTTTTACCATGTACCACTGGTGAGATATGAATAGTACTGATGCGTCTCCCAGAGATCCCATTTTAGAAAGATAAGTTCGTTAGGGATATCCAATTTGCGCAATTCTGTAGCTGTACTTATCTATACGCTATAAGAGATCTGTAAGGTCTTTCACCCGACAATATTTGTAGGATGTTGTGGTGCCACATATCTGCTTAGACACTTAGGCTCTTCAGACTATTCAAAATGAATGGCACAGCAATAAAAGACCTAGATGAATGTGAATGAGATTTGCAAGTATTTACCCATCTCCCTACAGTAGTAACAGTACCCATGTTCTTAAGAAGGAGTAAAAGGAATCAGGATGGACAAAATTATGACAAAATATTTTTCAGGTACAATTGGTAATCTGAAGAGTTTAAGAGCACATAGCAATGTGAATGCTGTATATATTTATTCAAGAAGTAGATATGTTGAATATTTAATCTCCTTTATATGCATTTGCATTATAATTTGTGACAATGGAGATCTGTTAACATTGTATCTCACTATTGGATTCCTCCAGGAACTCATTGTCATGATCAGTGTAAGTCGTATACCACACATGATGATATAGCAACTGACCTAATCACACTCGTCAAATACTGTAGTAAACTCCCATATCAAAGCAAAGGACGTGAAAAATGCCAAAAGAGAAATAAATGGACCTCCTTGGACATTTAAAGAACTTATTAAACAATTTGAAAAGAAATAGGACATCAGCAATTGAATGGATAAGATTTTATAGAAGTTACGCAGGGTTATAAACACCTCCAAGTGAAGCATATTTTTCAAATGTGAATGGGTCTATTGTGATAACGCTTATGATGGGGAGATAATTGCTCCCATTTGTCATCATTGGTAATTAGAAAGACACACTACTGTAATGTCATCAACTTTCAAGTATGAGGTCTTCGACTGGTCAGAGGCAGGCCAGAGGCAGGCCAGTTGAGCCAGGTCAGTTGGATGCGTTTAAAGGTAGCACAGAAATCTGTGATAGGGTCTTGTCTAGGGCCCTCTCGCATAAAAAGTTGCGTTTAAACGCAAGTCAAAAAATTAAACGCAACTTGATCTTTTTTAATCCTATCCCAAGAATCCTATATCAATTCTTCTGGAGAAGATGTTAATCTTATGAAAAAATAGGTGAATACAAACAAATTTATATGTAGTTCAGCCAACTTATTCATTCCATTAAAAAGAGGGAAAATAGTGATTTGTTGATTATGTCACATATAAGAAGTTTATAATTGTAAAATGAAGGATATTTTTTTTGAACAGCAGTTCAGAAGTGATTTAAAACTTGTAGGATTATTCCAAATATTCTGGTAAGTCAAAATAACATTTTTCCAACCCAGACTCTTTAGTAACCGAAATGAATCATGCATGTTTTTATCATTTCAATAAACTTTCGTGATACCGTAAGTTATCTTTGTAACGATACGTAATTGAGACATGTAACAAACATCATGGAAGATAATGGGATTTCCCCCAGACATGTTCGTTTAAAATGGAACAGAGAAAAGTGAAAACACATGTAGGAAACCCCTTATTTCATTATGTTGATGAATATTGTGTTACAAACATGTTGCCAGTGCCGTCGTCTCGGAACATAAATATACTTTTGTGGTAAATACAGATCTCTTGCGTGTTTCCGACAAAAAGATGTTAGAGGATGAAGCTGAATGCATGGGGGAATATAGCATAAACACCTGGGAATTGACAATGTATCAGGATTTCCTCTGACGACTTGGAAGTCGGATGATAGGAACCGTTAATTATAGGTTCTTTTGGCTAAAGATGTCTTGCGTGTCATTGGGATAGAGGCAATACTAACATAGCAGCAACAAACTTTAGCAATTGAATACACTGCCCCTACTGCAGGTACTGCAGGACGAATACCCCTGACCTGTCACTTCTCCATTCAAATCCCTGAAAAAGTACACCACCCCTTCCCCAAGACAACTCTACCCACTTAGGACAAATACCCCCTATGAGGAAGGGGGGGGGGGGGTGATACTGTCCCCTCACTCAAAGTACTGAAGTCATGAAATTATGGAATATCAGATTTCATATGTGACCCTCCACCACAAAACGACTATTAAATAAGTCAGATATTTGGATTTTTCAATTTCAGCAGAGTTTGAAAGCTTAGATTTTAAGCTTTAAAATGATGTAAAGCTCACCTTGTATGGACTAAGAAAATCTTGTAAATTACAATGAGAATGCTAACACGTCAGAAAGGCTTATGACCAAAACAACGGAGAAAAAGGGCTCTAAAGAAGAGTGACCATTTAAGAGCGCCTAATCTGTGTCCTATTGTTTGTCGTACAAAAGGTTAATTGAGTCAAAACTCCCTAGCATATGTACTAATTGGATTGGGTTGAAACCTTCCATACCTTTAGAATAGATATATTTCTTTCTTTCTTTAGATTTTGAATATCAGACAGGGCGCAGGTTTAAAGCTATACCAGAAAAGTGAAGTACGATCCCAACAAGCTGACACACAAAGTTTGAATGTCCAGGAAAAAATTGTCATTTTGAATGAGAGCAAAAACATATTTTAAAGGGAGTGACAAGTCGCAATCTATGGGCGGTTTTAAAGTTGGCTGCTCCTTTCTCTGGATCAAAGTTCAAAGCGACTTCAATTTATCGCGCGCAGCTAATAAAAGTTCGCACATTGACCCAAATTTGAGTAAACAAGATCGCGTGTTCTTTATTCCAGTATTTGAATCTCATTGGTCGGTTACGTATGTAGGGATTCGAGTTAACGGTCACGCGAGGAATTCGGCAATAACATTCCTTCGGTAGCGCACGATTGGGCCTGATTGTATCCGAATTTCCCCGAGTCAGGCCAACTGGTCAGGCCCATGGATTACGACTTGCCACTCCCTTTAACATGGTATTTTACCCTGAAATTTTGTCAGATGGTAGATTAATGAATTAACTTTCAGAAAATACAGAAACCTTAAAATCTAAATTTCAGTCCCAAACCAGCTTTTTCAGCTGTTTACTCTAAAACTCCCACAGAGACTTATTGGTCATTTTGTGGTGGAGGGTCACATATTTGAAATAGAGCATGTTCCATGTAGGCTAATTTATTTACTTTATGAATCCCCAGAGTGCAATATTTGATGGGGGAAATACCACATGATTATGAGTCAATACAGGTTTGCTTTCTTATTACAGGGCTGAAAAATATTGTAAGTAAACCTAGAACTCTGTGAACTGCAGTTTATTCTTATTTACTGTATTGACTGCCTTATATTGAGAATATACCAACTAAATAACAAACTTTATAACAGTAATAATTCTGTCACTCTTTATTTCTCATTACAGATCATTCTAAGTGAGTAATCAAAGAGAACAGCCTTCAGATTTATTGCAGAGATAATAGAGAATTTCGATGTAATCCTAAATTTAGATATTGTCATATTTTGAACTTTTTAACTCTGGCGCAACACTTGGATACCTCAAGTGTGAAAAACCACAGCTGTTTGTGACAGAACTTTTACAACAATGCATAATCAGGTCATATTCTGGATGGCAGCTTCATGGATAATGAACACTTTATTTCAGAATGCCAGTGTAAACGATGATCATTTATTTCATCTTTTGGCTTCTTGTTCCACTGTGTGGTTATCTATGTCTGTGGTACTGAGTGTGGTTCAGTGGTTTTTGTGCTTGACCAGCAATCAACGGAGGATCGTGGGTTCAGCTTCTGTGACGTCAGTATCGTTCACAGATGAGAATTCTATGCAAAATTTCCATCTTGCATTTTAAAAATGGTTACATAGGTAGAGGCTACAACCTTGTAAAAATTAGCTTCAATAGAGGGTAGTAGCAAAAAGGAAAAAGTGGTCTTTCTTTCCCAAACATGATTGCGAAGACTTTCACAAAATCAACTTTAGGGTAGTTCAGTGCCATATTTTGCTTATAGAAATCAGGTTCAGATTGTGTATTCATACATCATTGTAATTTTCACACATTGCCAAAAAACGACATAAATAAGGCTTTTGAAATTGCCTTGTGTTGATTTCTCAAAAGTCTTTTGCAAACTTGTTGCAGGTTTGCTACATTTTGAAACAGGTGTCCTACCTGTATCCCTTTTGTACAATCTGTATATTCACACATCTCCACATGCAGCTCCACAAAATCAGATCAATCACTAATTCCCAATCTTGACTCGAAGGATCCAAATTAATTTTCTCAGCATGTATTGCTTTCCATATCGGCATTCTTCATCACCATAGCAACCACAGCGCAAAAACAGGTATAGGGACGTAAACAGCATCCTTACCTGCCAGCCCTCGCAGCCACCTCGACTTATTTTCGTCAAAAGAACGGGATATCCCGAACATGCAGGGGGTGTTTTGTTTCCCCTTTTCGGATTTCCCATGTTGGGAGAAAGTTTGTTCATGTTCACTAAAAGTGTCATGAGTTAGTTCTTGACTGTAATGTGACCTGTTAGTTAAAGGGTAATGTGAAGGGTGAATGGAAAGTTGAAGAGTGATTCCTTTGCCCAGTGTGATAAATATGCAGGATATTGCTTTTACGGAATCATCATCCTGATACAGCAATAATTCTAAACAATATGGACATTGGTGACCTTTGTCACCATCAGGCAATCCGCAGGTCCCCAAAAAGCGCGCTATTTTATTTACAGTTCTGCCTGACTGTGAATACATAATTAGCAAGAACAGCCAGGAACATCTTATTTACAAACTATTGAATAGACTACTTATCATTCACCAATTGCCATGAGTTATGCATCAAATAAAAGAAGAGGGATCAGAGATTTGTGACATGCTTTTGTTGTTTTCAAAATAAAAGATGAAATTGGTAAAAAATCGTGTTCCTTTTTTGACAAAAAATGGAAATGAAATGAAATATAAATCTGGCCAAAACTACCATAGTTTTATTGTGAGCCAGGGCAAATTCGACATGAGCGTAAAGGGCATTTTCTGTACTTTCCAAAGATTGAAATAACATTAATGTGCACTTCATGACAGGGTCAGGATCCAGCAATATGTAACCAATGTACACACTTTGTCTTTAAAAAATTCAGTTCCAGCATTCCGATTGGTTACCACCATGCAAGATGTTTTCTCACAGCCTGGCAACAGCTATGCGCATGTTTGCGCAAGGATGAAGCAACAGGTTGCGCATTGTTTCATTCAACGCGCACTTGGTTACAGATGGCTTGCTTGCTTGCCAATCACAGGGCTAAGATTCTATGGTCTTGACCATGGTCTTGACAACGGATGATCTGCGGCTGAATATTGCTGGATCCTGACTCTGTCATAAATCTATGGATGTTTTGAATGTAACGATGAAAAAGATGAGATTCCAGTGCTTCCATACATATGTGTCTTGATGGCGGCTCATATACTTTTTATATGTCTTTTGACAACTTGAAATCTTGTGAAAAAAAGGCTTTGTATGACTATTTCATCAGTTATTTTAAACAACTTATTTCTAAAATTCTGACTAAAACAAAATATCCCTGTGTTGGTAAACTATTCATTTATTTTTGCAGAAAGTCTAATGAGCATAGCATTTATATTTATTTAAGAACATAACTTTAAAGATGACCATGCGATACAGCCGACTGGGTGCAGGGAGAGAGTCCACTTCGGGCACTGGAAATAAAATGCGTGATTTTTGCTCATTTGCATACGACCTGCGGTCTGACTGCCATAGGCCAAAATGCCACTCAGATTCAATATGGTATTTTGGAAGATAAGAACTCTGTCCAGAATCATGCAAATGCGGATCTTATTCAGATCTTAAGGAAAGATATCTAAACATTTTTATGCCTCCGCCCACCGTAGGTATTATGTTTTCTGGTCGTCCGTCCGTCCGTCCGTACGTCCCCTTTTCGTTCTCGCGATAACTTAAAAAACGTTTTGTTGGATCAGTTTGTAACTTTTGCCCATGTATGCATATGGGAGGGACGATGAACTGATTAGATTTTGGGGTCTCAAGGTCAAAGGTCACAGAGGTCATTATGTATATAAAAATGGTTCGTTCTCGCAATAACTTCAGAACTGTTTGACGGATCAGCTTCTAACTTGGCCCATGTATGCATATGTGAGGGACAATGAACTGATTAGATTTTGGGGTCTCAAGGTCAAAGGTCAAAGGTCAGAGGTATTTATGTACATAAAAATGGTTAGTTCTGGTGATAACTTCAGAACTGTTTGACGATCAGCTTCTAACTTGGCCCATGTATGCATATGTGAGGGACGATGAACGGATTAGATTTTAGGGTCTCAAGGTCAAAGTTCAAAGGTCATAGAGGTCATTATATACATGAAAATGGTTTATGATATATGGAGTCTAGGCCTACCCATTTTAGAAATTTCAAGGGGACAGTGGTCTATTTGCTATAAAATATCTATTTCCTTGGTGTATTTGATGATTTCTGTCTCCTGTGCTTTTTAAGTGAAAAGATTTGTCATTTTGTTGGACCAATCCTTTTTAGAGTGTACATGTATGCCATACATTTCCAATTTGGTGATGGCGGAGGCATAAATTCCGACCGCGCGGTCGAAGATTCGTCTAGTTTTATTATGTCCTTCAGATGTCAAGGCAGTTTGAACTGCTCAAATTTTGCTAGGCATATTGTATTTAATTTTTTGTTTAATAGAAAATCTTGAATTTTGTTTGAATTGTGGAGCTGGGTTTTAAAGAAAATCGTTTGTATTAATATGAATGATCAAATCTGGCACTGATATTGTTAACTTGTCTTACAAACTGTGAAATGTATTGGTAGTTGTGGCAAATTTTGAAAAATATTGGTAGTTGTGGTGGCAGTATAAGGGTTAAAAATGGCATTTTGGAGATAAAGAACTTTGTGCAGAATCAAGTCCTGACTATATAAAATAAACTACATAAGAATCACTATTACAAAATCACACATTCAAATCTATATCTTGTACGAAAAAAAAAAGTTAAAATGTTTTTAGATAAGGATGAAAAAAGAAAAACAAATGTTACAAAAGTAATTTCCTCTTTGATACCAAGACTGGATCATGTAGAGAAGAATAAATCTTTCAGGAAGGGAAGTCAAATGAACATCACATATTGTTGTTTTTATCAGTGGGTGGAAGGCATTGATGGACATCAAAATGTTGTTTTCCTCTCTCTTTTTTTCTTCAATATTAACTGTTTGAAAAAGGATGTTATCACAAGTTCTTGCAAATGTTCTTCCAGTATTCCAAAGTTAACACAAGTCTGCCACCCAGCTCCCAAACTTGGAAACAATTGAGAATTTCAAAGAAAGTAAAGATAAGCATAAACCCCACCTCAGGTATAAGAATCGGTTGTAGAAACCAAGAGAGGTCTTATTTTTTTATCATCACCAGAGTCACTACAATGGAAAAAAAAAAACCTTTTTCTTTTCATAGGAGCTCTTTTTGGCTATGTTATTGCGAATGTGTGATATTCTAATAGTGATTCTTATGTATTATTGTTTTTTTTTTTGTCTTTTAGTTTACCAGAGCACTTTTGGAGATTTCCAGAGCGAAATTGCTTACTGCTCCCTTCTATTTTTTTTTTGTTGCTGCGACAGTCACAGAACAATACACATCATGTGAAAATACAAATGCACTTTGAATAGAGCAGTATCTCATTCTCAAAGGAAAAAAAGTATGACTAAACCATATGACTTCATATCATCAGGGTTGATCTGCGGATCGTAAACTGCACTTCTGGTACCGGTATACAGACCATGTTAAACGATGGTACATAATACTGTGATGGAGCAGCGATTGTAAGGATTTATCTGTAGATATCATCTCCAAGAGATTATGGGGGATTGTGTGGGGTTTATTACCAGATGATGGTTATGATTCAGGTCAATGCGTGATATTAGGAAGTGCAGTTCTGTCAGTTGTCTGTTGAGAGCCAGAAGGGCGTTAACTCTATGAAGGAGTCTATGTGTTAACGTCCTTCTGGCTCCAAACAGACAAGATACCCTCATGGAATGGGGTATTAGAGGTTAACCATCATTCATTGATCAGAAAGATAAATAAATCCTTTTTTTTTCATTTAACAAAAGTAAAATTTTCTTGTTTTTCATTGCAAATCGAATTTCGGAGCAATTTGTTCAGTGCTATGATCAAATTTTAAAAAAATAGTGATGATGCATTTTTTTTCCTACCATGCAAAAAAGTTCCCATCAAAAACTAATATGGGCGTATGCGGACCTCTGGTGCATACAAACTTAAGACGCAATGAAATGCGCATAATTTTGTATAGGAGGGCCATGGCAAGGACTTAATGTGCACACTGCGGACGCGCATTATACTTTTTGGCTACTCTTAATGTGATGTCATCAAGGAAAGCAAATGGCGGCCTCCTTGACTGCGATTCTTGGCATTTTGATGGGGTTTGTAACCCAATTTTTTAACTCTATATATTCGTATTGTTGACCCGTTTTATAAACAAATAATTCATGTTTTGTGCCTCGAGCATTAGTGATATGCACTGCACACAGTTAAGTCACAATGAGACCGATAATTAACTCGACAAGTCTCGTTCATTATCCCATTCCTGTAGTGCATAATCACTATTAAAATGCACTCGCAAACGTGAATTATTTGTATACTGGTACTAAACTTCATGTTCACTCAGTGATAATGTTTAGTGAAATGTACTGGATATGGATGGTATCATGGGGGTTAAAGTCAGAGTACCCTAGATGACAACGCCTTGACTGCGGACATGACTGTGTGATATATTTGAGAGGAAACACACAGAACTCTTGATTTCCTTGCTACAATTGAAAGAGCATTTGACCTCGTGAAGAGGCTAATATAGACTAGGGAAAAGAACAGATCAGAAAGATGGGTGGAATGAAGCCGATCAAAAGAAGAGAGAGGTGATATGATCTGGTGAGAGTCAGAAGGGCGTTAACTCTGAAGGTTAATGAGTTAATGCCCTTGTAGTTCTCCAAATATGATATGACATTGTACATCTTTAGTGAAATGATCAGGTTTGGTTTTAAGGTATGGGATAGGATAGGATAGAAGCAGGCTCTGTGCCGAATAAAAAACATCACAAACATTCACTTTCGGTGGGGGAGGGATGAAACAAATCAATTTTTAGGAGTAAGGTAAATAATTAGCTGAAAAGGATAGAACCAGGGTGTGTGCATGATTAGAATCACAAACCATCACTTTGGGGTGGTGGGGGGGTGGGGGGGGGGGGAGGGAGGAGTAACTAAAATAATTAGATAGCTGAATATTTTAGAAACCTGAAAATCTTATCTGTATGAAAATATGATTGAAATCTCAATTGTGTCGAAGCAGACATGATATAACAAAAGTATGAAACAGACTGTGAAATATGAAAGTATTGCGTAGGAGGAAAGAAAGAGGGAGAGATGTCAATCAATAGTAGACTATTATCACCTTCAGACCCTGCCTCCTCAGCTCTAACATTTCCTATTGCATGAGATTTCTTTGAATTTGTCTAAATCCCCTGGAATTTCTTTCAAGACCCTTGACTTGTTCAACAATGGGTCAGGGCTATTAAGATGCTTTTGATGACTTTACAAACATCACTGGACTTGACACATATCTTGATTGCCAAATTCAAAGAGAAAATATTGCTTTATATCCAGGGAGTGCAAATGGACTTTTTTTTTTTCAAGGTAAACTTTGAAATGAATTTTCTTCTGAAGTTACACTCATCATCTGCGCACACTGGAAAACCATTACAATTAATGATGAGAAAACTCTCATTGATTAATTACATCTAGGTAATATTAGAATGCTACAACGTGAGATTTGTACTTGCAAGAATGTGAGGAATTTCATGACTGAATATTATATACCAAGATATCACAGCTCAGTGATTGCAGGAAGGTGACAAAAACAAAAGGATAGAACATAATTTATTGTAAACATAATTACAAATGATATTGAAAAATCAGTGATGCAAACCATACAGTATAGTTTTATGATTGCCATAACACTTCACTCATGGTTTAAACAAATGTATTGAAAATCTCATTTAAGTAAATTTCATACTGCTGTAAATTTTGCAGGATATCTGTGAAACTGGATATTTGAGTTAAATATCAAATAAATGTCGGAAATAAAAGGAAAAAAAATCCATTTTGTTATTGTTCAACCCCTCGAAAAGGGAAAAAATAAGCCGAATTTCCTCAGTTCCTCTGTAAATGGAGCATGCTATTACTCCTCCAAATTATATTTTATCTCAAACGAGTGAAAACTGCTTTAACTGTGCTAACACATCAAACGGTTCCCCTCAAGAGCCAGATAGGCTCAAAGATCTAGGCCTCGATTACCACTGGAAATTGTCAAACCCAACTTCGCATCAAATGTCATAATATTTACCGTGGGGGAGATAAAGGGTATATGTATCTAGTATGCCATGTTTACGAGAAGGGCCGACCTAGGGGGTTTCTACTTGACTTGGAGAGGCTTCTTCAACTGCACTTGAATTCTCTTGAATTCTCTTGAAGAAGTCTTATCTCTAGGATTCATGGAAGGCACTGTACCATGATAACGAAATTGAAAGGTCTCCTTGGACTAATGGAGGATAAATTGGTGGATTCAGAAGCTTTTTTCATTAGTAATTAAACGTCGGGTTCACATGAATTGAGCTAAACTCTTAAGTTTCGCTTGTAGTTTCAAAACTTTAAATTATCTTGTAGTTATCTTGTAATTTCAGACCGTATGAATGGACTCGTAGTTTAGAAACATGAAGTTTACTTGTAATTCCAGAACCACAAGCGAGCTTGAAACCATGAGCAGGGGGGGGGGGGGGGTGCTCCTCATAGTTATGACTGTTGTTAACGATGACCTCTCTGCTCATGTTAAATGATTAACACTTGAATTCTATGTTAGTGAGCCGTTTTTTTTCATTAATTTAAAGTTTTGTTAACTCAAAGTTTCGAAACTACAAGTCCCATATGAACGTAGCTTATGAGAGGAACATATATTTGTAATCTGTGAAAGAGGATATATAGTTGTCCAAAAAGTGTAATTACAAATATCTCTTGAAATCATATTGAGAGAATGCCAGTATTTAGGCCTACTGCACAAAGTGACTACTGATCAGTTTAATTCATCACTTTTTCATATCTTGTCAACTTCCTCCCCAAATATTCTTTCAGTAGAATGAAGTTCTTAGTAGTTATGGGGAATTTAAAAATGTGGCTTGACTTACACATGTTAGAAATATTATTTTTAAAAACTTGGATGGGGTTAGAGGAGAATTGGATAAACTGTATCTGATCAATCTTTTTGACTGGCAGTCTATAGATTGCCAATTGTTACATTCAGTATGGATGAGTGGTGCATGACAATTGTAATGATTGCTGGAATAAAAAAAATAAGCTCCGTTCATACGGGACTTGTGGTTTTGAAACTTTAAGTTGACGAAAATTTAAGTTAATGAAACAACAACTCACCAACAATGATGAGGGTTCAGAGATTACAAGTCGAGCGATCATAGTTTAACATGAATAGAGAGTTCGTCGTTAACAACGAGTTTGCGGAACTTAAAATCTATTCTGTCTACACGGTCCATAACTATAAGGGAGGACCCCCGGCTGCTCATGGTTTCGGCGTTAACGGTTTTGGAACTACAAGTAAACTTAAAGTTGTGAAACTATGAATCAGTTCATCCGGTCTGAAACTACAAGATAACTTAAAGTTTTGAAACCAAGCGAACTTTAGCTCCCTCCGTGTGAACCTGACTGTAGACACATTAATGCAAAATGTCATGAGTATCAATCAAGAGCTCTTATCTGTTATAGATTATAGCCCCAGGGTCTCCTGGATGGAAATGAGAAACATTGGTATTATGAATCTAGATAGATTGTAGTCTTTTCTTCATCAAACTTTACTTTTCTGGTACAATTGTACCATTATTGAGGAATTTGTTGCTAGGAAGGGTCCCAAGGATCTCAAATTGGGCAAGAAATTGTCCCGCTTATACAAGCACATTAACTGGTGACATGCTGGGAAATGTGGCAAGATTGTGTTGTTGTAGAATTACATTCTAAATCTACCTCTTCAAAGCAATGACTGACAGTTATCTTGCTGTCTGGCTTAGAGATATTCTTTCTCAGTCTGCTTGTCTCTTCCTCTCTCCTTCATATCCCTTTCTCTGTCTTTTTAGTTCTATTAACATGTTCTTTTCATGTTTTGTTCCCCTTCTACATTCTCTCTTTTTTTTCTCTGTTTGGATTCATATTTTGATGACAGTAGCTGTGAGATATAGACAATGTATTAATGTTGTAGGCCTGTCAGTAGTTCAGAAACTGTATGCACATCTGACAAGATTTCTTCAAGCATGGATGGTTTAATGAACCTTTCAAAATATACTTCCTGCAGGCAGGCAGACTTGTTAAGATATTTCTTGAATATTTATATTTGATTAAAATACGTTATTTCATGAGGAAACTTCTTAATCCACCAGTTGAAAGAGCTGATGCTATGTGGAGAGACCCAGTTTGCCACAATAGGATGTACTCTACTTAGCACATTTTTCAATCCCACTATATATACCAAAAAATAAGATGGATCTCACAAAAGAATGGAAGAATGAAAACGTTTTTTAAGTCAGATTTTGTTTTGCACCTCCTCGAACCAAAGCATGGGTGAGGTGGACCTACTTCGTACAATTCCCAGAGTGTTTCGGATTACTATTTTTATCCTGAGCACCCCGGAGAGCAACTCCAAATAAAGCCAATATGTATGGTGCAAGGTGCGAAACGATGTCCCAAACTGTAAGACGTGTTTCAGAGGCCAGAAGAATTAGACCGAAAGTCTTTCACCAATTCTCATGGCTTAGTTTGAAGTAGAGGTGTCAAATTTTGGTCTTTTTCTCCCTTTTTCTTTTTCTCCCTTTTTCTGTCTCTCCTTCTTTCTATCTCTCCCTCTTATACTCTGTCTTTTGATTTCTAGGGATGAGATCAAATCACGCTCAGGTAACCTAAGTTATGTCGAGAGATATTGGAATGCGCTTTGGGAATAAGTAAAAACAAGAAGAAAGCTTTAGAACAAAGATTTGGTGTACATTTTCGTCTTGAGGATGATGCTGGGAATGTAGCAAGTTACCTATATGAATATCAAATAACATGAGGTTTATTTAACCCATAGACTACAGGAACCGAGTGGCTCCTGCATTAAGCCTATGAGATTTTAAAAATTCAGTAGTCAACGGGTTAACCCATCATTTTTGTAGACTTTCTACACCTTTTATGAAGTAGGTGACCTTGTTATATTCCATCTTCAGTAAAAAGATGGTGGTTTGGTAGTTGAATGTGTGTTACATTGAAATTCTGGGTGAAAGAATCATCCATTATTTAGATTGCTATGTGAGTATGTGTGGGAAATAACTGGACGCGGAGGGGTGGTGTTCACACAAAGAAAAGGAGGATATAAACTTTTTTTTTCAATGAAATATTTTGGATCAGAATGAAATTTTGTAGGGATCTGCTCTAGGAGGTCCATGATTTAAAATGAGAACTTGGGGAAATATGTGAGATTTATTCTGATCCTCTATACTATGTCTAGGTGACCATGTCCACCTTCAATCATGGCTAAAAGAATGTGTTCAAATTTAAGGAGGATGAAGATCATGAAAAAGACATTACAAGCATTGGCAAGAAGAGATATTTCTCCCTTGTAATTCTTTTCTTTGGATTCTTCAGAGTTTCCTTCAGAAGACCACAACATCAGAGGATGATTCATATTCCAAGGTCTTCCCTCCTCCTCCTCAGGTCACTTTAAGGTCATGCTAGACCCCCTGCAGTGTTTAGATAAAGGCTAGACCCTCCCTCTCTGATTATCTCTCTCTCTCTCTCTCTCTCCCCCACTCTCCCTTTCACTGTCTCTCTCCCTCCTTGCTTGCACAGCATACTCTCTCTCTCTCTCTCTCCCTCCTCTCTTTCTCTCTCTCTCTCTCTCTCTGTTCCTATCTGTTTTTTCTGATTCTCATTTCTTTCTCTCTCTCTCTCTTTCTCTGTTCCTCTGCCAAACAGGGCTCTCCAAAATTCCCAGGGTCATGCCTATTATCTTTACTCTTAGTCTGTTTATCCAGACATCTTTATTGCCATCAATACAAGTGGTTCAAGTCCAAAAATCAGGACAGAGTGAGATTGATGCATGTCAAAGTGTATATATTGTGTCATTCATTGTAAGATAAATCATTCAAATCTTAATCTGCACTCCACTTATGAATGCGATGATTTTCTTCATCACATTTAAAGGAGATGTACATGCCAATTTTGATGAAGTAGTATGTAGTGTTTGCAATTCATGTGTTCATAGTACATTGTCAATTAACTTGTATTTTCCATATTCAAGACTACTTAAATAGTAATGAAGAGCATTCAAAATTAGAAATATTCTGTAAGTTGAGATAAACCAGATTACATTATTTAAACCAGTTTTTTGGCTCTCCATGAAATATTTCAATAATTTCAAGAAATGTCTTTGCTTTTTGTCATCTTGTAAACCTTTTTATAAATATTTGGGTATTGGATATTGCATTGAGTTGCAAAAATACTATGACTCCTTACTTAAAATAAGATCTGTCTTAAAGATTCATGGGATTAATAATCCATACATAATACACTCTTTAGCAACACAATTTTGTCAGAACTTGGTCAACAAATCCCTTCCAAATTTTCATGTGTTTGCATTTTCTTCGTTCAGACCGAAAAAGTGGGATAAACTTCTCGAAGCAAAGAAAAAAAATGTTAATCTTGCCAAGCGTGTTCAAATACCCTTGGGAAAGAAAAGAACTCAGTTACCTGTTCTCTGGTAGCAGTTTCCAATCAGTGTACGTAATGAACAGACTTAACATTCTCCAACCTTTAGTGCTACTTGATGTTGATTTTCAATTTTCCAATCCATTGTTGGGGCTCATGTGACCCTTTGAAGGTTCCATTCTGGTTTAAACGCGGCTTGATTGGAAACATATTTGCTGGAAATGTTATTCAGGATTGATCATTGTCGCAACCGTGCATCAGAAAGAGAGAGGGAGAGGGAGACAGAGATAGGCAGACAGAGAGAGAGAGAGAGAGGGGGGGGGGATTCACAACCTTCCTATACCTACAATGGAGATCATGGCCGTGATTGGTCGATAATCCAATCTCTACAAACAGACAGATATAAGATTCAAACAATTTTTATGTCAACGATTAACATTTCTAATAATGCCAAAATGTTATTTTTTTCTATTTCGGAGACATGAAATTGGAGAGGAAATAAGTTTGGTTCATTGCTTCCATTTTTTCCTTATATATTTTCCCTTCTCAGGAAGAGTCTTGCACATATGAATGGCCATTTTTAGATTAGATCCCTTCATTTTAAGATACAATAATCAAGCAACTTGAATTTAAAAATCATACCATAATTACTTTTTTAATCAAAAGTGTCTTCTGCTTTAATCACGTGATTTCATTCCAGTCATTGATATCATAAGAACATTCACATCTTTATACAACTCTGGTAATTACGTTTTGATGCATCAGCATTCCATTGGTAGCTCAATAAGTTTTCATACTTTTTTTTCTGTCAAAGAATATGCTGCTCCAGTATACCTAGAGCCTAGATTACTATCTTAAAGGAGAATTAAGCCCTGATTACAAATTTACTTATATTGGAAGGTGTAATACATTCCTACTTATTGGCCTAAATCATTTTCTAATAAGATATCAGAAAAGGGTATAAATAAAGATATTCCAACACCCGGTATCGTCTCCTACTCATTTACATGGGGGCTGCCATTTTCTTGCTGATTTGGAGTTGTACATGAACCATTGAGAAATGTTCCAGTCAGGAAGATATTTTGAATCCAAATCCTAAATTGATTTTCTTCATTACCTAAAATCCCATATGTGACGAAAAAAATTAAATTTTTATAATGATACTTTTAAATTGTCTGGTTTTGCTTAACAAAAATCTATTTTCTTGGGTTTGCCAAACAGAGCAGAACATAATATATGCAGCATGCATTCTGACTTTCAAGTCCATTATCCGAAAGCAGGTGAATGCATAGTTTGCCGCTATAGATGCTCAGGGAAGAAGCATCCATAAAATTTGAATTAATTTGCTCCGTCCCATACGTCCAGTATCAAGAAAATAGATTTCTATTAAGCGAATATCGATTTTCAACAGAAATATATCAGGAAATCTTCAGTTTAAAAATAAATTGACATATATATTCTATATTTACCCACGCCGATGAAATCGGCAGGGTTATGTAAAGGGCTCTGTATGTTTTTTTTTTTTTTTTTGTTTGTTTGTTTGTTTGTTTGTTTGTTACCCACGCCGATGAAATCGGCAGGGTTATGTAAAGGGCTCCGTATGTTGTTTTTTTTTTGTTTGTTTGTTTGTTTGTTTGTTTGTTTGTTTGTGTACAAGATAACAAGAGAACGGGTGAACGGATTTGCACCAAATTTTCAGGGAATGTTCAGAAAGTGACAGGAAAGAATCGATTAGATTTTGGTGATGATTGGTTGACCCCTGCAAATTATGTGTGACCTTGAACTTTTGACCCTGTAGTAAAGTATAGGAACTTCAGTTCAGAGAGTGACAGGATAGAAACTAGAAAGTTTGATGACCCCAAACTTCGCCTGCCGATGCAGAAATATTTTGGTCAATCAAAACACTCATTACTTCGTCTCACCAAAAATCTATTTCAGGTTTATGAATTTTAGAAGACTTTTAGACCCATTATTTGCTATTTCACTTCAAATCCGCACGAGCCTGCAATGAATATTCAAAGCCAACGTATCCCAGCAACAAGGGATTTTTCGCGCTTGAACTGTACTCTCGTATGCGAAATCGAAAGCGGCTAGGTATACGGTATACGTATAGCCTAGCACGTCTAATTTCTCCTATTTCTTATCTTCTGTGCATTTCTGTTTATTTTCCCCGGTTCTTTCCACTTTGTTGTGGAAGTTTTTGTGATTTATTTTATCCTGGTGGACGTGTAGTACGTGATTTTAATTGTTTTCGGTGAAAATCTGGTGCGTTTGTTCGACGTGAGTGAGTCTATCGCACTCGCGAGTGTCGCGTGTGTTGATCTGAGTGAGTGGCTGAGTAGCTGTAGTGTACGTACATAACTATACACAGCACTGTCGCGAAGTGCGCCTGGGGCCGGCTGACTGTAGTACTGAGTGAGTAAGCTCTGTGCCTCGCATGCACGTCATTTTCAAGTCGAGATCCAACTTCTTTTGTCGTCATATTTATTTTATCCAAGCCCGATGAAAAAAACAACAACCCGAATTGCAATGTAAAGATAGAACATGAAAACATTTACTAACACTGACATGACTGAACCAAGGCCGTACGCAGCGGGGAGGGGGGGGGGGGCAGTTGCCCCCCCCCCCAGAAATTTCAAAATCATACTTTTTTTTAATCGGGTTTTATACTTCATACACTGAATACAAATTGCTAACATTTTTTTTCTCACCACGCCACGCTCTCTGACATGTCTAATCAATTACTTTTAGGGGAGGGATGTTTCAATAATAAAATATCTTTTTCAGAAGAATTTTTTCAAGGGTGGGGACACACAAAGCTATGACCTGGATATGGCAAAATTTATTGGGGGGGGGGGGGGAGATGTGCCTCTTGTTATCCCCTTTGAATGGCTACTGCTTACAAAAATAATCGCAACAAAACAAAACCTATTGGGTTAAGGCGTGGGTATGCCGCCTTTGACGGCCTTTCTAGTTTTAATCTCAAATGGGTTTTTAATTTTGAAAAAGGCAATTGAGCATTTGGATTAAGAAAATCTTCTTGTACACATAAACAAAATGGCAGCCCCCATGTGCTGCTAGCAGACGATACATATTGCTAGCAGATGGTAAATTTTGCTCAGAAAAATTTGATTCGTATCGATCTCGTATATTTTGACGCGAAGCCATATAGTCTAACAAGTAGGAATAAATAACACCTTTGAACACTATCGTCTTTATTTTTTAGCGTAATTCTCCTTTAAAGATAAATGGTTCCAGTCATTTTACAGCAATACTGCATGGAAAACAGAGGACTAGTTAGTTGATCTCCGTAATGATTCCAGTTGAATCACGTTTGAGTGATCTTTGCTTTATGTTCTGCTCTAGTTGCTGATGCATATTTTGTGGTAACATGGTGGACCACAACTGACTGTCTTTGTATACAGGAGTGAACATTTCTGTCAGGTAATGGTTTGGCTACTTGATCGGCTAGACAAGAGAACTTTCAATCATGTACGTGTTGGGCTACAGGCATATGTAAACTGTAAACCGGGACTGTGTCTCGTATCTATTTTACATTTTATTTGAATGCGTTTCTAATTTGATGACATGCCAGTGTTTTCACGCTTTCTGCTTAAATGTACATATGTGGTTATATGACTGATACGTGAAAGACTTTTTTTTTTTGCAACTGCATAGCCCTGTGTTAGAGCCTTGTCAAAACCTTAGGGTTAGGGGTGTATCCAATAATCATCTATGCTTTTTACCACTTCAGATATAAAGGGGGAGGGCCCCTCCCCCCCCCCCCCCACAAAAAAGGAATCTCAAAAGAAGGCATTTCATCATCATCGTGAAGTGAAGAAAAAAAATAGAGATGGAAACAATGTTCATGTTTCTGATGATACAAACAAGGGAAGTTCTTTGAATCTTGCAACAAGTTGGACTTCTAACAACAGTACACTCCACTCTTGAAATCACCCTGTAAGAATCTCCTTACCAATGATGATTTTCATACTATGTGGCATCTGAGGTATAACAACCCTGCAGTATGACTAGTCTCTGAGGATAAACGTTTTGCTTTAATAAGAGACCATTGAGATGTGGTCTGTGGATAATATGAAGTCTTGCGGTTCCCTGCCAAATACTCCGGGCTACCAGTGCTCTCTACTCTTTAAATCATCCAGTAAGAATCTCCTTACCAATGATGATTTTCATACTATGTGGCATCTGAGGTATAACAATCCTGCATTATGACTAGTCTCTGAGGATAAACGTTTTGCTTTATAGGAGATCATTGAGATGTGGTCTGTGGATAATACAAAGTCTTGCGGTTCCCTGCCAAATACTTCGGCCTAACAGTGCTCTCTACTCTTGAAATCATCCAGTAAGAATCTCCTCATCATTCATGAATTTTATACTTTATGGCATCTGTGGTCATGACTAATCTCAGAGGATAAAGGATTCACTTATAGGAGACCATTTAAATGTAGTCTGTGGATAATCTGAAGTTTTGAGGTTCCCTACCAAATATTTTAGGATGAGGTTGCAGAATGAATTGCTGGAATTGTCCTATGGTTTTCTACCAATACTGTCTGGTATGAGTGGAGACTTTTCTTGGAAATAATGCAAGAGAACAAATATTATCTGTTCCAAAAAATTTATGAAATATGTTTCATTCACTTTCAGACTGCTGCATTTTTGCATATATGCATCTATTTGAATTAAAAAACAAATAAAAAACATTGTTGAAAACTGAACAGTAGATTTCCCAAGTTGATGTACAAGGCAGTTACCATAACAGACTTGCTATTATCAAAAACAAATTTTTGAATTTGATTTTTTTAAAAATCAAAATAGTATTACATATCAAATGTGCTACACTTCAAAGAGACAGAGAGTAAAGGGGTGCTGCTAAAAATGTGATGCCAGTCTCTTCATTTTGCCTCTGATGCTGTGACAAGTCTTTTAACAACCCAGTATTTCAAATCAAAGTTACTACCTAAAAAGAGGACAGAAAGTACAGGGATTCCGCAAGAAAGGTTACATCCTGTCCTCTTTGCTACTGATGCTATAACAGGTCTATTCACAACCCAATATTTCAAATCAAAAGTGCTTCGTTTAACCCGTTGACTACTGAGTTTTGTCAGTCTATAAGGCTTAATACAGGAACCTCCCAGTACCTGCAGGCAAAGGGTTGAGGGGGCAGAGCAAATAGGGATTCCACCAGGAAGGTTACATGATACATCCTTTTTTTTTGCTAGTGATGCAATGACAGGTCTGTTCACAACCCAGCTGTTATGATGAGCCAGACACTGATAGTGTCATCTCAGGTCATCTGGGGTCACCGGCTAGACACAAGCCCCTTTCTGTAGCCCAGTTCATACTGTTTAAGTTACCTCCTGTTGCCAGGTTCACATTGTACTGATTTGGCCTGAGGTGTTCGTCCAGGGGTGTAAACTGTAATATGATGTAATGCCTCTGCAGTGAGAAGGGGCTTATTTTACAAAGCGTTCCTAGTCCTAAGAGCATCCGATATTAGAAAAAAAATTGAAAGATGAGAGTGCAATTATCCTTTTTGCTATGGGTATTCAGATCTTATCATATTCCTCTTATTTCCTTCATTGATTCTTCAGTAATAATGAAAATGTTTTTTTGATAAAAATAAAGAGGTAATTCATGAGCTAAACTTTCTATTGCATATAAAGGCATGAATTTACACCATGCCAGAACTCTAAGCTTAGGCAAAGCATCTAAATATTATCCTTAAGTATGAACACAGCCTCAAGACCTGAAAGTACTACTCTAATTTTGTGATTCATGATGAGAGAATCAATTGGTTTATGAGGACTGCTTATGTTATGCTTAGTGAGCGTTGTCAGTGAGGTTAGGAGACGAGCTATCAGAACTTATTGTGAGTAATCCATGAGAACTTTTCTCAAATGGTCTTCCCTCGGTGTTGGGTAAATTTTGACAAGTTCCATTTCCTTGCTCCTTGAAAAGAGAAAGTTGAGTGGTTTTCAGTTGATGGTTAAGGGAACTGAGGAATTCATGAAAGAGTAGAGAAGATAACTTGTTAATTGTGTCTTTCTCCTATTTTTTTATTCTAAAAAAAAAATCTTTTTATTATTTTATCTTCTCGTTCTCTTCTTTCTGTTCTTCCCTCTTTCCTTCTGCGACTGATCTTGTATACCTCAAGCAAATTATGGCGCTTCAAATGATGTTATTACTGTATACTACAGAGAAATGATGTCTTTGCAAACAATACATCGCGCATGTGTGATAAACCGTCCTTCACCAAACACAAAATTAAATCAAAAGGGGTTCAGTATGTTTTCTACATTCTATTGGTTGGTATTCCTGTGCATGGAAATATGCTGTAATCTATAGTGACAATACACTTTCAAATTGGAAATTAATATTGATGTCAACCGTGTAACCTCGCGTAATGATTTCTACATCTGTCTTGACACTGACCCAGCCTGTCATTGAACCTCTGTGATAAAAGAATACTGGTTGAAATAGTTGCCCACCAGAGTAGTCATGGTATATCCATAGGGGTAGTAATGACCTTCCTAATTACTTTACCAATGATTTTTATAACAAAAAGGAAGGATGTAATTCATCTTTGTCCAATGATTATGACGTCAAGTGATATTTGAATTGATATTTATATAACGGGTTGTATGCATAAAAGATGTTGGCCTTGGTAAATAACTTTTCATATATGAAACCTATCAAGATGCTACCCTTGTTCCAAAAAAGAAAATGTCACTCTAAAGTCATTCATATTTTATCATTTTATAGATTATAGGCATGATGCTTTTGATGCAATTTTTTATATTTGTTCACTGATTAGCCTGTAATTGTAAACACATGAAGCTTGTTATTTTGACTTAAATCAACTATCTGATATACTCTGTGATTGATGGATAAAGTTGTGAGGCAAATGAAAAGCAGCACGATTTGAAATGAATTTTATCTTTTAAGATGTGTGGCTATATCTTTGAGTAAATTAAATTACTACTGATATTTCCAAAAGAAAATCCTTCAAAAAATGACTTCGGAAAAATCATTTGTGTCGACTGTAGGTTTTAATAAGCCATCATCGGTATATTTGATTTGCTTTCTAGAAATTGACTCATAAGCATGAAGATTGTTTGATGTCTTCTTATACTATCATGTGCTTTTGAGAAGAAATAAGATGAATGGTCTAATAAATATTGTTTGTCACATTTATTTCCAATTTTGTTACTCAGAAAAAAGGTTTGTGGTACAACCATGTGAGTTGGAATAACTCCATATTCCGTCAGAATTTTGTTACTGTTTGAAGGTTCTTACCAGAAAATTACAGTGTCAGCAGATATATGGCTTTCAGAGAATCTTTCTCTGGGGGGAAAAAAACCTCGTAGAATTATGAAAAATTTGTATCAATATATCTGTTGGCTTTGAATTTGTTCTTGACCTCTATTCCCAAAAGTGTTGCATTGTAATCTTGGGTGCCATTTTATTGTTATTAGTAGTGATATTTGTCATTTGTAACACTTGCTCCCTATAGACCACTGGTTGATTTTCCAGACGGGGAAAAATGTTGAATGGAACATGAGCAAAATCGTTGATGTTCTGATTAAGTAAGACCAGCCTCATTCTCAAAAAAAATAATTCTCAGTCTTTGTCTGCATGGTGACCGAGATCTAATGCTAAATGAATGTAATAAAGACTTTTCTCTCTGCTTTTAATTCAGGACTGTAGGTCTCGTCAACAATCTAGATGTAGGCCTATTTAGTAGACTTCGCCGTGATCTCACTTGTAAAGTTTACATTATTCTACCAAAAATCTATGTGATATTATATCAAAACTTTTACATTCTGAGCCATTTATTTAATTTCACTTCTTTAGGTTGGTTAGCTGGCCGGATATAAATATCTTACAATTGATGTATGATGATAAATATTGATAGTGGACTTTGGATGTAGTACTTGTTCAATCATGATGAGCGAGAAAGGCTTTTGGGCAGGCTATGAGGGCAAAAAGGATGTAGTTCAACATGAAAGATGAGGGAAAAAGTTTGGTTTCTGGAGGAAGGATGGGAGACAGCGTGGGTTTTCTTTCAGGCTTGGTCAGGTTCCTTGTATGTCAAGGTCTTGCGAACAATGTGTCAAAAACCAGATGAGATGTACTGCTTGTAGTACATTCAACCTACTTCTGGATGATCATCTAAAGTGGTAGTTTTGACATCATATTAGTTGAGTGGGGGAAGAGAGAGTAGGAAGTGCACACTTATTATTTCCTAATTTCTTCAATACGCTCGATGATGAAGTTGGTAGCGATAAATACATGTGATTCACATGCAGTCTTAAGGTATATGCCAAGTGTGGTGGAAGGATTATATGAAGGTCGAAGGACCAGTCAACGGTGAATGACAAAAAATAATTTGTCAAGAGTGGGGGAGGGGTTCCCTGTAACCCCCCCCCCCCCCCATTGTAAAGCATAGGGGTACCCCTTTCCAGCTGGTGGCTTCTTCCAGCATTATCTGTGACAGAACAGCAGAAGTGTTATTCTTTTTCTACATTTTAAAGGAAGAGAATATAATATAGAGAGGCAATTAATGAGAACGAGGGAAAGAGAGAGAGAGAGAGAGAGAGAGAGAGAGAAGGGGGCAGGGAAAGAGAGAGAAAGAGAGAAAATTGTGTTGAGAAAAATAGTGTTCGGGAAAGAATGAGCTACAACATAATTGATTGTAGAAGAGAGAAGATGATAGAAGAGATTGTAACAAGGAAAGGGAAAAAGATATAAGAAAAAAGGGAAGAGGATATGCAGAAAGAGATAAAAGAGGAGCAAGAGAGTCAGAGAGAGAGAGAGAGAGAGAGAGGATGTCAGCTTGTGTTATGAGATGACTCTGTACTACCTAAAGAAGGCAAATGACCTCCAATTTGACATCGCCCTTGAAATTAAATCAGACAATCTCTCGATTCATTATTGAGAGCATTTGACAAGAAAATGTGCTTCAGATAATAAACAGGGTGTGAAGTGGCGGGCATGAGCTTCCTTCTCGTTAGGTTAACCATGAAGCTACAAAGTATTAGCTTCATGGGTTGACCCAGAGATCCTGGCATCACATATTCACATATGGTATAGGAAATGGTATGTAATGTATTTGATGTTCATGTTTGAAAAATAAGATCTTTTAAATAAGATCGTATCAAATAAGATCGTATCAAATTTAATGCATTATCTTGATCAGTTCCTTTTGCTGAGTTAATCCCATGATTGTAAAATCACTTGTGAAGCAGAAATGGGAAATAAAATCTTATCAAAGTTAATGCATTATCTTGATCAGTTCCTTTTGCTCAGCTAATCCCATGATTGTAAAATCACTTGTGAACCAGAAATGGGAAATAAAATCTTATCAAAGTTAATACATTATCTTGATCAGTTCCTTTTGCTGAGTTAATCCCATGATTGTAAAATCACTTGTGAACCAGAAATGGGAAATGCACTGTGTTATCTTTGTGATAAAATTCTAACATTTTTTACTCTGTGTAGTGAATATGTTAATATTGTAGCTTAAAATATCAGCTGACACTCTCCTTATTTCATTTACATCAATCCTAAGTCACCCCAAGTCATGACATTAAAATTATGTATTTGATTCAAACTAAATTAAGAATCTTGCTCATTTTTTTTTTACTATGAAAGCAGATTTTTACTGTTAATTAATCAATATATGTATTTGTTTTGTTTAGAAAGGATAACTCTTTCAGTTACATAACTGTTCTTCTAAGAGGCCCTGTGTAAATTATTAATGATATCTAGTTTGAGAGTAACTGTGTAATAAAATTTAAAACAGATTTTTTGAAGGTAAATCTCTGTCAGGCATCTTCATAGATAATGAGTCCTGAATCATCACAGTTTCACCTGCCCCCCCCCCCCCCCCCACAGACCACTCTGTATATTCCTTAGTAACTAGTCAGTTATATCAGTCAATGTGAAAATCGTACGTGACATTTCTTTTGATGTTCAGACCCATTTAAAGATGCAAGGTTATATTTTTTTGAATATAAAAGAGACTATAAATGCCTACCATGATGCCGATGGGGTTTCTTGTACTATGATACTAATAGGAGTGGATTTGATTCTGAAGACTGGGGTAATACATCAACCCCCTGAGAAAGTTTATCTGAAACCTGCATTCTCGGCTTTTCCTAAACATTTGTTTCCAATTGTCTGAATCCAATCATATCAGGAAATGAATGTGAAGGCGAACCCCTCGAAAAGATATCCAGTTCTATGTTCTCCTTGCTTGGAGAGAAAGTCTAGATGGATTAATTCTTACGTATTGCAAAAGTAATGTTTAGTTTCTTATATTCAGTAGTTTGAGGATGGCTGTCGGAAAAAAAGTTTTGTTTCTTTATTTTCAGAGGGCACAACAATATCTCTTATTTTAAAGAAATTCTATTCTAATTGCACATATGACATGTTGGAGATCTATCACAAAATATAACTTTAAACAAAGGAGCTCAATAGAATTGAAAATTATTTTTTAAATGCATTTTTTTAAAGCAACCTACACAATACCTCATTCTTTCTACTTGGTACTGCTGAAGTACAATTATCATACAATTCACCTCCTCTGCTTGAAAATGACTACTGTCAGTGCTCTTGTGCCAAAGTTCCTTTTCAACCCACGAACCATTCAGATGATGCTGCTTAAAAATGTGCTGTAATTATTGAGAGTTTATTCGTTTTCCAATAATTCATTGAATTAATTCCTTATGTACAATTTATCTCTTGTTTCTTTCATTTACGCAGATCAACCACACCCTCCTGAAGAACCAGTGTTTTTCCTGGACGAGTATCCTAATGTGAACAGAACCATGGTGGAAACCAGAAAACGACGTTCAATAGCAGGCAACGTTCACAGGAATCAATACGTTGAGACACTAGTTGTTGTGGATAAATATATGATCAAGAAACATGGGAGCGATAAAATCACAGCATACGTCCTTACGATATTTAACATGGTATGTATGAGAACAGTTTAAACTACTTGTCTAGATAGTTTTGTGGGAATGTTCTGGTATTGTTGATTTATGATAATCTTGCTTTACATCATTGACATAGCCAAGTGGATAGAGTGCCCCTTCATTATGTTGCTTTTATAGAGATTTTGTTGTCAAATTTAACATTTTTTCACTAAGTGTGAAAAGAAGTATATTGGTCTGTTATATCTGTACAGTATTTCATCACATTTGCTTGTGCTTTGCTTGGCCTGCTACCTACCCCCATCCCATGAAAATCTGAGCAAGTTGACTTACATTCTATTTGGTACAGTTTAATGAAAAAAAATGGTCAAAAAGAATAAATGTTACATACAGAGAGATATCATTGCAGTTTTCAGTATTCATCATATGAAAAATATGTTACCAAAAAAAAAATGTTCCAATCACTTTGATATTTATAACAAAGATTTTTTTTTTTTGTGTGTGTTTTTATTAGGAAATCAACAGAAATCACAACAAATACAAGTGATTTTATTGATCAAAAATACAAAAAACAAAAACAAAACAAAAACAAACAGTAAAAATAACAAGGATTTTTTTCACAGTTTTCATGTGTATTTCACAGACTTTCATCAGTGACTGCAACATGAACCCTCAAACAACGACCCTAAACTCTACTTTTTCATATCGCCAACCAATGTTACCCAACCCCTAATAGTAAAATGTAATAAGGCGGGACTGGGGGAAAGCCTCTGAGTATCTTGGGAATTAATGGAAACAAGTGGCCTAGTTTCTGTCCAGTGATCTCATTGGCGTAAATGCTGTGAACTTTTGAATCAAGGGCATTTCTGTTATGAATCTTATTGGCAAGTTCTAGTTTTCTTCCCCCTCTTGCCTTTGATGAGAGAAAGGTAAATAACCGAGAGGTACTATTTTTTTTGTTTTGTT
Organism: Heliocidaris erythrogramma; assembly: GCA_025617745.1. Taxonomy (NCBI): domain Eukaryota; kingdom Metazoa; phylum Echinodermata; class Echinoidea; order Camarodonta; family Echinometridae; genus Heliocidaris; species Heliocidaris erythrogramma. The sequence goes on along the minus strand of CM046866.1, from coordinate 32,760,083 downwards.
CCTTCGTGATGTGTCATTTTTCTTGTATTGATAAATTTTCATATGCATTAGGGTACAATTGGAGCTGCTATTGTGAAAGGATTAGGCATATTAAGTGAGAAATAACGCGAATTCAACTACTGTCACATTGAATAAAAAAAGATATTTCTCACCTCGCAGGAAACCATGTGGATACAAGGCAACAAAAGTGCTTGCAGAATGAGAAAATTGTTTTATGAAATGGGTTTCCTGCATAGACATTGCTTAGAAATGGTTCAATTGATCCGGTTGCAAATTTAGAATGATGATGTGGGGAAGGGGGTGGGGGGAAATGATAATATCGGCATTCTTTGATGTAATGGCCAATTGTTTGCATTTTATTTCTTGGAGCTCTCTTTAGGAGCTGAGGTAATTTCCATTGAGCAATTTACTTTTCATTGCCTACTGATAGGATTGGTTTATGAACATGTGGAACTGTGGATCAAAGTTTTGTAAAGCTTTGTATTAAACAATTTTAAATGGCAAGTTAGGAAATGGGGATATTCTCAATTGCCTGAAAAATCAATTATTAAGTTATTGTGTTCTTTCAAAAGGAGGAAATCTTATGAGAATGTTGACAAAATGTAGACTTTAAGAGATTTAGCAAGATATTTGGAATAGCACTCAACACGAGGATGTTTTTCAAAATAGATGTGATAGATTTACAAATTGGCGACAAAAAGGTAATAAAATTCGATAAAAGTAAATTCAAGGTTGTCTTGATTGCCTTTTTACAGCCCTCCAAATTAATTTCTTTCACTTGCAATATTGCCTGTCAACTGCTTTCACGTATAGCTTTCATCAAATTATTACCAACATGCCAAATGTACCACTCAACAAATTTGAGGAAGAAAAAAGTGTATAAATTCAACCGCCAAAAGTAATGCTGACATATTTCTATTTCATTCACTCATTTATCGGTCAATAGCACTTTTAGAATGGAATGCAGAAGTTTTGAGTTTTTATTGACCGGTGGTCAAAACTTTCCAAAGCTGCCAGAAGGCAGGCAGTTGTCAATTAATTGGATGTTGAATGACCGCAATATTGGAAAATCCACTCCCTCAACATGTTGAATTGATTGAAGCTAATCTGATATGAATTGCTGGCTGTGATGAAGTGAAGCAAATTGAATGGGCCATATTTATTCCACTGTGTGTGTTCTGATATCTATTATTGAAGTATAAATCAGGGATTTGTTGTAGGGTTGTTTGTTTCTAAACACGGAATTGGTCCAATATGCTGGTTCTCCAGATTATGAAGCAGAGACTTAAATGGGGAGTAGATTTATTGCACCTGCAATAAGCTGAAAATTGATTTTTTTTTTTCTGTTGAACATGTTTGTTTTCAACAATTTGCCTCTCCCCAGATAGTTTGAAAGATTAGGTGGAATCTGTTGTTGATTTCAAGAGCTGAATTGCTAGAATTGTTGAGTTTTAATGGATCAAGACCACAGAGTGATATGAAAACTAAAAATAAATGTAAACATGCTTTATTCATTTGACAGTGACAAAAACACATTTCTGATATATATATGAGCTACATTTTAATTTCAATAAAACTTGAAATTAGGAGTGCGTATTAACGATTACACTATTTTTACTATCTAGACTAAAAACAGTTGCTTAGTTTTCTTCTATATTTCATAACTATGAATTGTAAGTATGATTTGTACAAATTCAAGAATTTCGAAATGTTTTTGTTCTGTGCGTTGAAAAGCAATGAGAAAAAAAATCTCTACAAATCAATGACACAAATTTCAAAACTTTTTATTTTGTTGTAAAAAGCTGTAATTTCTTTCTTTTCTTTCATGTCCAGGTTGCTAAATTATTTCGTGATTCCTCTCTGGGTCACACCATCAACATGATCCTTGTGAGTCTCATGCTACTGGAAGATGATCAGGTGAGTTTGATAGAGTTCAATAATTCAGGTCTATCCTTTTTAGGCCTGTGTCGAATTATTCCTATGTGCTACTAGTCCAATGTGCCTTTGGGTCCTACAATTGATTTGGAACCCAAACCTTATCCTAATCATAACCCTAGAAACAGATCCCCATAGGATGCAGAACCATGTGGGGCATTGTACAACCAGTGGGACCAAAAGCTGAAAATGATAATTTAGTCAAATGAAAATTTAGCCCAAACCCTGTCATATCTTAGGACCAGTGGGGTATTGGACCAGTAACATACAGTACGTTGGAGATGCCCATGATTTGTGAGGAATTTGACAAAAAGCTAATTAGACCCTTTGCCTAGTGCACTTTCCGTGGCATGGAACTGTGCCTTATCTCTGCTGCAGAAGTACAATCATCAAAGCACTTTTCCGGGCATAGTATCTTAACAGACTCTTCCCTCTAACATCATTTATAGGACAGATAACTTTTCAAGGACCTTTGCATGGAGTTAGCTGGGATTCGGAGGGGCGAAATTCAGATCCCTGAAAAGTTAGTCAAAGTCCTTCTGAATCTCAGTTTGTATATCAGTTTTTGTTACTGTAAGGGATACGCAACCAGGCGGCCATGGGGAAAGTCAGGATTGTGTAAGCCCCATTCACTCATACACAAAGTTTGTGCGTCGAACGCGTCCGTTGGACTACTGGGATTATATTTCGGACTGCACGAAGCCGACCGAATCTCGCACGAGAGCTCGAGCTCGAGCTCAGGCGGAGCGTGCATGTTGCACAGCGACTAGTCTGTCCGACGATTGCACCCCACGGGGCAAAGGCATAAAAACGTCCACAATCTGCGATTGAGTATCCCTTTAATGTTTCCTTCAGAGATTTAGTGAGAGTGCACGAGGGCTTTTCTATTATTTGATCATGCTCTCTCCTCATAATGGTATACACTTGGTAAATCACATCTAATTAGATTCCTCTTCACATTAACCCACCTGCCAGCAATCCTGTTACTTTCAGTTTCATTCCAGGGTTGTATCTATGACCATCTTTTGTCCGATGAGTGCCAGAACGGCGTTAACTCATATATTTTAACAGAGAATTGAACCCCTTCTGCCTCTTAATAGCCGTTATTCCCCTTGTTACCTTTTCAAAGCAAGTGGAGTCTCTTATTTAGGGATCTATCAACTCTTATC
>CM046866.1:32044479-32154479 GCA_025617745.1 Heliocidaris erythrogramma | reverse complement strand
TGAGTAAATTCAATCTTAAAACATGGACTTGCGACGATCTGGCACGGACATGGGCGCCGCCATGTTATGCGGAAAGTGACGAAATTGCGCTATAGTGTGTGATTGGCTGTTACCATTCATAGCTATCATTCAAAATGATGTCTCTACAAAACGTGTACAAAATATAATTTAAAGCAGATCTGTATCTAAAAATATTGAAAAACTGTAATTTACGTATTTAAAATGAAATAAAAATAGTGATAACAACAATACAATTAATTTTACACTGATCTTTAGATTATCAAATAGACCTGTTTACAGATAATTGTATGCATACCTTTTTGACAAAGGTTGCTAATGACAACTCCATAGCTTGCATACCAGAGCATGCCCAACGTAGCAACAACTAATGTATGCAAGCTGGATTTCAAGTGTATTTATAGTAGTAGGTGAATGGAATAACTCATCACTAGGTCCTCGGAGAAAAAAACATCCATACATTTGAAACATTAAGAAACAGGTCTATTTGATAATCTAAAGATCAGTGTAAAATTAATTGTATTGTTGTTATCACTATTTTTATTTCATTTTAAATACGTAAATTACAGTTTTTCAATATTTTTAGATACAGATCTGCTTTAAATTATATTTTGTACACGTTTTGTAGAGACATCATTTTGAATGATAGCTATGAATGGTAACAGCCAATCACACACTATAGCGCAATTTCGTCACTTTCCGCATAACATGGCGGCTCCCATGTCCGTGCCAGATCGTCGCAAGTCCATGTTTTAAGATTGAATTTACTCAAATATGGTACATCAGATTTGTGACATGTTTGGATCATTCAAACAAGTACAATTTTAGTTTGTAAACGCTTGATTACAATGTTTTGACCTTCATTCTCCTTTAATCACCTCGCAGTGACTTATATCTTTTTTTTCAATAATAGTATTTTTGTTGCTCTATTGTTAATGCTCTCCTTAAGAGTCACTCAAGAATCAAAGAAACAAATAAAAGATAAAATAGAATAGAAAATGTAGTGGCAGTCCTACTCGTAGCTGAGTTAGTTTCACCTAACTATAGTGCATTATCCTCTTTATGTCTTCCATCCCATTCAATTCTGTTCTCACTCCATTTAATCTTTTATTTGCCTCGCCTTTAACTCGTAGTATTTATTTGGTCATGGAATTTGTGCGCTATCTTCTATCTCCTTGGTCTCTCACTCCATTCAACATGCAGCTTGTCCCTTCTTGTGAATGTCTGGTACTGTGTGTTGCTCTTTAATGTTCTATGTTGGCTTTTCTTGAGTATACTTCAATTGCAATTAGCAATTATGTTATACTCTCTTGAGAACTCTTTCGTTTTTTTTTTTGTTTTTTTTTCTCGCTTCATGAAAATTCTCAACAAAGATTGGTAATATTTTCCCCCTTGTTTTTTTTATACATGCATTACAATAATGTTCAATCTCGGGGGTCCACAGTTTACAAGCTTTGCTTTTCAAGTGGACTCCTCCATTTCCAATGTTTACTTTGTTCAATGAAAATGTACCTTCAATGCCTTATTCAATGTCATTGATTTTATAGTCACATAAGATTTTATTCTTTTGAATTGTACATGGATATTATAATTGTATTATTTACTGAATATTGATTTGTATTGATTTGTATTGTTGCTGGAAATGGAAATAAACTGAACTGAAACTGAAACTGAAAACTGATTATTCATCTGTTGTTAACTTTCGGCATTCTTCACGTAAGTTTCTGAGTGGATTGTGTGAGTTAATTCTATTTTTAAACATATTTGTTAAAAAAACTATAATTATAGGCCTACATTTTATTCATCGCATCGTCTCATTTACATATGTATCTTCTAATATCGTGGGAATTTGTAGAGAACAAACCAAGTTTTGTTCTTGTCCAGTCCAAAATAAAATGTCAGCTCTGTTTGTTTCACTTCAACTCAGTCTCTAGTCGGAAGCATTGAATTGCCAGCAACGGATTTACTCTCTTAAGTCAATTACATTTGTATTAATATGCTCGTAAAGAACCCTGGATATATATCTCTGTGCTCTGCTCATTCTCCGAGACAACTCTATTGTAGCGATGTGGAATTGATCCTGCATTTAGGTTTACGATGATTAAGAGAGACAGGGGAGAATTGGAGGAAATTTGATTTCGAAAGGGTTAGAATGTCATTTTTTCCTCTCTCGATTCCCTTTCAACGGAATAATTTGTGAGACGAAAATACAAAATTCACCTTTGTCATGTTTGTACCGGAAAGGATGTTGAATGTATTTTAAAAGTCCATTTGGTGGTTATATTTCTTTAATAATTCTATTGATATTCAGTCGTATCGACCTTATTCCGCTTTAACAGGTGTGCATTTATTCATATTTAAGTTATAATTGAGCATGATTTCACAATCAATTGTTACTTTATACCCAAAAGATTTTCTTGGTTTGTTTAAAAAAAAATATTTGAAACTTATCCGGTCTGGATTACTGAACGGCAGGGACGGATTTAGAAGTATGTAAAGACGATGGGGAAAAAGGGGGAGTCTATCAAATTCACAAAAAATCCATGACAATCAACACAAAAAAAATGAAAGAAAAAGGGGGACCCCTTGACCATGACGTGGTGACGCCTGGATCTGCCCCTGGAAGATTCCTAACATATAAACTGCATGAATTTTAAGAGCATGAATTCAACATCCGTGTTGTATCAGATCAATCCTCTTTAAAAATGAGTTTAAGTATTCAGTTATCCCATGTTTTTCTGCTTGATGAGCATAACAAGATAAACCAAGATAAAGGCATTTTTGGGGTTTTAAATTCGTCTTGCTATTCATCCTTTATCTGCAATTGTCTCATTATATTTAAAATAATGCTATAAGATTTGGTATTTTATAAAACCCCCGAGAGTACATTTTACGTTCTGGAGAAAAGTTTCATGGTAATAAGGTAATTTAACAAAATTCTCCGCTTATAAGAGAAATAATTTAAGAACAAAGATGGTTCAGTGCCAGAAAGTAAATAAACTCATCTTTCGTGACTGTCTCTAACGATATTAATCCAGGTTATCTATTATTTTCGGCGGCAAACTTTTATTTGATGAATTAGATTATTCTATCACCGTTAAGGTATGACTAAACATTCTCTTTGGGTAGCAGGGGCCTCGCCACTAAACTATAAGTTTGAATCACACCTGTCTAATCTTGGTCTGTCTGTCCCTTTTGTCAATATTTTGTCTCCTTCTCTGTCATTCCTTTTTTTAGCATTTTCTTCCACGCCCCCCTCTCTCTCCCCTCTCTCTATCTCACTCATTCTCTCTCATCCCCACAAGCCTCTCTCTTTCTCTATCTCTCCCATCATTCGCTATCATTATCCTCCCCCTCTCTCTCTCTTCTCACCCCTTTTATTTTGGGTTTTTGTTTGTTTGTTTATAGATCAACACTTTATAAAAAATGGGCGTCAATCCCTTTTAAATTAACGATGTGGTTTTCATTTAAAGGGGACTCGCTATCTTTTTACATATCCTTGATATCAAATTTCTGTCATTTCATTTCATTTCAGTCGTTTCAAGAAAGATCTGGACTCGGGCTCCCACGAAAACTTCCTTGATTCTCTTTCTTTTTAATTTTGTTTCCTATATATAATACAGAAGTTCCTTTCACTCGATTTTCAAATCAAAATGATTAATTTAGTTGCTTCGACATAAAATGAAAACAGCATGAATTCTGTTAGATTATCCAAACCCCAATATCAATTTTCTAAAAAAAGTAAATCAGCTTTTGTAAATTAGTTATACAATAACTCAACAAAGTTCTAGAAATATGAATTATGGGTCGTCACAACAAATCAATATCAAGTGATAAACGTAAAAGATGGATACCTAATATGCATACCAATGATCATATTTAGCCTCAGAGGCACACTAAGGGATACTTCTTTACAATATTTCGAATACAAGGGATACTTTCTATTTTGAAAAAAAGATCTGGCTGATTAAGTAGGCGTACTGAACTCTTCAAGCTACAAGAAGTCATTGTCGTTATTGACTGATCCTCCCGGCAGCTGGGGATTGAAGTATACCGGTGGTGGCGCACCGCTCGAGCCATACCGACTAACTCGTCCGTCAGCGTTACAACATTTGGTAGTCGGGCGTTGCGCTGCCAGGACGCAGTTGTCGAGAGTGCGCAACTCGCTAGAAATTAAAGGAACACTTCATCTGTTCATTGCCCGTCTCCAGCCGAATGGATTCGTCAGCCGAAGCGCGGTAGCCAGAAACCAACTCGAGCAATCACAAGTTGACCTTGTATTGGAGGAAGGAGTAGAAATCTATAAATTGGAGTGTTGTTGCCAATCGGTGATTATTCTGATGCAGTCTGTCAACGTTTCGAGCGGGAGAACTTGCGTGTTTTCTCCTGTGCAGACGATGAACTTTGAAGGTGGTATTTTGAGCCAATCTGCGTCGCCAAGGTTATGTTACTTCTTATTGTTGGCAAATGTACCATTAGCATGTATCAGGTTACTACTGCGATGGAGTTGAAAGTGCGTTAAGGATATCAACTTGGATCTGAGACTTCTGGCATCATTCATGTTTCAAATTTGCTTACAGAGAGTAGGATATTTCAAAGGGCATTGTTGGAATCAAATTTTAAACTCCATACGACCGCGGATTCGATGACTCTTAGCCAACCGTTCTGCTCTGAAAAACACCTGGTTTTTGAGTAACATGACACATTAAAGAGGACAAATCGCGGACATCAACATCCTTATTGACATGGTATTTAATCCCCTTTGTACGGTCAATATTTCGATTATTGCTGGGGGTATGAACTCAACACCGACGCCTATCGTAACTCAATCTTATCTCCATAGTCCAATGACATTTTTGACTTAGAATGACGTATCGTTTCATGTTTTTCAGGTAGACCTGGATCTCTAAGAAAGTACTACAATCCTCACGATATTGTATCGTTCCAGATATATTTTCTCTGTCATAAACGAGGAACTAACATCGAATTAAACGTGACTCCACGAACTCGAGAGTGCAAGGTAAACAAGATCCTTGAACTGAGCGCAGATTTATCACATCTTGTGAGATACAAATTAACTGACATTCCGGATATCTGATAACTCGTGTCAACCACCGAAAATTTCTTAAATATTTAATACTGCTGACTATATGTTTTGAGGTGAGCAGATTCGACTGAAGTCACATTGATAAACGCGTTATCTTTGTCATGACCTTGAACGTCGTATGCGTCACATAGATACATGCTATTGTTTTGGTCAGTACATGAGGAAATCAATAGGTGAGAGAAGTGGTCTGATTACCAGATCGCAGACACTGATTTGATTCTCACATTAATACATCCTACCAAATACACCTCAGCTCAGGTTGTCGAGTTGGTTGGGTTAAATATCACGCATATACGAGAGACGATACAACTTTGAGGCATAATTGAGGTGAAAATATTAGACGACACCATGAATGAAACGAACATTGGCATCACGGAGGCACCATACGATTATGAGAGCCCTCTTCATTACACGGAGCGGATTTTTCTTGCCACGGTGTCGGCACTGATCGCTGTCGTCGGTCTTGTGGGCAATGGCCTGGTCATCACCGCCGTCGCGCTCTCAAGAAAGCTTCGTACCGCGACCAATGTCTATGTCGTCAACCTCAGCGTAGCCGACATGTTCACGTGCATTCTCATGCCTTTCCACGTGATCGCCGTCTTGAGTACGGAGCGGTACCCGATCGCCGAATGGACGTGTTCGATCGCGGCAGCGAGCAGCATCATATCGTCTGGATGCAGTATTTTCACCTTGGCAGCTATTGCGCTCAACCGCCTTTTCCTCGTCACTCAGCCCAGTCATCGTTACCGTAGCTTCTATCGAACCCGCAACCTTGTCTTCACGACACTCCTGACGTGGATCGTACCGACTGTCTTCACGGTCTTTCCACCCATGTTCTCCATCGGTGAAATCGGCTTCGATGAGAAGTATACGCGCTGCGGACCGAAGCACACCGACAACGCCAGCATCTACGACATGATGCTGGCCACCATCTTCTACCCTGGCCCCCTCGTCATCATCGTCGTCTGCTACGCGAAAATCTTCGCCTACGTGCGACGTCACACGAAATCGATGTCTTCCACGGAGCCGTCGTCGTCATCCTACCCGCCAAAGACGCCATCCGACACAGTCGTGGCGTCGCCTCCCATGTCGCCCACGTCGGAGTCGGTGGAGAAGGGTGAGAAGTATTTCCAGGACTTCAACAGGCGGCAAACGAAGCAACATTTTAGCAGACGACAGATTGAGATTACGAGGAATTTGTTCTACGTGGTGATAGCCTTTTTCCTGTGCCTGACGCCATACAGCGTGTCATTGATGATCCCAGGGAGTGATCACATCGTGCCTTATGCCGGAGCTATCTACCTCCTAGGGAGCTGTGTCAACCCGTTCATCTATGCCACCAAACATCCACACTTTAAAAGTAAGTTTTATCTACGTTCATTCAAAAGATTTCTTCCGTGCATATACATGTGCATTCTAATTTCACAATATGCAACTTCTGATACTAATATCGAGAGAGAAACGAAAATGGGAAAAGGAATGCGGATAGAGATATATGATTTGAAAAAGTATTGTTAATTAACGAAAGGTGAGAGAGAGCAAGAGAAAGAGTGATGGTTGGGGTTGGGAATGTGAAAATATAAAAGAAAACATATTCTCTGTATAAATCAGGGAACAATAATGTTGGTGATATGGGGAGATGCAGTTTTCTAAGCATTGTTTGCGTACCAACCGTCATCATAAATTAACCTATATAATTGGGTGGTGAAGAGTAAGATAGCTTTATACACAATATCTCATCCTATAACTAATGAAAACGGTAGGATATCACTTTCGAGCTACAATGCCCACACCTGAATATCCTATCAAGCATTTCCTAGAAAACTGATCGAGGAAGCTATTTACCGATAATAAAAACATAGATTAAACAATATACCATGAAGTCATTTACTTCTGGTTGAACTCCGTCCGACTTTAACCAGTGTGTTTTCTGGTTGATTAAAAAGTTATACAAAAATGAGAGGATATCGCTTCTCATAGCTTTGATGTTGGCAGATGATAAATTTAAAGGGAACGTTGAGTTCTGGGAGAGGTGAAAATAATTTGTGAGTGTTCTCATTCCTTTTATATCAGTTTGGAAGAACATAATAATAGGAAAAAACCCTAAAATGAAAAGGATTGCTCTTCAAATGCCCTCATATTTCGAACTATGATGAGAAATAGCTGAAATGTTCGGGCCGAACATTCATGCCATGTGTGTGTACAGTCCCATATACCCATTTCTGTGTGCAGTGCATGTGAACTGCAGTAAGAGTGGGTCAATTTCTCGTCATTTCGATGATCCCAAAACCTCACAGTTTACACCAATTGTTATGTAGACATGACCATCCTTTCCCAATTACGTTGAGACCGTTTCTTTCCCAATATAATCGCTTGACCAGAACTCAACTTTATCTTTAAATAACGGGGGAGAAATGTTGAATTGTAGCTGAAATGTTCCTTGTATATATACATGTATATCAAACCGTCTTTTATTCTTAAGATAACGCTAAGTATACATGTCAAGGTGAGCTTCATCACATGTATGGGTGAAAAATGATTATCGTAAGATGATGAAGGAACATATTCTTACGAAAAGGATTGCAATAAACTTTTCGAAACATAGTAGGCACTTTCCCCCACGTTTAATGATGCTGAAAGTAATATTAATTTCAACCACATGGAACCAAAGTAGACTTAAATATCATATCTTGTTTAAAAAAAAAGGATGATAAATCATTCTCCTGGGTGGAATAGCTATGACAGCAAATGAAATTAAACCACTTCTGTGGTTAATAGAAAATGAAATTTTCATATTAATTTCGGCACTTCAAAAAACAGTTTCCTTGTTGTATGGCAGCTCAATGACATTTCTTCATCCATTCAGCTACCTAGAGTGGTCTAATTACAAACATGTACCATTTCCCCAGTACAGGTACTGAATTAAACAATAGTAATCATTTCTATACCAATCTGTCACCATCAATCATAAGCTCAATGTGAACAAAAAGAAGAAAGAAATGGAGTGCTTGCTACGCTCGTTATGAATACCAGAATGAAATCCTTGAACTGAGTGAGTATACTTTGAGGTGAACCCCGTTGCTACAAAACCGCAACTAATCAGATAAAGAAGTTCACTCCTACTGGTTTAACCCTAAGGTGTAGACCCCTTGCCTGGTAATCAAATCTCGTTAAGCTAAATGACGTCTTCAAAGTGCACTACAGCTACAAGCACAGGTGATTATCGAATTACTTTTTAAAATCTATATCTTCAGGAGGTAAGCTGGAACGGCGGGGTATTTGTTGTGGTTGAAAGCGTCAAAATGCGAAATGTGAAATTGATGGATCGATTTGATAAGTTTTCACTTTACCAGGGGTTTTGAAGAAATCAGCGGCTAACTTTTTCGCGTCATTTTCACACGAATCTATCCATCTCGTTTTTTCTGCACCTACTGAAATATAAGCACATAAATCATCACATAAACGTACTTGAAAATTGAACGAATACTTCTCATTTTATTTGCATATTTAGACGTTTTATGGCATCTTATTTTTCTGCAGAAGTTATTTGAACTAATCGATATAATAAAAACATAATAATCTTGGATTCACTAAATTACTAGATTTTATGATTGAAGAGTTTACCCCGTTTTTTTTTGTTGCCCATAATTATATGATAACCACCTTTCCTCTACTTGATTACCTTTTCATATTGAATCAAAAGCACTTGCCTCAAGAGTCAAGACAAGTGGCGTTGTTTTCCAGGTACACTTCCCGTTCACTTGTAAACAGAAAAACATAAACATTCATCCCAGATCCTCCGGTATTGTTGACTACTTTGAAACCGTTTAAAGAGAAGTTTGGGTTCTGGTAACGATGATAAAAAAATTTTATTCGCTTTTCTCATTCTTTTTGGGGAGAATTACACAGCAGAAAAGTCAGGGGAAAGGAATTGCTCTTGAAAATGCACTCATATTTGAAATACGACTAGAAATAGCATCGAATTTGGGACCAAATTTTGACGCTGCATGTGTGTAGTCCCATACACCCATATCTGTGAGCAGAACTTTTCACTCTACATGCCGTATGTGATTTTCGACACTTTTCAGCAAGGTTGAGTCAATACCTCACAATACACATTTTTCTTACTGCATAACCAACAACGTCTCAATAACTTTCTAGACAGTATTATTCATAATGTAATCACACAGCCAGTATTTTATCTTTAAGGTTTACAGAATACAACCCACTCAAGAATAGTACTCATCAAAGATAATACATAACCCGTGTAGGTCCCTGTCATGAACCTTACACCGGAAGTGGACCAAACTCCGGTAGTGGTTGAGGTTATTAACACGTTTTCTTATACAGATAAAAAAAAATACCACAGGTTAAGCATACTATAGTGTTACTCTTGAATCACGGAAGGGTGTAAGATGATAATAGTTTGTTCCACAATACATGTAGGGGCACCCTTTGTTCGACATTTCTGCATATATCAAGTGTATACAATAAAGATCTATCTCAGAACATGGTTGCAATATAATAATAACAATAATTATTATTTCTTGTATAGTGTATAATACATAATACAAAAATTATCAATGTCTCTATGCGCCTCCAACGAGTTTTGGATTATTACCCCACAAAACATCCTTTGGCTGTGTTCATTTCAAAAATTCTTCTAAAAAACAATGAGATAAGATTATGAGGATGATACATTTCCCTTGGTGATTGTTGTCGGACAATGTCCCAAACAATTATCAGGTTTCGAAAAGCAATACCAGAAATTACCCGAGTTGGTACTTTTATCTGTTTCTGTATTACTCATTTATACTATAGTATAGATAAAGTGTCTTCATGCTATATCAAAGACACAAACAAAATGTTCCGTTGTTCGTGATAATAAATATATGAATATCTATATCCATATAGGCCTACTTTTTTTTTTGGGGGGGGGGGGGTATTTGCAGATGAATATTCACCTATTGTTACTATTTAGTCATATCCTGGAGCAGATTGTGTAAAGAAGAACAATTTGGGAGAAAATATATTTTATCATTCCATATCATTATTATTTCAAGAATGTGGCATGCAAATGTAGATTAATTCCCTACCAAGGAAAGACGCACTTGGGAATCTAATCATGTCAAGAAACCATTATTACCAAAGTAACTAAAATTTCTAATTGTCTACCATGAAATGACGACACCATACGGGATACCAATTAGACATCGGAGCCCGCGTGGGAAATAAAACGGGCTAAGAGTCAAGTTGAATATTTCCCTTCTGGCTATTTTCATTCATAACGCACTGCCCCGCGTTTTGAAAAATGCAGATGTTTCGTGTCATAAAAATAAGATCTGTCGGCGGTTCTGGACTTGAAATGTAAAAATATTATGGCTGTATGTCAAGAACAACTACGAAAGAAAACCCCTTTCGTCGCTGTGTGCATTTAAAACAAACAAACAGATTTAGATATAGAATCGCGGAAGAAAGAAGGAATTTAAAAAGGCGAAAACAGGATTGGGTGTGCTTGTGACTGCCTGAATGAACCCCCACAAAAATATATAAAGTTTTAAAAAAATAAGAGGAGGAAGAAAATTATTGGTGTCAGCAAATTGGAGATGAACAACAAAGGGACATTTTATTATTTTACTTTTTTGTCGACATTATGATAAGTTCACCTTTCGGTTGGGCGTTTGGTTATACTGTAGGAGGGGAAGGAAAGGGTGTATATCAGTCAATCAAAGATGTACATAGGGAAGAGGGCATGTTTTCATTTTCTTTGATACGTGAACGTCTGCGGAGAATGAGTACACTGGTGTGCACATGGAAAGGTGTGTCCATCCTTTTAAATGATTATATGGGTTGCATGCACTGTGCGCCAGCGAACTTTGGTTCACCATGTTGTCCACTGCCTCAAACTTTCAAAATTTTCAAGAACGCCGTGGGAAGGTGCCAACCTCCCAATTTCCAATGATTCAATATTGAATTTAAAGTGTCGCAATGTCTGTGCACCTCGCAGTGGGAGTGCGTTCTACTTTTTAAAAGTTAAGGGCTCAAGTGAGCCAAAAATGTATGCCCTGTGTGGATGGACTCCCGTATACTTAAACAGTTGTAACAATATTTGGCAAGCGTTAATTTTTGGTGAAATCAAGAATGCCTGTCCAGTGGTGACGGGCCTCTCTGCGTCAGGTCACAGAAAGTGTAGATGGGGTCAACGTCTTGCAAGGAAATTCCAATATTGGAAGACGCATCGGAGGAGATGACGGGGAAGCCTATATATCGTCTGCTCAAAAAATGCTTTGTTTTGGTTTGTAAAAAGGGAGGATTCTGACTTTGAAATCATGGCCATGGTGACCGAGGCATTTTTTGTATTGGTCACTATTCCCAGTAGACTCAAATTCAGTTGTATCAGATAACTTTACTTTCTTTCCTTTCAACAAAATGGGGAAAAACATAAGAGAAAGACGCGGAAACATTAAAAGAAAAACCCGGAAAATTACTCGACACACCCTACCTCTTAATCAATTTGTTCTAGTGTGTGTCTAAAAGCAAGACAAAAGAAGAAAGAATAATGGATTGCCACGGTCTCAAGATTACGGTCAGAGAAATATCCGAAGGGTGTCATTTTCCATTTCTCTCATGGATGAAGAGTTTATGTTCTCTAAACCAAACGCAAATTCAAACAGGGTGGAAGAAGTTCTTTAAAGTATACTTAAAATTACTATGGATACCACTCCCTGCAATTTAAATCTAAAGAGGAATTAGACTTCATTTCTAATCCGTGACCAATTGCATTTTTCGGAGGTAATTCTATAAGAGGTGGTCATCTCAAAGCTAGCCCAACCATGACCCTCGCTTTTTTTTGTCTGGAGACCCCGTTGTCCCTAGTGTCCAAATATCGGACTCTATGAGCCAGACGAAATTTCCTGAAGCAGTATAGAGATGGGGTCATTTACTTTATTCTCTGCCACCCCGTGTCAAAACAGTTATTTGGGTTATAGATCATTAACTATTTAGGTTAAACTTGAACACTAGTTATATGACTCATTTAGGAGACAGTTTGAGGATTAATTTAGCATGTTGCGACTACAACGGTACTTGTTTGTTACTGACAAAATTATGTTTAATCAATCTACTAGTATGAGATCGTCAACCCCTCACAAATTCATATATTTCAAGAATAATAAAATCTAAGATAGATTGAGTGTTTTAAATTTTGATAGGATTGTTCTATGGGCACTTAACAAAAAGGATAGTTCATACTTTCTGTATTGTTTTATGGTGAAAATAATTCGTCACCATGGTCATGTTTGTTTACAAAGGCGCTCCGTCACTTTTCTGAGTCCTTATTCATTTTTTTTAAAATGAGAACTGTTATTTACATTTTTGTCTTTGTCTTGGATATTCTTCTTGCAGATGTACTCCGATGCATTATCCAGTGTCGCTTTGCAGACATCGACCAACCCGCCAAATTTCTTCGCAGGATCATCTCCAACAAGCAGATGACGCACATCGTCAGTGCCAATAACCACTCTACCAAGAAGGAACCCCTCAAATAATGGTCCGGCCATCTCATTAAATGAATTGATTAATGACTTGTTTTACCTGACTGCTCAAAGAAGCAAGTATATGCTTGTAGGTAAGCAACAAGGTGGACATACGCCTTTAAGTCCTACCGAGGGACGTGGTATTAATCCCTTAACTAAGGGCACTAGGGCATCCACATGGTTTTGAACCTTGTACCTCCCGGTTACAAGACCACTTGCTCTACCACTGAGCCATCTAGGGAGATAAGATAAAGCAACGAGGGGAGCTACAGCTTTAGCTCCTACCGGAAGAACCTGGTAAATGGGGATTCCACAGCTTTACCATAGGACATCATCGCATCGACTTGGTTTTGAACCCAGGACCTCCCGGCTACGAGACTAGTGCTAAACCGATAAACCATCTAGAGAGGATGAGATAAAGGATGCGGCGAGCTCGGCGCAGTTCTTCAGCTCTGCTCCTCGACATCTTGTCTGCGGTTCCGTTTGGCATGGGATGAGACTCGCCAGGTGATCTTCAAATTACAGATGCAAACGCATTACTTGATCAAATTAGCCACAAGAGCCGCGATGACGGATTTTGCGGTCGCTAGTTGAATTAAAGACGTCTTGAAGACGAATGGAAGACTTCAGTCTATCATAAAACACCAGATAGGCTAGATGGAATCTGCTTAATTACTGCAGCCTAGCTAGCTAGGCCTGTGAAATGATAATATTCGAATAATTGCCTGACTGGCATAGGCCAGGTGCATTTTGACCTAGATATTTATGACGTGGAAAGTCTCTGAGGACATAGGTCGCAAGATGATCAGGATGACGCAAAATCGGAGGAGAGACTTGAAAGAAAGAAAAAAAAAGTCGGCGTGACGAACCATCATAACCTTCCTTACACCAATCAACACCAGGATGTTCTTTCGGAACTGGAGACTTTCTTTCCCAATAAAAAGGACATTGTATACGAATATTGATAGATCTTCTTCGAATTACAAATGTGAAATTTATTACTTAACTCTGTATTTTGATACTTTTAAAGGAGGATTTCATTTAGCCAAGAACAACCATTAAAATCATTCAGTTCTTCTCTCATGGAGTGGAACATCCTAACCCAGGGGCAGATCCAGGATTTAGTAAAGGGGGGGGGGCACACAAATGCAGGTTTGTCAACTTTTGGAAAAGGTAGACCCGTATTTTTTTGTCTTGCCAGCCTCTCGAAAAGTCGCGCATTTGGGGGGGGGGGGGATATGGGGGTCCACTTTTCACTTTCCCACCATAATTCTCTGACAAGAAAAAAAAAAAAAAAAAGGTCGTCATTCTAAAAAGGGGGGGGGGGGCACAATCGAGAAAATGGCAGATCGTCTATGGTCTAAATGCAAACTTTTCTTCCAAAGGGGGGGGGGCACGGGTTGGAAGTGCCCCCCCCCCTGGATCCGCCAATGCCCAACAAAAGCTGTTTTCCATAGGGGTAGGCCGAATAGAGACAATTATACAGGATATCGATGAGGACATGCATCTTTGGTGATCATGTTACGTGTCGATGTTTCGAGGGGGGTATGGGGGTCCACTTTCCACTTTCTCTCCATAATTCTCTGACGAGCAAATAAAACAAAAAAAAAGGTCATTCTAAAATGGGGGGGGGGGGGGGGCACAATCGAGAAAATGGCAGATCGTCTATGGTCAAAATGCATACTTTTCTTCCAAAGGCACGGGTTGGAAGTGCCCCCCCCCCCGGATCCGCCAATGCCCTAACCGCTAACAACAAAAGCTGTTTTCCATAGGGGTATATAGGCCGACTAGAGACAATTATACAGGATATCGATGAAGACATGCATCTTTGGTGATCATGTTACACTGTGTAACATGTCGATGTTTAAACTAGGTCAAGTCTATTGGCGCCATGGACAACTTTTGTCGGCATGTACTGGCCCGCATAATTATGCCTCCACTGATATTAATGCGAGAAAGATGTACAAGGAATGTATAATGCATCTTGATTATCATCTCGAAAAGTATGGCTGGCATTTTGAAGATTTGGTTGTTGTTGTTCTTATTGTGAGTTTACGAACTTTTAAAAGTTCTCTAAAGACTAATAATTACCCAGGACTAATTACAGGTAGCAATTTTCTCCTGGTACACTCTGAGGTCTTCCATAGTACAAGGTTGACATAAAGTCTTTGAACTTTAAAACTCTGTGAAATTCTCATTTATCGACGTCATGTGTATATGCATACGCTATGAAAAGTGATGTTTTACTGTTCTCATATTTTGTCGGCTGTCATAAAACATCTGATGACATAATGAGGATGTGATATAACTTTCTTCTGGCCAACAAATGAAAGTATTATTATTTATATGAATATGTTTTTGTATGTCATGCACTTGTAAAAAGTACAACACTGTCTCCTGAAGATGTTAACCTGGGCCCCGTTTCATAAAACTTCCTATCGATAACAAGTTACAATAATTGTTATAAGCTACCGAAATCCTTGAATCCGATTGGCTGAGAGCGGATTTGTCATAGAAATGAGGCAGATGTTACTGATAACAAGTTTTATGAAACGGGACCCAGTCAGGATATCAATAGAGATAGATCGATAGATCTCGTATCGAATCATTTGTTTTGAATATTAGACATTAGAGAGACTGAGCTTAATCCTAATTCATTCTTTTTTTTAAATGAAATTCAGCTAGAAACTATAGATTTCTCACATATGATTGCAAGTATTTGTAATAATGTATCTTTATAAATTTGGCATTGTTTTCGATATGGATATGGTATTAATTTCATTACAAATGTTTATACACTTTGATTTATGAGAAAAACACGAAATATCATAACATTCAGTTTACACTGTATTAAAAAAATGCACTGCAGATAAAGTTCTATATGTAATTACTATTTCATAATCTTTATAAAATTGTGCCTTTGACAATTCTGAAGGACATCTTCCACTCGGTGTTCTCTGGGGCCTGTAACATAAAGAGATGCAATCAATCTTACGATCAATTGTAACTCTTCAGTACATGGTTTGCCATAGACTTACGATTGATATCAGTCGTAAGATTGATTTATCTCTTTACAGTTACAGGCCCCTGATCTGGTATAGAATTATCAAACAGGACATTGCTCTTTCGAGGATAATCTAGCAGGAGAGGACATCATTACGGCTACTTTACGTATGTTTTCCAAATAATTTGCAGGTAGCTTATCAAAGCCTTTTTGATGTAGGTGAGTGAATAAAATATGATACGTATATGCATTATTATATGGGCATTTGGTTTTGTTCTACCGGTTTAGTAAGTATACCGTAATAAATCGGGCAACAACCCTTCCGTGTTATATGATATTACATGCATTTCCTACTTGAAAAGTTTGAGATCATGATGGACCAGTTTAATGATTTTTCTTGGGCGATATACACTCAGAAAAAAAAAGTGCACGCACATTATTTTTAAATGATTTCAAATAAATATTTGATATAAACTATATAACCTTTCATATATCAAAATAAACATAAGTTAATTCTCTTTAAGATGATATACAATTGGAGTTAAACCATTCACGCATGAAAATAAATGAGTCTCTGAAAGAAAATTGCAAAAATGGGGCATCTGGCTATTCAAACAGTTGATGAGCATTTTCGTCTTGTAGAGTCAAATTAGAACAATGAAAGAAAAAAATCACGAGAAACACTTGAATTTGCTAGTCTATATACCATGTAGTCCTGAGACTGCAGTTGACATCCAGAGCTCAATCCTCCTCATTGTTTATCATTCTTTGTTTTTAATGTTGAACAAGAATGTCTTACAGATGCACATGTTCGTCAACATTACTCCATTTTTGCAATTTTCTTTATCTGACCTTCTATCGGTTAATGAACATGTTCATCCAAGCGTGAAAGTTCAAAACTTGATCTTAATCTACGTTTTTTAGTAGAGTATTATTTTTTCTTTAATTTGATATATGTTCTATTATATTTTATCGACGGTTTATATGAAAACTTTAAACAATAAAAAGCGTCCACTTTCTTTTTTCCCTTTTTTGCTGAGTGTAGGATGGTACACGCATTTAATTGTTATCGCATGTCATGCTATGATTATAAAACACTGACACTATTTCTGAGTTCTCTGTCCAAGAATAAATTATCCCTTTACTTCTATAATGTACGTTTATAAGCTGATGTTTTAAATGTACAAATATTGCACAAATTTGTGCAATAAAAATGTTTATAATTTTTAAAACATAAAACTAAAAGGGTCTGAGAAGTGGGGCGGGGGTATTATTAGAGAAATGGAAAGAAAGGAAAATATATGTGTTCGACCCTCTCAACTTGTTTTACAATTTTATAATCATATTTGTATATTAGAATTAAAACAGGTTACTTAAGAGCCATTAAGAAAACAAATGCCCACCTTGTCCGTCACGCGTCTTGTTATACTTTGGTCCGATTTATCTCTCTCATCTTCAGTATTATGGAAAGTTATGTTCTGGGAAAAAAAATGTGTATTATATTTTTTTTGTATACTTTTTGTAAAACAAACGTCTGAAATTAAAATTTGAACTGGAAACACAAAAAATATTCGATATAAGTGATATTCTTCCTCGCACCGTTTGTTCATGTTTATTATTTTAAGAAGGTATCTAGATACAGGTTATCATAATTAAAATAATAAATTTTAGGAAATTTGTGTTTTAAATTTAGTTAGCATGGATCATACTATGGTACCATTCAACTGGTACTTCGTCATCATTTAGGCTAATACTAGTCTTTTGAAAGATGAACTTGTCAATGACCTCGGGCTTTCTAGGTCGAGTGTTACTTTAAACAAAAATCACTGATGATGAAGCTGTTGGCCTTAAATTGATCTGGCGCCTCCGTCGACAAGAACGGAGAATGATCCTCGTCAACTTTGGCGAATCGCATATGGATTAAAAGATAGAGGTTTAGTATAGATGGCATGCGTGGGGCTGACCATAGGATATTATCACACATTTTTTCGATTTAAAGGATTCTTTATATGAAGGATTCCCGAAGTTGGTTACTTCTAGAAAGGAACATTACCGTAAGGAGATTAAGAGGAGAAAATCATACTTATACTCATTGGCGGATCCAGGGGGCGGGGGGCACAGCCGGCCCGTGCCCCCCCCCCCCCCTTTTGGAAGAGAAGTATGAGTTTTTACCATAGACGATCCGCCATTTTGTCGATTGTGCCCCCCCCCCCCCCCCCTTTTAGAAGACCTTTTTTTTTTTTTTTTTTTTTTTTTTTTTTGCTTGTCAGGGAATTATGGAGTGAAACTGGACCCCACAACCCATTACTAAGCGATTTTGGAAGGTTTGGCGAAATTTTTTTTGTTGTCCCAATTGATAGTTTGATTCATAAACTAATTAAATTAGTAATGTAGGGAAATAGATTCACTAATTAATGCATGTAGGAGGATGTTAATGTTATATGTCTACAAATGAACCTCACAGTGACATACTTGTGTGATAAACTTATAAAAAAGAAACCCTTAACTAACCAATCAATCATCAGCACAACTCATTTTTCAAACATTTCCAGCCTTGACACATTCAAGGCGGTGTCATGTACCCAGAATTCCTTTCCCAATCCACCGAAAATTACCGCCAAATTGAATTTGGTGTTGACGACAGCTATATTACGTCTTTTCTACACGCTGATCTAGGTCACCGAGAAAAAGTATGGAAATATGAAAATCCTTTGGGACATTGGATGACCCATGACATCACCATGAAGCGTACGCGGGACTAAAGAGGAAGCTCCACAGTCCCACGTACGCTTCGCAGCGTGTGTAATTGACACCCATTGTTCTTAATTATTTTCTGCAATAAATCACGACTAATAGGCGCACTTCAGATTGGAGTAATTGTTACATGATGATACACCGAAGGTCAGTTGTGTTCGTGGGTGATGCAGTCGGGCTTACTCATCCCCCTTCTTCCGAAACAAAATATTTTTGTCTTAGATAACATTGTTGCTCTAATTAATCTTGTTTGTAAAGGAAAATAAAACCATACCGAGTGACCCCTCCCTCTATGATTCAAGAAATAATTGAAAAGAAAAAAAAAAGTCGCGTTGTTTCTCGGTTTTCCATATTTTCCCGATAACCTCTGATTTAGACAAAACAAACAATGAATCATCATAAATAATCAGTCGCTTTATAGCACAAAGAAAAGTCTAACCATGCATTCTCAGTCACAAAGTAATCCCGTGCTATCTATACACACAAAAAATTAACTCCCCCTTAATCAAATTGGCGTAACTTCTTAACGAAAGGGTTGTGAGCAAAATAACTTGGCAAGAGTATTTTTACTCTTATTGACTAACTTTCCTGTAAAATGAGATTGATCCATCGAGTCATGCATGACTGGGCAAACATTAAAGGCAAGAATGTCCCTTATGCTGTATTAACAGTACATTTTTAGCATTTCTTGCGCGATTTTAAAGTGTGCTCACTCGACCATGATACGATGACAACCTCTTATCTTCAAACAACATGTGATGATACACTCTGGTAAAAATATCTGGAGTTATTTTTTTTTCTCAATAAGCTGAATGGATTTTGCAATTTCAAATTCACGAGGGTTGATTTTTTTTAAATTGTGCTCGCCCAACCATAATAATGAGAAAAGTGTCGGGATAGGTGTGAGGGGGTCAAGCGATGGATAATAAACAATAACAACAACACATAAATATGCACCAGAAACCGAATTCGCTAAAATCTCGTTTCACAGAATATTAAAAATGACCCTTGTGACTTTTGAAAAGTGACAATTTTGCCTTTAATGTTTGCTCACTCATGCATGACTCAATGGATCAATCTACCAGAAAAGTTAGTCAATAAGTGGCGAAACTGTGCCAGTCTATGTCAATATTGATAAAGAAATTTGCAGAATCACGTCGTAGCCTACAATAGTGTTGGACGTGTAGAAATTTTTGAAACCAACTTGACATTGGAGAAAATCTGATAATAAAGTTCTATCAAGGATGGCATTTTTCTGATGTTGTGTCAATGGCTGAAGGTTGAACCTGAGGCACGTACAATATTTGAACCTAAACGCTGTATCATTAAAAAAAAATGAAATATGATGACTTATAACGATGGTTGATATCACGAGCAATTAAAATTGGAATAAATAATTGAGTCTTAGTATCGCTAAAGTGAGAAAAAACAACAACAGCAAACAAAATAAATAAATAAACGCAACCTTTACATTCTAAATGACGTAAATATGGACAAATTATTATTTTCAGCATATTGTGATTTTGGGAGGTACATATACAGACTCTATAGGCCTATAAATATATATATCGATATTAATCGATAAATCCCAACCAATTTGTAGACACGAAATTGGGTTTAAAATTGATACCCCTCTCCTCTCTCTCTACTTATCTCCTTATATTATTATCTTGCTCTCTTTTCTCTTTTTGCGCCCTATGTCATGTATATGTCTCTCCTGTTCTCCAATTCATAATTATTTACACAAATGTTTCGTTTTCCTATTCATGAATATTTAAATACTTCGTTGTTCTATCGTTGCAGTGCGTTATCTTTTTAAATCCCAATTGGACAAAAACAGATTGTGAAAAAATTTCATCCCTACCACGCAAGAAGTACATGAATATGACCGTGTCCTATAGAGAACCTGTCCCTTTCCCCCATGTTCACAGCTAAACAAAACCTCCTGAAGGTCTCTTTTGCTTAATGAATGGATGGACAGGTGCAGGATATTGGAACCAGCAAGCAATGAGGACCTGTCGGAAACCCTGTCAGACCTCGGTCAGGGTGATCTTCATCTGGGGTTCATCGAGAGCATTACCAGGGTTTCTTGTCTTTATTTCGATTGCTTACATGCAATTACCAGGCCTTAGGAAGGACTTAATGTTCGGAAATTATACCAGATTTCAGTCAGATCGGACTGGGTCTGTGGGTTCGTCGAAAACATTACCAGGGCTGTCTTACTTCAAATTGACTGCATGCAAGTTCCACAGGGTACCGAGAGCTCTAAATTTGTCGAAAATTATACCAGATTTCAGTCAGATCTATATGTGTGACTACGAAGTAATGGTTCGTCGAAACATAGCAGCTTATTAAATAGAAAAAAACCTTCGACAAAACGTATGAAAATTATATCAAAACCAGATTGCATTATGTGATTATTCTCTCCCAAAAGTAATGTTGATATGTTTAGAAACAAACAACATACTATAGCAGCGTGTTAAACAGAACAAAACTTCAACAAAACAAAGGCAAATTATATATCGAAACAATATTGTATATATCGGATTACATGCTCTACACAAACAGTAATGTTGCTATCATTATAAAAAAAAAACAACAACAACAGCAATAACAACAAAAAGCAGCATGTTGAATACAAACAAATCCTTGGCAAAACTTCCAAAGAAACTATCGTCATGATTATACCCTTGTCTAAGTTACGTCCAAATATTGTCGGAGTCGACTTTCATGATAATTGCGTGGAAGAATCTAAATCTATAGCTGATTATGGTTCAAGATCAAAAGTGTCTGCGGGCCCGTCGAAAACATTACATGGGTTTCCGCCTTGTCGAGTACCGAGAAGATATTATATATAGGAAGTCACGCATCATTCAAGAGTTGCCTTCCTTGTTAATTTAATCCAAGCATCGAGGTCTTGTTATAAATCATATTAGATGTAAGCCAAATCAGTAGCGTGTGAGGCTCATTTGTTTCTTGTAGTTATTTCGCAGTAAAGGTCATGAGCGTCAATCTATTGTCAGGCGTTTGGGGATGGGCATGCGTACTGAACATAAAAAGAAGAGACAGACTAAAGCTGTGACCGATATATGACTTTTTGGGGAGCAAAATATGGTGCACTGCTTCCCTGTAACATTGCATTATCAATTTTGATTAGCGACTTGTTGGACGGTGAACATTATTATATTATAATATATGAATAATTCAAAATCCAAAACAGTGTTGCATTAAGTGAAGCAACGAAAGAGCATTCGCACTCCAGTAATAAATTAATGATATAATTTATCGGTTGTGACGTGCCATAGAAATTCAATACCATATCATTCATTAATACATATAGATAATGTAGATGATCTTGAAGACATAATGTGGATTCCCCTTCCTTATCCTTTTGACTGCATTCAAAGCAGCTTAGTGATGATTTTTGAACGGGAAATGGTAGACATGATGCGGTGACGAAACGGTGACGAAACGTGACTTGTATTGACGCAATACGCAAAGAATCTTATTTGACCAAACCATTCCCATTACATTGCAAGGGCTCTGATTTTTACCTTTAAAATGAAATAAGTTTTACTCTCATCATCAACATCCATATCCCCACCACCACCACCACCGCCACCACCACCACCACCGCCGCCGTCACCATCTTCAGCAGCAGCATCATCACCATCATCACCATCATCATTATCATCATCTATTCATAGTTAAGTTTATCTTAATGATTATTATCCTCATTTGTCTAATTCGCCGTTGTGTATATGACCACAATATGTTCCCCGAGGAAACATGAACGTTAATAGACAAACAATTCTTCGTATATCACAAGTCTGTTGCATACACTATATATTCTGCATTAATATCGACAGCCGATGTTATACACTACTCAAAGTATCTAATAAACTAGATGCTACCAGGTAAAATATTTTAAAACCTGAGTCGGGATAGAGACAACTGAGTGAAATATGCCTTGTCTAAGGACATAAAAGCAACGAACTAAGATATTTGAGCTCCAATCATCTACACCCTAACTGAATGTTTTCATCAGCAGCACTAATTATACCACGGGTTTGTAGCTTCATGATTATACAATATTTTTTGCACATTTCATTGTCTCTTCAATAGAGTCTGTCTTGAAAGTGAGTTGTCACTTGGTCATTATCAAGGCGTCCAGACAAATTACAGGGACTTCCATGGCTGTCTTCGGGAATAGTTGCCCCCAAGCTATTGTTGCGCCAGCACATTATGTTACCTGATCACAGCGGGTTTACTTTGGCTTAGGATTGTGTTGAAAAGTCGACTTATTATTACCTACCATGCACAGTCGTTCCATGAAGGGAGAGAACTGGGGGTCCAGTCCCATGCCTGGCTGTATGTATTAAACCCATTTGTATATGGACCTGCACTGCAAGTATGTCGTCACATTCCGTTATGCCCCACACATTCTTGATTTAGTACTATGATTGTGTAGTATTTCAAATGTGTAGTAGATGTATATACAGTGCCAATCCGTGGACAATATTTGAATTAATGCATTCGTGTACATAAATTTTAGTCTTTTGTGTCGTGACGCTCCAAATGTTAAAGATTTCATAGGCAAATCCATGTTTTTTGCCGGAAAATTAGTACGTTCGAAGACATTATACTGACACTTGTCCTAATTTAACAAAGTGAGGACCTCTTTTTGTGTTGGAAAAGTTTCCGGCCGGGGTTGTTGGCAAGCTGAAGCGTATTTGGATAGAATGTCTGATAAAAACAAGAACAAGGTTGGGATACAATGATAAAAGCAAACTGTGAGCCCCTGAACTAAAATCGTTTTGTGAGTCTAATACGTAACACAGTATGATTTCTACCATCCAATCAAAGAGAGAGAGCCAATTATCAACAACCATGCAGTTGGAACACCCTCTGTCGTTCGACTAGGATCACTTGCGGGCCCGCGTCTTTCGTCACCGCGAGTTTTCGTCGCTGAAAATTCCAATCAGGAAGTTATAATCAGTATTTTGGTAATAGAGGGCAGAAAATCTCTAATTCAAGCTAATTTAATCTCTAAGCTTCGAGCGTTGCTCGTCGCACGTTTGCTAAGGGGATTGACGTGTAATATTGAAAAGGGGGACTTGATGAGAAGTTTTTTTTCTTTTCAGGATGCCGTGAGGATCGAAACGGAGAGGTAAAGCATTTATCCTGTTGTTCAAACCTCCACATCCCGGTTAGATTCCATTAAAAAATTGTAATAAACGTGTAGTCTTTGGCATCTTGTGAATAAATCCGATTTGAAATTTAAAAAGAAGAAAATTCGTCTGAATATACCGTATTTCTACTATATCATCAGGGATTATCTCTTTCTTTTCTATCAAGCAACAACATAATTATAGGCATATGTATACCATTGGAGGATGTAAAGTGTTCATTTAACTTCGAAACTGATTGCGACTTGCAGACCTACGCGTTCTTTAACTGACAGACCAAACCAATACTCCATATAGTTTTGGGTCACACCACATCCAAAAGTTTCCGTCGATCCCTTTTAGATAATATTCATTCAGATTTTGCCTTATAATTATATCATCTCATTAAATCTCATTGTCTTTTCTTCAGTTTTTCCCGCTAGAACTCCTACGGACAAGAAATCATCGGGTTTCAACTACTCACCAACAGACACCTTAGCATCCCACGTATTTTGTCTGTTCTCCATCCTATTATCAATCTAATTGGGGGTGGCACCTTGGCAAGAGAGGGCGGAAGTTAGGCGGAGGAAGTGTGGTATTTACTAACAGGTTTGAGGGGAAGACTGCCTATCTTTTCGGGGGGGGGGGGGTGCAAACTCAATGATCGGGATATTTTCTGCTTAGGATACACAGTAGGGGCCTTTAACGAAATTACAGGGGGACATGTAGCTTGGGAGTATATACGCCGCAGAGGATGCACAGTTAATATTTTAATCACAGGACTTGGGAGATGGGGGAGCTGCCCCATGTGCCCCATGATCGGCGCCCATACTGCCTCTTACTGCACTATAGTGGGTGGTTTTTTGGTCGGAGATATTCAAAAATAGATGAAAGGAACTGAGGTATGGTGGTAAAGAGAAGGATATGGTTGACAGAATGAGGATTATTCCCCATAACGAATGAAATTACTAATATGCTTTTGGCTTGGTTTAAGCAGTGTCGAGTTTTCGTAAGGCCAGAGTCACGGGAAAAATTGTAATCCATTCCACTCTTTAAAAACAATACAGTAGAAATTTGCAGATTCATATACAGGAAATTTACTTGAGAAGCAAGTAAACTAACAGATTGGTTAACCAATTCAAGAGTAGGGGGTATGATTAAAGGCAGGAGAACGGAGTCGATAATAAGAAGGTAGAAGAAGTAAACTGATGTTTTGATGTCTAGTAAGGGAATCTTCAGCAAAATGAACATGACGGAAATTAATTAGAATGCGATGGAATATTATAATTAAACTAGGTACAGGAAGAGGGAAGAGAAGAGCATGTTTTAGGATCCTTAAAGTAATGTGGCTACAGGGAGAACTTCATTGCTTCAATGTGGGAGAACGTCCCCCCCCCCCCAAAAAAAAAAAAAAAATATATTTAAAAAATGCCAATTGATTCTTATCGTCATGCATGGTCTAAAATAAATGTGAAGAGTGTTATCAGTGGTTCATTTTAACGTTCTGTTCTAATTACCGGTATATGGTAAACGTATTTAACTTTAAATCTTTACCTGGATATCACTAGCTGGTCAAAAATAAATACTCTTAATAAGCAACATATCAACAAATAGACGGATTAGATATTACAATCTAGAGAGGGCGTACCCGAAAGAGCCTCGTTCGATGGTGCATGGTAGGTGGTGCATATACTTATAACAGAGATATGACTTGCTTTGGCGTAGAAATAAGTTTCCATCTATATCTTTTTATTTTTCTAAAACAGAATCATTAACAACATGTTTTCTGCACAATGTTCTACTCCTGATTATGAAGTAAGGAATGACCCAATTTAATGACGATAATGCTAATGGGTTCTTGTATAGCGGGCATGTCTGTCAGACTTGACACTCCTGGCGCTCCACAATAATGTTACCCCGGCTTCATATTGCTGCTCTTACCTGAATTAATTCCTACCAGGTACCCATTTACCTCACCTGGGTCAAGTGTGGCAATTGTAGGTTATTGTCTTGCCAAAAGACATTAGTGCTGAGTGCGCCAGGGATTCAAACCCTGTACCTTGTGGTTCACAGTCCGAGGACTTTTCCACTATAGACCACCAGTGGCGTAGTGTGAGTCCAGCCATTAAGGGGGCACTAGCGTCATTAGAGGGGGGGGGGGGGGGGGGGGCACTGGTCTTACTTGGAAAATTCAGTGCGAATTTACAAGCCCACTGATTAGGAGGAGTGTGTGCTTTCGTCTTCTTTTCTCTTCCTTTTCCCTTTTCCCTTTCTTTCTCTCTGTTTCTCTATTTCTTTTATTTCCTTTTTTGGGCATTCGATTGGGGGCACTTACCCCCGTGCCCCTGTACCTACGCCGTTGTAGACCATAACACCTCTACAAGATATCCTTGCTGTTAATAAATACTGCCTGGATTCATAAAACCCAATACCAATTTCAAATTGGTACCCGCTTCAGGCTCCGGTCCAAATTCTAACCAGAGTTTGACAGAACTTCCCCCAGTTCGAGGGAAATCAATAATTTCATCTTGTAATTTTTTTTCAGCAGGGCAACAATCACAAAAAGTGCCTGAAAGCATCCCCTTTTCTACGCTTATAACTAACGAAATTTTAAAGCAGGATAATAACGTCTGCCCGAAGCAATCAGTGGACAGCCCATAGAAGTATATTGATGTTTCCTCTCGGGCGAGCTCGGGGTGCGAACAGCTGGGCCGACGGGCAAAACAAAAAACGGATTCAGAGTAATATTTACAGATGTAAAGATAGATATATTTCCTTGAACCAGCCTCACGGTATATTAATTTTTCTTTTCTTGGTTGGTGAGCTCAAATGAGATTTCACGCTCTTTTGGCGCGCAGGTGCCAGTGTTGATGGTGAAGGAGGGTTAGGGTATATGTTTTGTCCTGTTTTTAAGCGGGAAGTGAGTGGGGTCAACAGTCGCAGTTTCACCAGGTAGATGGTTTGCTACCGATATTACATATTGTTTCTTTTGTAATCTTTAGATTCTTGTTTTAGTATTATCTCCAAAAAGATAATTATTACTTGTTTCTAATTAATCATCTACACTGATGTAAATAACTTGTTATTCAATCAATATATTGTGAAAAAACACCTCGAAGGGGAGATGAAGAACAAAAAGGGGAATAAAATAAACATAGAAAAGCAGTTGTTTTAAAACCAAACAAAATTAGACTTTTCCTACTTATTGATACAAGAATAAATACAGAACATATGCCAATATACTTTCGTTCAACTTTTATTTCATGAAACGCAATGTCCGCGGAATTTTTTTAAAAGTTAAATAAAGTATATATTCTTACGCATTAAGAATAAAATTTTTGTAAATTTGCATAAGGTATGCATTAATCTTGGCCACTATTTTCTAAACAGCCAGTCAAATCCAGTTTTTCAAAGCAGCACAGATTGAATCTTGAATGTAAGTGACTGTTAGGAATTATAACTGCGGATAAGTCATTAGATGTGTTTCACAGTAACCCAACTACACTGTAAAAACTGAAGTGCTACTTTTCGGTGCTCGTATAGTGACTGCACCTGAAGTGCTGTTTTAGCACTTGCAAGTGTGCTAATTTACAAGCAAACAAAAAAAAAATGTGATCGTGGCGAGCCTCGAACCAGATTCCGCTGATTGAGAGGCGCTGATGTTACCGACAGACTAACAAACGCTTCTTGCAATCCAGCTTCGTCATGGGAGTCAAGTAGATAACATGAACTATGTGGTGTCGTAAATGCACTACGTTACAATAAGATCTGCTCTAAATCGTACGATGTGAGTTAGTCTAGCGGTAATGTCAGCAATTCTCGATCAGCGGACCCTGGTTCGAGGCTCGCCAGAATCACGATTTTTTTTTAAACGAATGTTTAGCAGTTTAAGGAGCCGGTCCAGCTCCCGTGAAAGTGCTGAAATAGCACGCTGTGTGCATTCAAATAGCACTCTGAGTGC
The DNA here is from genome assembly GCA_025617745.1 of Heliocidaris erythrogramma. Lineage (NCBI taxonomy): Eukaryota > Metazoa > Echinodermata > Echinoidea > Camarodonta > Echinometridae > Heliocidaris > Heliocidaris erythrogramma. Next base: position 32,126,932 of record CM046866.1, on the reverse strand, counting down.
AGTCCCTATGCAAGCACTCAGAAAGTGCTAAATTCAGCCCTCCTGGTGCTGAAAACAGCACTTAATTTTTTAGAGTGTAGTATTTCCAAGTAATTTCTTAATCACGCATATTAAACATGTACTTAATTAACGAGTTTTTAGGGCTCGGATCAACAAACGCTGACGCTGACATGTGAGTTATGTAGCGTGTTCAGGGTGGGGCAGGCAAGCTCAATTTCTACCGCATGACACTCACCCTGTAGCCGTCACGCCCTGGTGATATGGGTAGCAATGGTCCCTCCTCGGTGATCTATCATTATTCAAGACTTCTTTCCCTTAACGAACCCAAATCTTCAATTCACTTTAAAGTAGATAAGTATAAGAGTACGTTTAAAACAATGCGGAGTATCAACCGTGCATGTTTACGGAAAAGTTCATGAAAATCAAGAGTAAATCAGGTCCAGGATGTCAAGTATGCTTAGGTGGAATCCTAAATCTAATAATTTGTAGTTTCATAGGAAAGATATTTGCAATGAAAAAAATATAATGAAGACAATGTTATGTTTGGATACGATAGAATTCAATTTCTAGGATTAATTGATAATTCAGTGTTATTCATTTTGCAATAATAAATACAAACAATTTACAAATATCACATTCACAATACCACAACTGCATTGCAAGGCAATGAAAACATGGTTAAAATATTTACATAATATACTGACAATGAAAAGTCATTTGATAAGTATTAGATTCATTTATAAGCAATTTAAAAAAAACCCGGATGAATTCTAAATATATGGCAGGGGTGGATTCGGCCAAGCGGGTGCGTCCCGGGCGGGTCACGGTCTTAACAGCTGATGTGATAACTCGACACTAATGAAACACGAGTGTGAACGGTCCATCGTCCGTGTCGTACTCTAATGAATAAGTTCCCTCGTTTTTAATGCATTAATTCAAAGTGTTGTGATGAAAGATGCTTTGGAACAGTGAGGGGTCAATAGTCGGATTGTCAGATTTAACAAAATAGCTAACTATAATCCTATGTCTTGCACAGTAACGATGAATAACACTGCAGATGAGTGTTCATCATGCTCTGAAAGGCTTAACTTTCTGGTTTTTAAAGAATAAAAATTCACAGCATGTTAATCATTGAATAAAAGAAGAAGATTCATCATAGAATATTGATTTATGCCCCAATTTTTACCAGCACGCAAAATCAGTAAACAGTTATTTCAAACTTAATTTGTTATTTTAGTTTTTTTATTATGCAGGCTTTTGGGTATTTTATTTGATAATAATAAGGAATCAACATCAAATTTTTTTTTACACGCCAAAGGTACGAAGGAAAATTGAAAGACAAAGGGGAAATCGGCAACCAGACATTAACCAAAATATGGAGGGAGGAAGGAAGGGAGAGAGAGAGAGAGAGAGAGAGAGAGAGAAAGAGAGAGAGAAATTAGAGCTCGTCGCATACCATTCGCTCAGGTTGAAGTTTGCCGGGCAACATTACACCATGCAAACAAGTTCGACACGAACCTGTTCAAACACTAGCCCAAAATATAGTCTGCATCATACTCCCTACAATATCAGCTTTGACAAACTAGTAAGACAGCTTTGGAACGTATTGCCATTGCTATAAACTAAAAGTATAAAATGGCCAGAAATGAAATGAGTATTTTATTCATAGTTTGTTTTCCGTGGCTAATCTCAAGTAATATAGTTGATGCATGCTTGGCGAGGCAGACGATTGTGGACACTGCAAATCAGCCCGACATAGCAACAGGTCAGTAAAATAATGTTTTATTTCAATACTGTCTTTATAGATGTACACAGTTTAAGGTTAAAGCCTTTGCTAAACACAATCATTTGAATGGGTCCGACAAGTAGTGCCTCATATGTTCCGGAAAGCAAAACGACTGGGTAAGGCAATGGCTGCTTTACATGTAAACAAAGAGTGTATGGATTTTCGTCATTACATGATAAGCTCTAGATCTATGTATAATTACTATTCATCATGATAATTCTGTTAGAGGCCTCTCAGTGGCGTATACAGAATCGTATAGAGAGACATGCCCCCTCTCCCCGTTATTAAGCCCCCAATCCTACCCCTAAGAAACTACCCAAATATAACAACAACAACCCCCTCCCCCGATATGCCATTCTTTTTCTTTCTAAAGTAAGATTGGCGAGTTCGTTCCTATCTGTGCATCCATGGTCTACATGCTAGATATCTAAAAATTCACATTTCTAAACTTGATGGAACCAAATTAATTTTGAACATGAAATTCGTAATGAAAACGAAATTTTTTTTCAAATGTTATCATCAAATCAAATTGTTCACCACGGCAGATGTTCTTATTTCTGAAGACGGCAGTTGTCTAGCAACAACGGCAGACGCGGAGTCGTTCAGCAAGGAATTGAAATCTCATTCAAACCAGTTAACCTTTGACCTGTACAATGTCACTATCGATTGCTCCTATCTGATCCAGGCAGATGACCCTTACACCAGGGTCATGGTCGACTTCCGCTGGTTTGACGTCAGTAGAAGGTAAGGTTAATGAAAAGATGTAAAATATCAATATAATAATATTTCATGAAAATACCCGGATTAGTTTGCAACGTTAACCATCTCTATCACAAAAGTGATGTCACAGATGTATAGCTTCAAATTGTTAACATTATCAAACTAGAAACAAGTAAAAAAACAGCATGACCAATTTTACGGTTTTATAAATTTTTGCCGATAATTATCTTCAACAAGACTTGTCAAGACCTATATCTCTGATGGCAATGATCAGGAGAATGATGATAATAAAAAGGTGAGGGAGAACTATGCCAACATTCAAGTTTAAAGTTCAAAAGTAAATTTACGAATTCTTGAAAAAAAATAATAATTAGAAGAAGATAATGATGTCTGATGATATGATAACCAAAGAAGTTGACCTATGACCATTTTTAAAAAGAAATATTAAAAACTTCGTGAAGGCAAAATTAATGTTATTAATATGTTATGCTTTCCATCGATCAGGTATAGTTTTGAAAATGACAACTGCGACCATGCCAGTGTGACATTTTTCGATGGTCACAGCACATCTTCCAGTCAGCTTGGAAGCACGCTCTGTGGTACTGACAGACCCAGTCTGATTCTGTCATCGGGGAGCAGCCTAACAATGCAGCTTCAAGCATCAGGGGATTCCAGTGTCATGGATTTCAGGGCAATCTACACTGTATTTTCAGATGGTAATCAAACTCAATTTTTGCATAGATATATATTTCATCTAATGAAATGATATTTGAATATACCTGGGGGTGACGAATAACTTTAAAACACAACGGGTACAACATGAGTAAGATTCGTATTCCATTGTATAGCCTCCTACCCACACCACATTTTCTTTCTTGTTTAATAATTGATTGGTGTTTGTTACATCTGGGCCCTGTTTCATAGAACTTGTTATGAATAACAAGTCACAATGACTGACATAAGCTACGGAAACCAGAGCATTTGATTGGCTGAGAGCAAAGTTGTCATAGATTTGTTGCAACTGTTATTAAAAACAAATTTTATGAAACGGGCCCCAGGAGCCCCTTGCATATCGGTTGCGATTTAATGTAGCTCCAAAGGTTAAACACAACTAAACTTCCAACCAATCAGAATCGCGTATTCACTTTACTCTATACACGAGGTTTATGGAATCTTGCAAGCAAGTAACATGTCCTAGTTAGTCCTAGACTGAGGATTAAAAACTTGCAGAATGTAGCCCTCTGACTTGATTTCGAAGTTATGACCTCTCCCCCACCCTCTCTGTTCGAAGACCACTTTAAAGGGAGTGGCAAGTCGTAATCCATGGGCCTGACCAGTTGGCCTGACTCGGGGAAATTCGGATACAATCAGGTCCAATCGTGCGCTACCGAAGGAATGTTATTGCCGGATTCCTCGCGCGATCGTTAACTCGAATCCCTCCATACGCAACCGACCAATGAGATTCAAATACTGGAATAAAGAACGCGCGATCTTGTTTACTCAAATTTGGGTCAATGTGCGAACTTTTATTAGCTGCGCACGATAAATTGAAGTCGCTTTGAACTTTGATCCAGAGAAAGGAGCAGCCAACTGTAAAAGCGCCCATAGATTGCGACTTGAACCTCTTTGCCACTTTGCCTCAGCGCGCGCGCGCTCTCCCTATCTCTCTCTCTCTCTCTCTTTCCCTCCATCCCTTACCCCTCCATCACTCCATCCCCTCTCACCCCCTTCAAATAATCAAACCTTTTCTCTTGCGTTATAGACACATCGTGTTCATCGTTTACGTGTATACGACAACGACTCCGTGTATCAACTCGACGCTGACGTCCGACAACCAGGGTTACTGTACCAGTCTCTTTCCCTTCCCCTCCTCTCCCTCCATCCCTTCTTCAACTCATTCTTCTCTTTTCATTTCCCAATAACCACGGTCTTACGTTCTCCCTTTCCACTGTAAATATTCCACTCTCTTTTCTTGCTTCAGACACGTCTTGTGCATCGTTCACGTGTACGACCACGAGTCGGTGTATCGATTTTACGGTGACATGTGATAACCAGGGTTACGGTAACTGTGGTGAGGAGGACTTCAGCGACCAGGAGGACGCCGAATGCCCTGGTAAGTATATCGTCAACGAATTCTTCCTCGATCTCGTGTCTTTTATTAATATGTTTTTTCAGGGTGTCATTACCAAACCTGTTAACACCATGGTCTGTTTTCTCCTTGATATCTGTTTTTTTACCTGTCTACAATAGATTTGTTATAAAGTCTTACAGTTTGAGTTACATTATCATGATGAGTAGTTGAAATTGTATAGTTGTAATAATTTATATAACCGTTATGTATTTTATTCAGACATTTGTTTCAGTCGTTTTCATCTTGGTTTCATTTATTTTGAAGCGAAGAACAATTGTTTCCTTTCTGATTGAATGATTAAAATGTGTACTTAAGTTTTACTTACTTTTTGCAATTGATAAGTGTTCACAACTTCACATCAATATTTCTGTTCGAAAAACTGTTCTATGTATCTCATAAAGGACTCAAAAGGAGTTCCCCAAACAAATTTATCATTATCATAATTTTTTTGGACCAAGGAGTATGGTTGTGAGCATGGAACAGCGGTTTTGAAATGGAATTTGAAACCAAAATCTAAATATGATATTGTCTGACGTCTTGCCCACAGTGATCTACACTTCACCCGATCTTCGCCCTCTACTCTACACGGCACTCGTTCTCCTTCTCCCCTTCCTCTTCCTCCTCTACTTCTGTTGCTGGAGACCCGGCTACATGGTATGGGCTTGCGGTTGCTGGCGACGCCGGAGTTGCGGCGATTGTGGATGGTGCTGTGCCGTTCGAAGTCGGGGGCTATGTCGTCGAATCTGGACGTGTGATCGTCGAGCGACGAAGTCGAACTCGGTCGGCAATCTCAGCGAAGACAGAAGAACGCACAGAGAGAAAACAATGTAGCTTTGCCACATGTGCGTGTGGATAACATATATTTTAGTATACCTCTGTTCAACGCTATTCTCTGATTGTGGACTACCAAAATATATTCTGATAACTGACATTTTAATAGTTTGTTTTCCTTGATATTATAATCTCAAAGGCAAAGGAGGTTCGGGTGCACATGCCCCATCGAAGTCTTCTTCTTCTCGAGTCTCTACACAAGTCCCGTCCAGTGCAAGACGCAGGATCTGACGTTGGCATTGAACACCTCCTGGGTCCTGTTTCATAAAACTTGTTATCAATGAAAACTGCCTCATTTCTATGACAAATTCGCTCTCAGTCGAAGAGATTCAAGGATTTCAGTAGCTTATAACAATTATTGTGACTTTTTATTGATAACAAGTTTTATGAAATGGGTCCCAGATCTTTGAGGGTACACTGTTCTGGTGCCACGTCGCGGTCCCTGTCAGGAATCCTTACCTGTGAATCATTTTATTCTACCACACTACACAACCCACTCGAAGTTTTAAAAAATCAAGAGAGAGATAGATAAATAGATAGAGAGAGAGATATAGTGAGTGAGAGAGAGAGAGAGAGAGACTATTAATTAATGATTTTCATTAATCACCTGGCGCCCAAATAGTCCTAAAACATTAAGTGACGTATCCAGATATTGATGAACATGTGGAGAACGTCTCCTCCCTCTATACGTTAAAACTATTGCAAGTTTTATCGATTTTGTGTGGACCTATAAACGGAGAAAAGGAGGGAGCCTAGATGTGCTCCATTCTATGTATTGTAAGGCGTTGTGGATAATATTTTTATTTTGACTAGAATTGGACGACCTTAAATCATTGTGAATAATAAATATCATTGTAGAGCGTATGAAAGTATTCACGTAATGCGCTATATAAATGTAACATTATTATTATTATCATTAATACAATAAAATACAATTACGATAATAATGTCATACTTTGTCTTATGTAACTAATTGATTAATTTCTTGGCATATTTTCTACTTCCCCCTCTCCATTCACATTACTATCTCCCGTCTCCCCCTCTCTCTCTCTCCCATCATCCTCTCTCCCTATCTTTCTCTCCTCTCTTCTCTCCCCCCTCCTCTCTCTCTCTCTCTCTCTCTCCTCTTCATTTTCTTTAAGCGAATTTTTCGTTCCTTCACCACAGAAGGACGTCTCCATCAAGCTTTCCTAAAATATTTTGAATTTCCTATATTCACTTATTCATCTACGTGTAATTGAGATTATGCATAGTGATTTGGAATCAAACCAATGCAAAATTATTTGCCAATTACTTACTTCATAATCCATATCATGTCCTCAGTAAGTCTATACATCAGTCTGATACTCATTGTACAGACAAAACGTCATCGGACAAATTTTCTTTTCATCATAACAATGATATGATTTAATTGTAGTGAATTTTTATAAGCCTTCTTTGGCGTGCATATCGAACCATACACAATGGATGAAACAAACAGCAACGCTAAACATATTAACGTATTATAACTATAAAACGGGATATTCGAGCAATACATAAACTAAACAGTGTATTAACAATACTGTGCAAATAACCTGACTGGCTTTTGAGCAAACATCTGCTATTTGAGGACGACATTTTAAGCCATAACGCAGACATAATGCACAATGGTGTGAAACGAACGTACAGCGTCCCTCGTTGCCTAGACAACTGCACAGGTACTAAAAGGAATGTCCTTTAACTTTGCGATGTCTGTGCGGATTTTTAATTAACATGAAAATGCGGCGTGACCAAGTTGAAAACCATAATCAACATTTTGATTATAATGCGTAATAACACGGTGCGTGCTGTCGTATTACAGGTTTGGCCTACAGGCTGTATAGAGTGATGAGCATTTTTGGAGAGAAGTGTTTGTCCTGATTTGAGAGAGTACCTCCGCCATTTTGAAACCTGTCACCTGACATGGATGAAGACTTGCAGTTTAAATCGTCTTATTCCAGATGCAATGGGAAATTCACTGGACCGCCTGCACTGATATTGAAACCTGACGAATCAGCAATTTGAAAAAAAAGGAGAAATCATTGTTGAATGAGTTGATTCTTTTGCAGGAGATGAATACCATATTCAATACATTTTATTGAACATAATGATTTTGACTTCGAATTGCGAAAATGTGAGACCATTGTTCAGTTTGCACCACACAAATCGTCAACACAGGCGTATATCCGAATGAAAGAATGAAAGAAGGTGATGATTAAATATAACTCAGAATGATTGTTCATTCATACAACAATACCTTCTCCATCGATGATCTCATGTACAGCACAATATTTCAGCAATGTTGACGTCAAAGCAGTTGTTCCTATGTTTGGTGCATATTCTATTCGTTACCGTCAGGGGAAGCACAAATACAGGTAATATAGTTGTTAATATAATTATCATGATACAGGATATATATATATATAAATACAAGTAGTATATTCGCTAATATAAGTTTCAAAATACGCACAGATATATATTACATCAAATATGTATGACATTATGATAGACGATAAATTATGAAAAAAGAATATATCATAATATCATCCTTGCCGTAGGAAAATTTAAATAGTCTCAAAGGGGGGGGGGGGAGTAAATGAAAATCATCAGTACCAATGGTGCATCCTGGTCCCCCTCCTACATGGGATGAAGCCCAAATATCTCAGAAAGTTGCAGTTGTGAATGACAGTGGTGTATGCTGCATAGGGCGGAGCAGGTAGGCGACCCCCTGTTTGAATGCCCAGAAGAAAAAAAAAATAAACATTACAACCTGACATGGGTCTGCAGAGCGCTGTGCTGCTCAGACACATTACACCCCTGTCCATCTTGGAGGTGTCCGCCCCCTAGCAATTTCTGGATACGCCACTAGATTACTCCCACCATTAATGCTATTCTTCATGCTTCGTGATAGTATTACTTTCTATCCGTCTCTTTCGTACACCAAGTGGTTTTGAGCAACGTGTGTGACGCCAGCCTCCAGAAGGAAGATGCGAGCTTCATTGTGACGTCAGCGACCTCTGAGAATATCACTGGTCCTGAGGACTGCACCGTGGTCATCCAGGCTCTCAAGTCTAATCAGCAACTCGCCGTCGTCTTCGTTCCTCCGTTCCTACTCGAAGGTATTGACCATTCCCCCATAACAGTATCGTACCTAAAGGAGGATGCCCCCAATTGTTATTGTCAGAGGTGGGGGGGGGGGGGGTGAGGGAGGTGTTAGCGTTGGAAATTTAGTCGGTAGAAATGAACAAACAAAATGTCAGAATGAACAGACAACATGTGGGTGCATATGATTGCAGTAATTCAAGAAAAACATTCCCTTTTACTGACAAACTACATACGCTATATTAGATGATCTTTGAAGGTTTGCATGGTGGAGCTTATAACGTGGAGAAGGTTTACGGTTCACCATGTGTGTTGGTAGGAGGAAAGGGAAAAAAAGGAAATTAGAAATGGATAGACGAGAAAGGATGACAAGAGAGAAAAGAAGAAATATTCTTTCGTGATGACGGACAGTCAACCTGTCCGAAACGTCGAGTAACCTCCTACTCAAGCCTCATCTACTCAAACCTTCGCTACTCAATCCATCGCTGCTCATCCATCGATCATCAACCAAGTCTTCTCATCTCATCTCATCTGGTCTACAGTCCTTTTCAGGACTTCACCCATTGTCACGAAAGAATATTTCTTCTTTTCTCTCTTGTCATCCTTTCTCGTCTATCCATTTCTAATTTCCTTTTTCCCTTTCCTCCTACCAACACACATGGTGAACCGTAAACCTTCTCCACGTTATACGCTATATTGTCTTAATATACACAGTCGTGTTTAAGGAAAAAAACATTTCATATTATAAACTGCAATCTATCCTTATCCACTTTTCTTTATATATATGAGCCTGATCAGTTAGTCACGGACGGACATTTGACAAATTTTGAAAGTATGAAGGCCTGTAGAAAATAAGTATTTAAATGCAGGGAGGTATTTCATGTTTCATTGTGAAGGGCATCACTGAAGGAGTTGAAATTTGATAAAATTTGGTTGCCATGGTCGCCTACTAAAATTATAATCAGCAGTGGCGTATCCAGGGGGGGCGCAACAGGCGCGCCCCCCCCCCTATTGGCCGTCGTAAAAAAAAATAGCAAAAAAACAAAAAATCCTCATACCAATTGAAAACATTGTTCATTAAATAGGCTTCAAAATTGGTCACATAACAGCACTATTTCGCATTTCAGCCCTTCTTCAGAAGCAAAAATTTTCCAAAGACCCCTCCCCCATGACGGCGATCAATAATTCCTGGCGCCCCCCCCCCCCCATTGGGAAATCCGGGAATCTCCCCTGATCAGTAAGATATACAATGCCTACTCTTAACCGATCAGGCTCATTTATAGTAATTTTCCAAAACGATAACTGAGTATATTTAATGTCATGCAGTTAACTCATGGACTACGGGAACCTGGTGGCTCCTGTATTAAGCCTATGAGAGTTAAAGAATTCAGTAGTCATATGACCATTTTAAATTGAGCAGGGGAAAAAACATAGCAACCCAACCAGAAAACCACAGGCATGGTTGACGAATTGTAAAAACAATGGATACGCCTAAAGCCACAATTATGCTTATTTCTATACCTTGTTGTCAGTATATAGGTTTGCTCGTCAAAACAAATTATCTCGACGAGTTTCATTATTCTATATTCTCCATGATATATGATCTGGCTTAGTAGAGCTGATCTTCCTGAACGAAAGTAATCAATGACGTTGAAAAACTTCCCGCTGGATTATGTTGTCTGTCAAGAATTTTATGAAAATTCATGTTCCGTTATCAGATTAGCCCACAGCCTTTTAAAGTTTAAAGCATATTACATGTAGTTGGAATATTTCAAACATGTCAGCATGAACACTTTTTTTCATGTCCAGGAATTCAGATTAATTGATGTTTAAGCATTTTATAATTACACCAAGTCGAACAAGGGACCAATTATGAAGACAGTTTTATGTAATTATATAGGCGCGCTTGCATGACAAGTTGATATTAAACGCAAATCCACACTTCAATTATGTCAAACACAAGTCCCCAAACTCCACACGCTATTCTGATTGGTTGAAAGTCGAACTGAGTTTGTTGTTATTGTTGTCTTCTGTTTTTGTTTTTGTTTTTTTTTACTTGCGTTTACTTGCAACATTTTAGGGCATAGACCTATCTTCCAATCCCTTATTTAAAATGAAAAAATTGAATTATCTTGTGTCTAAAAGCTAGCAATAAACTAGCCATACCACCAAGAATGAGTTTTGGCAAATTTTCTTTCAATTTGTATTTTATCCATTGCATCATTGCATCATTTCATCATTTTCTGTTTGATTCTTTTTCTGTTTATCTGTTTGTTTGTTTTGTTTGTTATTTGTATGCTTGTTTGCTTTGTTCGTTTACCAAAACAGACGATGAGAATAACCCGCTCCTACCCGACGGCCAGGGATGCCGACGTTCTTCTCTCATGATATGGGATGGTGACGACTATGAGACGGACGATCTGATTGGCCGGTACTGCGGCACCGAGACTCCTGCAAGCTTCGATTCTACTGGTCAATTCTTGACTATCAGACTCTTTCTCAACGAATCAGCGGCTGCCAATTTCACAATTCTTTACTCTTCATTTGATACTGGTGAGAAATCAAATTCAATGTTATAGATATCGTCGGCCTTATGCCAAAAGTGCCTTATCACTGTATAAAGTCTATGGCCCTTTTGGCATAAGGCTGACGATATTACACCATTTTATTAATTTTGTTCAATTTCTGATTGTTAAGTGGTATTTGTAAACATAGAGATAAAACAATACCATCTATAGTGAAGCAGAAGAAGCTTCTCATCAAAGACAATGTATGTACGCAGTCATTGATTTAACAGTACTAAAATAGAATAATAAACAAGCTTTCAAAATAGTCTGCAAAATAAATTCATATAGAATAAATATGTGCAGGTCTCATGAAAATAAACTTTGATCACAACGAGGATGATCACCGCAAAGAGACTTTCCAAATGATAACAAATTTCCATGCATTCTATACCCCAAACCCCATTATGTCGATGTCGTGACAAAACCTTATTAAAAAGGTGATTTTTCATAGGTTAGTTGACATGATATATATATGCCCTTGTCCATTTTTAGAAATAAGATAATACGTCGGACTTCCTCTATCATGTCTATGAAATCGGTTTAATCTACCTGACGAAAAAAAAATGTCTCGACGTTTGATTGATTTATCTTCTTTGCGTGCAAACATTTAAGTGGTACCATTTCCAACCCCCTCTTGTCCTCTCATCCTCTTTTCATTCATCAATCCATATCTCCGTTCAGTTCATAAACCAAGATAAAACGAATATAACATTATCATGATTATGAAACAGATAGAAGCAAGGGATATCACAAAAGAACGAATGGGGTAGGGGGTAGAGGGGGAGGGGGTAGAGGGGGAGGGCTGTATAATGAGTGGTCCCTTCGAACACTAATCATAACTGGTTAAGAAAGTTGATATGGCCTATAGAACATCCATCATATAGGAAGGTCAAAAGTCAAAACTCAAACGCATATGAGGGATAAACTTTGGAAAAGAGTAGAATTTATATTGTCGAAATAAGGTATTGTATTTATATTTATATAATACGCTGTATATCTATATATGTATATGTAAGCTCTTCTGAACGACTGCATTCTACTTTATTTCGTAAAGACAGTCTAATTTTCTTTATTTTCTTTTCACTTCCACTGCCATCATGATCCCATCATCGTCATCATCATCATCATCATCATCATCATCGTCATCATCATCATTTTTAATCATCTTGACTCTGTATCGTTTAATGGACCCCTTGCAAGCCTAACTTGGTGAGAATTTTCAAATTTCCCCTCCATTTGGTAAGCTGATTTTTTAATGCTTTCAATCATTAATCTATTTCTTACTTAGGTGTATGTGATGATGACGTCACAGAACTGCGATGTAATAATGGACGATGTGTTCCACGCTCAGTAAGTTGTGATTTGGCCGACAACTGTGGCGACAACTCAGACCAGTACATCGATGCTCCAGCATACTGCACTGGTAAGAGTCATAGTTGCGCCATAAGATTAAAAAAAACCACAACTTCAGACCTTCTTATTTTTCCTATCTCGTCTTTAATGTAATTGAATGTCACGTTATAGTAAAATCATTATTCCAAACCGTTATGGGATGTTGTTAAAAGATGGATTATGTTGACTTGGAGAAGCAATTCTTGAAACATGCCGCAATTTCCACCCCCTATACCACCATCCTTTCTTTCTCTCTGACCGTCTCTTTAAATCTTCGTCTCTTTTGTTTCCTCCTCATTGGGATCACCTAATTATCTCCCCATTAGCGGACGACGAATCAACGCTTGCCGAATCCTACCCATCGCTCTGGATTCTTCTTGGCATCCTCGGAGCTCTCCTGTTAGCGCTGATCCTCTATTGGTTACTATGGCGACCTGGATACCTCATCTGGAGACTGGGGTGCTGTAGGAACCTCTGGGGTGGATGCTGCAGGGGAGTCGGGGCAAGGTGCTGTGGCCAATCACGAAACTACAACAAAGGATCACAGGATGGTAGGCCAAGGGATGGCAGCAACCAGGACGGCGATGGCTATTACGATACTGATGATGACGACGATGATGCAGGAGGATGCTTGTGTTGTCGATGCTGCTCGTCAAATGATCACAAGCGTCATAGATCAAAGAGACCTGCAAGTCGGGGATCCAATTCGAGCATTACCCCGCTCCACCGGCCTGGACTCTACAAGGAGGGGGTCATGTTACCCCCTAATGCGGGAGATCGACCAAAACTCCACCGGGAGGGGTTAATGTTGCCCCCTGACGCGGGAGACAGACCTACGCTCCATCGGGAGGATCTCATGCTCCCACCCGATGCTATCCGACCATCGCTGTACAAGGAGGACCTGATCATTCCCCAGTACGGTCCAAGACCACATCTCTACAAGGAGGGTGTCATCCTTCCACCACCGGAGGAACAAGGGAGGGTACCTCCAATGGCGTTTGGTATCTACCATGAGGACACAATCGTACCACCGCCGTCAACTCTTATTACCCCTTCTCTTGTAACGATTGAAGACTATCAAAGAGACTGGGACGGAGGGCATGCCCGAGAAGCTCGATGAGACAACTGAAATTGATCGGTTGACTCTTTTAATAATCCGATCCCTTATAGCGGCCTGTTACTTTCAGAGACGTTATGTATTTTTGTATCATATATTTTAGACTCTTACTTTTAGGTTAACTAATTTCAGCCTTTTTAGAATATACATGTAGCATCTTTTATTTTGATTTGATATAATTTATGATGACTGTCATTGCGTGTCGTCAGTGTCTGTCTTGTAGTATGTTGGCATTCAATGTAATGAAAAAAGGTACACAAAAGTAGTTAAGATACAAACAATTCTGCAATCTTTATATAACTAATTGAATGATAAATATAGAATGGGTGAATAAGCAGAATTTCAATAAACAATTTGTAACTTAAGAACATGATGGTATCTAAGATTAAATTTAAAAAATCATCCAGTAGTAATTTCAATAAAAGAAAAAATTATATATACATGTATATTATAATCAAGTAAAAAAAACACACCAATATACATATATACTAATCTATCTTGTGCAATCTTAAGATATATACTGCATGCAAGAGAAACATACTGTACTACCATATCACCGTTTTAGTCCTAACTTTGACATACAGGGCATCCTGTAAGAAAGAGTGTGAGTGAGTGAGAGAGTGAGAGAGAGAGAGAGACAGAGAGACAGAGGGAGAGAAAGATGCAGAAAGGAGAGCAAGATGAAAGAGGAAATAGGATAATAAGTATTTAAAAAAAATATAAATATGAGTCACCAGAAAACAGAGTACCAAGTAGACTTTGTAAAAAGAAGTTTAATGATAAAAAATATCTTTAAATATCAAAATATTTTACAGTAGAAAGACAAGAGTGAATAAAATTGAGATTACATAAACACACTTCATATCATTGTTATTCAAATTTATTAGCGGGTTTTTCTTTACCCATCTGTTTCGTTGAATCACTCTCCCTCTTTCTCTCCCCCTCTCTCTCTCTCCCCCTCCCTCTCTTTCACTCCATAATCAAGGTTTAAGTTGATAGGTATAACTATTTAAAAAAAATTCATGTATGTTTGTGAAGCCTTCAATATGAAAATGTTTGTGAATGACAACAAATAAAGATTGAATCAAACTTATTTATGATAAGTAAAAAAATATACCACATACCTAAATGACAGCTTGTAGAAATATTACCAGCATGGCAGGATAGGTAAATCAGAATTTATAAATTAAAATGGATAGTGCAATCTTGAATGACTTTATACAATATTCCAAATTGAAAAATAAAAATATTATCTACATCAAACTAAACAAATATCATGGAAATGAACCATTAAGATTTATTTTCACTTGTTTGCTCTATATTAAAATAAAAATATTTCCTAGAAATATACATATACTGACCTGGCCTTTGCCTGCTAATCTTCAATGATCCTATACCATAATCTATAAAACCATAATGTCATGATTAAAAATTGTGTTGATACTGTCTCCAAATACAATCACCATAGTAATGCATTCCTGATAAAATACTACTTAAAAATCTAAGGAATGTGTTTGGACGGAAACAAGAATATAGTACAGATGTGAAATACAATAAATCCATGTCTTACATGTTGTAAATATAAATCAAATATACATATTTGATGGAAAGCACACTTATGAATATTAAAGGGCCCCTGCAACCCAAACGCAACCCAAATGCAACTTTATTGCTGTTGATGTGCAGGGATGCATAAAACTAATATTATGTTATTCAAATATCTAAATATGTTCTATAGATTTTTAAATGTTTTTTGAAATATTTTTCCAACCTCCTAAGCTCCACCCTAAAAAAAAGTTCCAGATCTCATTCATTCTCCGCATTACCATTCTTTTTCTGGTGATGCTTCAGCATGTCTGACATAGCAACTCCTATCTACTGTATGGTCTATTAGAACAGATGGCCATCTCTGGTAAAGCTACATACCACTGTCTCTCCTTAGCTCATGAATGATTGACAGATCATGTCATGGCACAAATGAGAACTGGAGCATTTTTTCTAGGGTGGAGCTTTGCATGTCTGAGAAAATGATTTTTTAAAAATATTTAAAAATCTATGAAACATATTTAGATGTCTGCATAACAAAATATGAGTTGCATGCATCCCTGCACATCAACAGAAATCAACTTGCATTTGGGTTGCAAGGGACCTTTAAAAGGAGATTTTACAAACATTTCACACAGGATATATGAAAGACTTAGTAATCATGAAATACTTTTGTGCAAAATATGGATACATGATCATATATAATTTCAAAGAGCATTTAAAGTTCAAATCAAAGTTCATATTCTGGAATAATCAAGATCTTATAACAATACACCGCAAGGAAAAATGATTGTCCTATCAGATCCATCTGTCCCAAGATTCCTTTGTTAAAATATCTCCTTAAATAAGAGAAGCATATGTTTTTGTAGTATTTAAGCGGGATTTGAATTTTTTATTTATGAAAATGAAACCAGTCTTGCTGAATGAATGTACAGAAATGATGGCGCTTGCTAAAACAAATACATTGTAGATTTGAAACAACTGCAGATGGATCTGAAGCATCCATCTTTCTTATTGAACCCAAACACATGCTTGCCCTACCTGCCCTCTCACTTGCCCCAGAAGTCCTTGTTACTATATTCATTATCCACCCTTGTGTTGTCCATGTCATCTTTGAGCTGCTTCAAGAGCTTGTTGGAGCGGACCTTCTGAGCAACTGATCGGACAGCAAAGATGACGATTACGATGACCACGATGCCTCCGATAGCGATGAGGACAATCTGGCCGAGGGTGAGTCCGCTGGATTGATCATTGGCATCTGACCATTGTATAAAGAGAACAAATAAAAACAGATGACTACAAACTACATGTTTGAATTATAAAGGTATATAAATAGCCTGTAATGTTTGCTGTCGATGGAAACAAAAGGAAAGATATATTTGAAACACGTATTAGAGGCCACTAGCCAGATACAGACAGATTTGGAAGTTATTTGGAAGCAAACTGAAATTGGAAGAACTACTAGTACTCTAAATATGACTGAGATTTGAGAGGTATTGTGGAAAACACAAAGATATTTCTCTACTTTAGCGTCCAGTCTTAACATTGTGGGTTTGAATACTGAAGTTGCGCTTTTGCCCTTGGCCTAAGAATTTATCTACACTTGCCTACCCGAAGCCAAGATCACAATAATTATTTTGTATTCCATCTATTAACGAGTACTTTTTATTCTAGTTATCACAAGACATATAATATAACTCTAGATTCTGCATTAGGAGACATCCAGTATGATTTTACATTAAAAACCCAAGAACAAATGTCCATGGTAATGAAAGAACGCAAATTTAAAGGCGACATGAAAATGTCTCCCTTAAGGCTTGTGTCTGAGCATAACTCACTTTTGTACTGATATGTCCCATTAGTACAATCCTGGGTCCCGTTCCATAAAACTTGTTATCAGTAACAACTGCCATATTTCTATGACAGATTCGCTCTAAGCCAATCAGATGCAAGGATTTCAATAGCTTATAACAGTTATTGCAACTTGTTATTGATAACATGTTTTATGACACAGGGCCCACAGTTATACCCCAGTCACACCGATGAGACGGATATCAGGGCCCTGTTTCATAAAACTAGTCATCAATGACAGGTTGCAAAAACTGCCAGAAAACACATTTCTTTTGCAGAAAAGTGTAAATTTCAGATACAACAATATTAAAGATGAATGAATCATACTATACACCTTGGCCATGCTGACATCACATGCTCATGACCAGGGGAGCGTTTCATCAAGCGTTTTGTCAGTAATTTTTAACAACAACTGTTATAAGCTACAGAAATCCTTGCATCTGATTGGCTGAGAGCAAATTTGTCGGTAAAAATCACTTACAAGACACTTGATGAAATGCCCACCAGACCATACAAAAATTACAGTACCCATAATAAGAAAGAATTGGACTTTTTGGAGTGGATTTGGAGATGGTTTGGCGGAGTGACTGATGTATTATATAAATTCTCTTTGGATGACTTCTGACAAGTGATATACTGGTCTGCTTACCAGATCTGCCAACCCTGAAACCCAAGAAATAGGGACAAATGACAAGACAGAAGCTGAAAATAGGGACATTTCTGAGTTTCCTAAATATCACTACAGACAGATTTTTGCATAAATAGGGACACAGTGGTAGAAGTGGCTCTTTCTTTGACCACAAATTGGGATTGTCCCTATCAAATAGGGACAGTAGGCAGGTACGGCTTACCCATGCACTGAGCTTCATCGCTGTTATCACCACAGTTGTTCAGGGAATCACACGTAAGAGAATAGTCAATGCATCGACTGTTGTTGCACTGGAACTGGGCAGCTGTACATGGTGCTAGAGGAAGTTCAGAAAACAAACAGAAATTTTAAACTCACATTGTTTCTTATTTGAAATCATAGGTCTATCTCTTTAAATCAGCTCTTTTGTCACATACCATCTACACCTAATGTGCACTGTAGACAAGTATTCAATGGAAGAAACTGCATCTCATTTCCCATGCTTTCTGTTCACACAGATAGATATAATTTTAAAACAACACTCTGTTTGGAATACAGAATCAAACCAAGGAATTTCTATAAGAGAGTGCATGCATGGTAATAATGCAAGAGACCTAATTTTGACTGCTATAGCATGTGAAAATATAAGAGTGATTTCGGTAGGCTTACACGTAGAAGCTACAGAATTGAGAGAGGGTTGAGAGGTTGAAAGAGGAGCCTCCCTTTCAAATAACTCTTTGAACAACTCACCATCCTCAAATACTGTGTAGAGAATGCCAAATCCCAGACTGACCCCAGAGTCATCCGTCTCAAACACAAACGTCACGTTGCTACCCGTCGAGACCACTTCAGACAAGGTCTGGCGGCCGCAGAGCTTAGGGGTCAAAGGTGACGCCAGATCACTCTCCCCATCATGCACCCTCAGACTGTCCACACATTCTCCTGTTGTAATAATAATAATAATAATACAACGCACTTATATTGCGCCATCTATCTAGTTAACTATTCCGAGGCGCATGATGAAAATGAGAGAAGCAAGAAGGTAGAAATAGAATGGATTGAAGAATACTACAAATCTGTGTTGAATTACATTTCACTGTATGCTTTAGAGAAAAGTACTGTCTTCAATTTTGACTTCAAAGAATCCAAAGTGTCTATGGCACGGATATTAGGAGGTAAGTTATTCCATAAACTAGGCGCCGCAGCTATGAAGGCACGGTCACCAAGAGATGATTTCGTTCTTTGTGCCACAATAAGATTTTTGCCACAAGAACGCAGACAGCGAGTTGGTACATATTCAGAAATTAGATTTTCAATATACGACGGGGCAGAACCATGTAATGCCCTCCAAGTAATAAGCAGAATTTTATACTCAATACGCTCTCTGACTGGTAGCCAATGTAACCCTTTCAAAATTGGTGAAATATGATCCCTTTTACGTGTCCTAGACAATATTCTGGCAGCAGCGTTTTGTGCTCTTTGTAGCTTAGCTATTTGAGAAGATGACACATTGTATAGAAGAGAATTGCAATAGTCAAGACGAGAAATTACAAATGCATGAATTATAGTGGCAACTGTTTTATCTGACAATATCTTTCTGATGTTACTGATACTACGTAGATGAAAATACATTGACTGACATGTTTTATGTACAAGAGGAAATAAAATATTGGGTTGGTAAAAGGATTGATTGACCAACCAGAAAAATGTAAAAATTATCTTAAGAGCGAGTTGAGAAACACAAATTTTGCATGAAGATAAAGGTTTCTGTCGCCCAAATGAATGCAACTTTGAACCCCACTATTCGGGTGATGAGGCCATTTTTTTCACATCTACATTGGTTATGCTAGACTGCATGATATGAATCTCGGTAGTCAATGTTGACAAGATTTCTATCACTTTGAATTAATAGTGGTCACTTTTCTGCTAAGGACATTGCATATTAAGAAATCATATGATTGAAAGCCTTGCCAAATAGTTGCTGCCAGTATATGAAACAGATTAAAGTACAAGCTGTAAACTTGTACAGTTCTGAGCTAAATACAAAAAGCTAATTCATCAACATTTTTTACCTAGGGCTTGCTACAATGCCTACAAAAGCTGTTACTTTAAAATAAGTGATCACTGATAAAATCATATTTCACATTAACATGACTACTAACTATAAATTTGTTAAAGGGAAGGTTGAGTTCTGGGACAGCTGAACAATAATTTGTGAGCTTTCTCATGCATTTTATGTCAGTTTGGAAGAACATCATAGTAGAAATGTCCCCTAAAAAGGATTGCTCTTCAAATGCCCTCATATTCAAAATATGACAAGAAAAATCTGAAAAATTCAGGCCGAACATTCATGCCACATGTGTGTACAGTCCCATTTACCCATTTCTGTGTCCAGTGCATGTGCTTTTAAGCACGATTGAGTCAATTTCTTATCATTTTGATAATTCCAAAACCTCACAGTATACACCAATTCTTATTTAGACATGATCAACCTTTCCCAACTGCTTTGGGACAGTTTATTCACAATGTAATCACATGACCAGAACTCAATTTTATCTTTAATATCGAAAGTATAAGGGGGGGGGGGGGGGGGACCAGGAACATAGAAAAGGTACAAAAGAGAGAATTTTCATTATCTATATAGGTATTATTACCATTCACTGCCTCTTCCAAGATGAATCTGTTAAATTGCAATAGAAGCTTCTTGTTGGAGCCTGTAGAGAGGATTACATGGCAGTCCTGATTGTTACTGTATCTCAGGCTGCTGTCTGGCTCTACCAAGCCTGTGATGTCTGCTTGTATCGTTGTATTGCAGCTGTTGTACAGATATGCTGGAAAAAAAAGGGGGCGGGTAAATAACTGTAGGTGACAGGATTCTTTCCTCCCATAGATTTAATAAACTGTTATACCATAAGCAAAATGATCACATATATATATCTACACATATAGACCTAAGACCCTCGTAAATAAACATGGTAGACCTATGCAAAATCACAAAACCAGAAACTTTTGCGAGAACAAAGCTTTAAAAAAATACTTGGATGATCCAGATTTCACGCTGAAAATAAATGATTTAACAGTTAGATCTAATCGTATATGTAGTCTAGTCAAGCGTAGGATTACCATGACTCTGTACACTTAACCTTTCCTGGACTATCTGGCTTTATCGTGGTTGAGAAAACCACTCGTTCGTTAGCACGCAAAAATAAAGTGCAGTCACTGCAGAGTCTGGACAGGGCCGGGGAATTGGGAATGAGCTGAGGAAACCAATGCGCGTAACGCAGTGAAGGGTTGCTGTGTGGAGTGCACGATGACTATTCTTCATAAGAATATTTATAACTTACAAAATCCATTTTTCAAAATTCAGTAAGAAAACAAGCAAAAGATACGACTGCGTCTTCAATATGCCTCCGCTTGTATTCAGATAATTCCTGATCACCTACAATTATAATATAGTTGATGCGCATTCATCAAATGGTTATTGCAAAATTGACCTCTGTGACCTCTGAACTTTGACCTACCTACCCCAAAATCTAATCAGTTCCTCTTTCTATGGGGATACATACTGGTACCAAGTTTGAAGTTCTTACCTCAAACAGTTCTTCAAAAATCGCGGTAACGGTGCTAAAAACCAAGAATTTCATGTAATTTCATGTAAATTGACCTCTGTGACCTCCTTACCCCAAAATCTAATCAGTTCATCTTCGTATAGGGTCTAGTACCAAGTTTGAAGTTCTTACCTCAAACAGTTCTTGAGATATCAAGGTAACGGTGCTAAAAACCAGTAATTTCATATAATTTCATATAATTTCATGTAAATTGACCTCTGTGACCTCTGACCTTTGACCTACTTACCCCAAAATCTAATCAGTTCATCTTCGTATGGGGATACATACTAGTACCAAGTTTGAGGTTCCTACCTCAAATGATTCTTCAGATATCGCGGTAACGAGAAGTGGGACGGACGGACGGACGGACAACCCGAAAACATAATGCAGAGGCATAAAAAAAAAGAACAATTATTATCAGGGTAGACTTCCATTGATTCAAATGCAATTCTTTTTTTTTACTTCAAAGTTCAAAACTCAAAACCCGACGAATTTTGTTCATTTCTGTGATTCAGGGACAGGTTTATACAAGTATGAATATAAGAAAGAGAGTTTCATTGGCGTTATTGTGAAATAAGTCACCACTCATTCACTCCGCACAGTTACAGTATCTATCAGTTTATTGTGTGCAATGCTATGCCTATTTTAGTATTGGCGTATTGCACCACCAAAATTGCAAGAAGTTAGACGTGGTAATGACCACACCACGAATACTGGTCATATTGACCACTACGAATACAAAATGCAAAAATAGTTCGTATTTTCTGTCGCGTGTAGTAAAGGTATGGGGGGAAAATAAGATAAATATTTTAAATACCTTACTTTCAAATTCCGCCCTTAAAAATCTCACTCCTACCTCAAATGGCCGTTAGGAAGAACTTTTGATATTTTCAGCAAAATCTTGTCCAAAACCGGAGAAATCCCCGCCGATTTGTTTCGCGATCGCGTGTTGTTTACATACTGCCGATGTCTTAGACTAAAATCGGCCAATAAAATTTTTGTCCACGAAGAAACTCGGGATCGCAAGCGCACATCGATCTTTACGATCGCGCACACAGAAAATCGGGACTTTCCGTGTATGCCACATAGGGACCGAATTTTTAAGGACAAAACTCTTTTGGGGAGATGTCAGCGCCCGCGGCGACCAGGAAATGTACACAATGACTCCGATAGCTCGTTTCGCGAGAATCAACAGTAAATTACGGATTTGATTTTTGGAAATATCTTTTCCAACATCGGTGAGTTGAATTTATTGTATTTCTTGGATATTTAGTGGTCGGTTTTTGTAAATTAAATGCCGATTTTGAGTGAATGTTTGTGACTTTTGTGCAGTGGTGTTTTAAAAAGTTGAGGTGTATGACTGCCTAAATTATACACACAAAGTATAGGAATGTAGCTATGAGTGGTAATGACTAACACTAACAGTAACATGCAAGTGTGTGCGTAGCCACTCACGGGTACATTTCTGTAAAATAGTTGGTATTTTCTGTCGCATGTACTAAAGGTATGGGGGAAAAAATAAGATAAATATTTTAAATACTTGCTTTCAAATTCAGCCCTTAAAAAATCTCACTCCTACCTCAAATGGCCGTTAGGAAGAACTTTTGATATTTTCAGCAAAATCCAAAGTCAAAATCTTGTCCAAAACCGGAGAAATCCCCGCCGATTTGTTTCGCGATCGTGTGTTGTTTACAAACTGCCGATGTCTTAGACTAAAATCGGCCAATACAATTTTTGTCCACGAAGAAACTCGGGATCGCAAGCGCACATCGATCTTTACGATCGCGCACACAGAAAATCGGAACTTTTCCGTGTACGCCATAGGGACCGAATTTTTGAGGACAAAACTCTTTTGGGGAGATGTCAGCGCCCGCGGCGACCAGGAAATGTACACATTGACTCCGATAGCTCGTTTCGCGAGAATCAACAGTAAATTACGGATTTGATTTTTGGAAATATCTTTTCCAACATCGGTGAGTTGAATTTATTGTATTTCTTGGATATTTTGGGGTCGGTTTTTGAAAATTAAATGCCGATTTTGAGTGAATATTAGTGACTTTTGTGCAGTGGTGTTTTAAAAAGATGAGGTGTATGACTGCCTACATTATACACACGAAGTATAGGAATGTAGCTATGAGAGTGCGTAGTACTGCGTACACACTGAATGAGCAGAGACTTATTCCATGGTATAGCCATTTCATTTTAAAAATGATGCAAATTCAACTTTTAAAATCTTAGTTAAATAATGAACCATCAAGTCAGTCAATCCCATGGCCGCGCCGATGAGCCATTTCAATGTTTTGGCAATAGACCATTCTTCTTACAGTACACCAAATTGAGTATGTGGGACGATGAAATGTATTCTGTTCCTAACTTGCATTTCCACTTTTGATAGAATATCTTCATAATTTGAATACAAACTTCAATCTAATTTACATTATCTATATATAAAATACTTACAAACTTGAATTGCTTCTCCAAATGAAAAAATAAGTGAGATAAAGAGCACAAAAACGTGAAAATTTCGATTTGTTTTCAGCATCAGAATCGTCATAGCAGTCGCCATTTTGTTTGGGTTCGTCTACTATATTTTTAGGGATCTAAAAATATGTCGATAAAGATTTTTATGTTTCATAGAATTTATAAGATTACCAATGGCCTTAGTATTTTATTTTAATCATTAAACTTTGTTTTGAATTTATAATCAATGGATTGAGTGTTTCTTAGACGTATGATGTAAGCTCTGACGTTATTACTGCTCCCATCATATAATAATGAGTCCATCCAATTGTTTACCATTGCCACGCAACACAAAGCATTGCCGTAAGGAGTAGATTGATAATTATGCTTGTTCCTGATCATTGTGTATGCTGGAAGTTGGGGGTTTGGGAGGGCGAAGTTGCGATACCAGGGGCGTATCCAGGGGGGGGGGGGGGGGGGCGCAACAGGCGCGCGCCCCCCCTATTGGCCGTCGTAAAAAAAAAAAATAGCAAAAAAAAAAAAAAATCCTCATACCAATTGAAAATATTGTTCTTTAAATAGGCTTCAGAATTGGTCACATATAGCACTATTTTGCATCTCAGCCCTTCTTCAGAAGCAAAAATTTTCCAAAGACCCCTCCCCCATGACGGCGATCAATAATTCCTGGCGCCCCCCCTATTGGGAAATCCTGGATACGCCACTGGATACTAAGTAATATAATTTTTGCTCAATAATAACTCTCCGTAACATAGAGAGAAAGAAAGACAAAATATTATATATCCTGAAGAATAAAAGAAAGAGAGAGAGAGAGAAAGAAAAACGAATCGTTGACTGACTCGGCTCCGTAACAAGGTACACAAGGTTGTGCGTCAGCTTATTTTAATAAGGTCGAACATGGCCAGTATACAGAAATTAATTAAACAACAATCATTGATTCTTATATGTTTACGATTACACTGAAAGAACTTTCGGATCGAAAGAAATATAATTATGCAAACAAAAATCCCATTCGGGATTGATTATGAACAGACCATCCAGTCCGTCATTCCTCGCTTGATTCGGAAAAACTTCCGTCAGCAGAGCGCTAGCGCGAATGGGGTATCGCCTCATTACTGTTCATGATCTTCCTTATGCAAAGTGTTGCTCATACATTGTTCCGGATTAGTTTTTAGAGAGATTTATAATAATTATGTCTGTGGAAGTAGAAAGTATGTTTGTGTTTCAGGATGAAATGACTTAATGACATGGAACGCATAAATTGGACAAACCATCGGGTTATGCTGTTTGGTTAAGTTATGCCATAACTTTGATGAGCATATGATTGTCGAAAAAGTATAAATGTACCTAAAACTTTTTGTATGGCTATCAAAAATGATGATCAAGTCGGGACAACTAATCATGGACTATCATTCATCCTCATTAACTGCAGCATTTCTGATACTAGTCTGTGTTTGCAGAAGCGTGTTGTCGATGATACAAGAAGGTCAGTAGAGTGATGGATGTGACCTTCTGTTCAAGTTTTCATTTTTGATTTTAAGTGTTAAAGGGATACGCCACCGGGCGGCCGTGGGGAAACTCAGGATTGCGTAAGCCCCATTCACTCGTACACAAGGTTTACGCGTCCGTTGGACTAAGTGGGATTACATTTCGACTGCACGAAGCCGACCGAATCTCCCACGAGAGCTCGAGCTCAGGCGGAGCGTGCATGTTTGTGCGGCGACCAGTCTATCCGAGGTTTGCGCCCCGCGGGGCAACGGCATGATCAGGTAACGATCACAGTGCCCTCTCGCGGCATTAAAACGTCCACAATCTGCGGTTGAGTATCCCTTTAACCATTTCTATCTCATCTCAAATGAATAATTCGTTCCATGAGCAAATAATGATGTGTATCATCATTCATTTTTTCTCTCCTCCTCCTCCTCCTCCTCCCCCTCCTTCTTTCCTCCTTCTCTCCTTCTTTCCTTCTCCTCCTCCTCCTCCTCCTCCATTTCCTCTTGTGTTTCTCATCAGTTTATATGTTAGAGAATTGCGACTCGACGATCACAACTGATATCTCCTTTCATCACTCCGGTCTACTCCTATCTCAGCGAGAATCGTTTTATCCAAACGACGTCGAATGCCGGATAACGATAACGACGGACACAGACAAATTATTGCTCCTCGTCTTCGAAAAATTCGACATCGAAGGCGATGTAGATCGTACCTGTTTTGATGCTTTGTGGTACGTTGACGGGAAAGCAAACTATTCTCAAGCAATATTTGAAAACGGTAAGTCAGTGTTGGTATTTATATATTTCTTGATTAAACAATACCAGTATAATTTTTCAGCAAATGTGGATGATCAAAATTCAATAAATGTTAGCCATACCATGTCGTACAGAAGATGAAGATGAAAAGAAAAATGATTTACAACACAGAGATACTTGGTAAAGAAGTATCGGTATTAAGCTTAACTATAAAAAAAACCATGGCCGTAAAATATGAATGCATTTTTTCAAAGCACAATGCTGAATAAAAGCATCGGTGAAGACTTTGGGAGATTAGGCACCAGTTCTGACAATCTCACTCTGCTTTTCCTTAAGCTTCTTTCCAGGAAATGCTGTGAAAATGTCTATAAAGTAGATTGTCTTCCACTGATAGGTTATACATGAATTCTGGTTTGAAAATTATACAGGCGAAGAATTATGCGGCTATGAAGATGAGATTGGTCACCTCTTTTCCAGTGGGTCATCTGTCACCCTACTGTTGAAGACGGATGAAGCTACCCGTAAAGATGGCTTCAGACTGGTTTACACAAGTTTTCACACAGGTACAAATCTATTCCACCTTTGATAGCAAGTAGCCAAGTACCAACCATTTCCAGGGGACGGGGAGGGCTAACATGATGATACATGTAAACTGCGAATTCCTACGTGTACCTGGACGGCAGAACTTCTCTCATCCCAAGATCAATGCCCCTGTCAAACATTGATTAAAGCAACAAATAACATTAATTAATCAATTTCAAGTCTTAAAATAAAAATAACTCTTGAGATAAAAAGAAAATATGCTGAGTTTTCGGGAGGATACTCATCTTTTTGACAATCATTAAAATTCGATCTTATACGGGGGGGGGGGGGGGGGGGGGGGGGCAATTGTCTCCGGACGGATCACCGCGGAGATGATGAAACGGTGGAGAATAATATCATTATGACAGTATACGCTGTAAAAAAAATATTGCCGTTTTTCACAGGAAATTCCTGGCAGTCAGGATGCCGGGAATATCAGTTTTTCCACAGTACATAGACAGCGGTTTGAATATGAGAAAATGTTTGTTAACAGTGTTTTATGCCTGGCGATTGTAAATATACTGCTTTCCGGTAAACCAACAAACTAGCTGTTCTTTTACAGGAAAAATATGTAAAATCGAAATAACGGCAATAACTTGTAATTTCAATGCCACCAAACCTGTAGTTTTACAGTTATTTTTCACAGTGTAGCTTATAAGAATAATCACATATCTTACAAATGGCATGAACATTATCAATTCAGTCGTGTTTACAATTTTTCATGCTCATATGTATCCTACATCACTCTTTTTTTCTTTTAATGTTCAAGGTCCATGTAACGAAAGTGAGTTCAGATGTACCAATGGGAGATGTATCATTGCTCAACTCGTCAACAATACTCGTGATAACTGCGGGGATGGGAGCGATGAGCCAGCCGAAGGTGAATTCCAACGA
Organism: Heliocidaris erythrogramma; assembly: GCA_025617745.1. Taxonomy (NCBI): domain Eukaryota; kingdom Metazoa; phylum Echinodermata; class Echinoidea; order Camarodonta; family Echinometridae; genus Heliocidaris; species Heliocidaris erythrogramma. The sequence continues at coordinate 32,099,433 of CM046866.1, read as the reverse complement.
GCTTTCTGTAACCAGGGGGCGTCGCTAGAACATTTTGAATTGGGTGGGGGGGGGGGGGTGTGACACCCAAATTTGCCGGCAGAAATGCTGCACCCTAGTCCCCCCCCCCCCCCACAAATAATAATACAAGAAATCACAGATGTAGAGATCTTGATCATACACGCCTTTTGCCCGAATATCAACTTTCCAATTTTATTTTTTTGTAGAGAAATTGTACAGAAGTTACATACAGAAGTTACATAATATTATCTGGGAACCTCGCTGCCCAAATAGGTGGATATTGTCTTTCCTCGCTGCCCGAATATGAAGAGGTCGTTGCCCGAATATCGGAACTTTGAAAATCCTCGGGGAAGGGGGCTGCAGACATTACCGAAGGGGACGCCTTATATGCTTCTGCAGCCTTTCCAATGTTTTTCCTTTTTTTTTCCTTTCCTTCCCTTTTCCTTTCTGTTTTTTTTCTTTGCCCTTTTTCTTTTCTTTTGTCTTCTCCTTTTCCGACCCCTCTTTTTTGTGCCGATAGCAATTTTGAGTGTGTGTGTGGGGGGGGGGGGGGGGGGGGAGTGACACCCCACACACCCCTCTAGCAACGCCCCTGTCTGTAACTCAATATTATTTCTTACACAATAAGGCAAATAGTAAAACGAATATTATTTATATCTATTTGCTTCTTTCAATGTGTTAAAGACGTTATCATTTGCATACTCATTATAGGATCTTCATCTTTTTTTTGTGAGGTACACGATCTTTCTTGAAAATAATGTACATCAACCAAGAAAATAATAAATGTTCAGGTCATCTGAATAAAGTTTAATATTTTACATAAATTTCTGTTGCTGCTGGCTATTGCTGGCTATTTTCCTCCTATTCTCTTTTACCCGCTTCTCTCATCAGAGCACTGTATACGAATTGCGTTGATCCTTTCGTCACTGATTTTTCTGTTCTCCATGCATGCAGATACACAATTGGAACCAAACACAAATGGGAAGATTGCAGAACTGGGTATCGGCCTCATCATTGGTATCGCGATTGCAGCGTCTCTCGGTCTTTTGCTCATAACTGTATGCACGTTGTGTATCATCTATCACGCACTGTGCTCCAAGATACTGTGTAATAATCACCGTAGCAACGAGCAGCAAGGAAAAGATCGTGAAGCCGTTGCGCCGCCAATATTTCGATCTTCGTCTCGAGTCGGAGGAGTATCGATTGATGACCGATCGCGGATAAGAGACGCCTGGATGTAATATTAGCATTCATTTTATTGGACAACACATTTTTACAAACTACTAAATCATGTCTTTCATATTCTCAGCTTCTTATAGTACATGACCCAAATAGGACTGAAAATAGACGACTTTAATGGATAGGCAACGTAATGAAAATTTATCTTAATATCCAATCGCTCAAGAAAGGGGGAATTATTTTCAATCTAAAAATTGAAAATCAATCAAATTTATACGGAGATATGTGATAAGACATTTACAATGTGCATTTATCTGCTAGAATAATTGTTTTTGTGCTCAAAATTTAGTTTGTAGACATGTTATAAGCATAAGCCATATCTCAATTTCGAAACGATATCTCTTTGGATACCTCTTTCTCTGTATGCAAATCTGTCATTACGGAGCCAATTTTCTTTTTTTTTAATTAAAAAAAAATACACAAATGAAATTATGGTTCCAGTTCACATTCTAGATACTGCTCTAATTTTCATTAGAAATTTGATGTATAATTCTTTCACTAAATGAATATATTATGATTCAAGAAAAGTGATATGAGAATCGATAATTTTGATAGTCTTTTACAATCCTTGACACTTGTATGAATCAAAGACATTCTTCCATGACATGGGAAGTCTTTGAGCAGCATGCAATATCAAGCAATAAGAATATATAGCTACCCATATAGTTTACACAAAAGTTAAACTAGCATAATAAAGTTACAAGTGTGATGTTTTATGCAATTTTGTAAACCGTTCTCCATTGTTCTACTTGGAATAACAAATACATAGATAAAACAAACACCATTCATTTCAGTGATTTAGGCAATATTTTAATAACATGATGCACATGCCATAAAAAGCAGATTAACACACAAGTCATATGTGAACAATACTTGGTCAACAAATTTGTAGAGAACATGTTCTCTTGTTCTGAGTTCAGTCTGCAGCAATAAGGTACCATTAGAGGCTAACCTCAATAACATTATGATAAAAACATAAAACGAGTGTCCATCACTTAAATGCACCACTGGTAAGGTAATAAATCCCTACAATGTATATTCATTCCATTAAATTCAAATTTTATCGAGTGTAGTGGATCAATGTATATTCATGGTTACCATTAAAGGTATGTAACCAAGGCTGTCGTATACTCTGCTCACAATGCATATCAAAATTGTTATGAAATGGAATACACTACTAATTTTGCTGACAGACTTTAAGAAATACAGATTTAAAACTTTAAAGATTTTACTAATTATGTGACCACTATTTTGGTACCTCAACCAGGGAAAATAAACATTCCTCTTGTGAATGAGTGAAACTTTTTTTAAGTGATGGCAAGACAAGAAGACACAGTAAACACAGTTAATGATGACAGTATCATAGTAAACTCACACGACAGTTTACGGCCAAGTCCAACCTATTTTATCCCATACGTTATTGACCACATAGATCTATGATTTTAGTATCTCAGATGACTTTATAATGACAGCCCTCTTAGAGCTGGGATCAGACAAAATATCAAGTTACATGAGTTATCTACTTCAATTTATGTTCACATTTCCACAACACAGTTCCATAATACTTGGTAGCATTTATATGGGACATACACTGGACTTGACCTTACATAATCAGTTGGTACGATAGACAAACTGTAGAAAAGAGAGCTCTAGAAAATGGTCTTCTTTGATATTATGTGCGATGTGTCAAAATTCATATGCACATGCAAAATACATATTGGAAAATGGTGGACAAGTTTGAAAATATATACAAGAACATGAATCACACCATTCTATCGATTGGACTTTACATCGGCAGGACTTGAATAAGTGCTGTGTCTTCAGTCTTTATTGTTTAAATAAAACCCAAATAGAAGAGAACAGATAACACCCATGTTCTAAAATTGAACAATTCACGAACCATCTGATACCAAGAACGATATAAAAGAATATAAAATCCCTTGCATTATGCTGTAGATCTTGACTCCAACAAAAACCCTCCAGTCAACAGGCCCATCAGATCACGAGTTTGGCATCGAGTAAAAACTTACATTCAGCAACAAGTGAAGCACATACCATACAAAACTTACAAAACAATCAAGATATTTACAAAACAAAGTACTATTTACATATGGGGCATGATACAGCTGAAAAACTGAGGCTGGTTAAAAATCAGTGCCTCTATTTGAATAGGATTCTGCCTAAAATTGGACCAGAATTGCCTAACAATGGGACCTCCCAATATTGGTGTTCCTGTAATGAAAGGCCTGCTCAGACCTCAACGATAAATCATTACCAAATCGACCCCGTTTTTTTTCGTGTAAAAGCCATAAAGGCAATGAAAATCATTGTTGTAGGTCAGACCTAAACAATTTATGCTAATGAGCCTCCTCAAATGATTTTGCCATCTTGTTGGGATCACTAAGCGAGCGATAGTTTTTAAGGACAAGTCTCAACTATGATCTGTGAGCCTATATTTGCACTTCTTTGATCCTCAACTATAATATCTGTGAGACAATAACTCCACTCCTTTAATGTGACATCAATTTAGAAGAGATGGGGGCAGTGTCCATAGTGCTGACTGACAGAACAATGATTTGATAGCCATCAAAATAATTTAGTTCTGACCACTTTTATCAATATTGTTACATTCTATATGCAAATATTTTACATTATGTATGCAAATACTTTATTGAGGTTGTTGAGGACTGACCGAGCCATAAAACAAACAACATTCTCCATTTTCCCACATGCAACATAACAAGGCAGTTCATGCAAGTGAATGTCACTGAATAACGACCATTAACCCGTTGACTACCGACTTTTCTCATCCCCATAATTTATGCTTAATACAAGAACCGCCCGGTTCAAGTGGGCAATGGGTTACATGTGGGATACATGTCATATAATCTGCAAATACAAAAAAACAACGTTTGGTTGATTTTCCCCATGTGACAAAACAATCATGATTCCTAAAAAGATACATTACTCTGTAATTACACATTCTATCATCATGTTTCAACTTCATGCCATTAACTTCAGAGAAGTATGCAATACCACCAATTAGAATTCCACTACCATTTCCTAAAATTGTCCTTTCTCGACGTGTCATTGTCTCTCCAAGTTGTCCCTTCAAAATTTCAGATGCAAGCTTGGCGAAAAAAAAAGTGCTTTGTTTCTGCTCCTTCTACAGAATATATTTACAAAGGTGAGATTAAAAGCAGTCTTTTGTGGACCATGAAAAGGTCCACCATTCAGTTCAAAGCTGCTAGCTAGTTTACTTGCTGACATCTACAGAATATCTTGACTATTTTCTATACTGCTACTGGTAAATGAAGTTGAATCTAAAAAGGAGAAACAGAAGGAGAGAGAAAAGAGGGGAAAAAAAAAACTTAATACAAATGAAAACTTGAATAGCGTCTAATATTCTAGCTGCTTATCTGCATAACTGTGTGATTAAAAAGATGCAAATATACAGACTACAACATAGATATTTTTGGGACAATTTCATATATCAAAATAAATCAAAGTAGCAATTTTCATGCCTAAAACTGCCAAATGTATGCAAAGGACAAAACAAATTTACCATGCCAAAATGATTCAACAAGTTTATCTGTGAACACCACAATGTAACTAGAAATGTGCATTGCTGGTGCCGCGCAATGCGAAATGTATCCCCCGGCACTGGCAGCGATTTGAAGGAGGGACAAAGACCCTCCCCCATCCCCTCCCTCAAACAAAAGGATGGTGTAGAAATTGCCGTCAGTGGCCCGGAATATTGTCAACACTAGGAGCAGCATTACCAAAACGATTTGTGCAGATTAGAGTATAATGCATTTTTATAGAAAATTCGGAAGAAATAAGACCTCAGAGCGCACATAAGCCATCCACTAAAATATGACCTTTGATCCTATGAAAGACGGAACACTAGAGGCAGCATCACCAAAAACTGTAGAGGTGTAATCTATAATGGACCTACATACAAAATTTGAAAGAAATGAGTTAACAAATGTGTCCTCCAGAATGCATGCAACGAAAATATGACATTTGACCCTAACAACAACCTGAATATGACATTTGACTGTATAGAAAGTGGTACAGTGGGGGTAGCATCAGCAAACAATTTAGATGTGTAGGTTTCACTAAGACACATCTTCATATAAAATTTGAAAGAAATGTGTTGAGAGATGTACCAAGATACATCTCCATACAAAATTTGAAAGAAATCCATCAAGAAATGTGGCCTGCAGAGTGCACTCACGCCATGCCCTGAAGTATGACCTTTGACCCTATAAAAGACGGGACACTGGTGGCAGCATCACCAAAAAGTACAGGTTTTTAGATTACACCAAGGGACACCTTCATGCAAAATTTGAACGAAATCCGTCGAGAAATGCAGAAATAAGAGTGCAAGAAATGGAAAAATGACCTTTGACCCTATAAAGGACGGAACAATGAGGGCAGCATCACCAAAAATTAAACATGTGTAGATTATACCAAGATACATCTCCATACAAAATTTGAACAAAATCCGTTCAGAAATGTGGCCTGCAGAGTGCAATCACGCCATGCCCTGAAGTATGACCTTTGACCCTATAAAAGACGGAACACTGGTGGCAGCATCACCAAACACTATAGGTTTTTAAATTACACCAAGAGACACCTTCATGCAAAATTTGAACGAATTCCGTTGAGAAATGTGACCGCCAGAGCGCACACAAGAGTACACACAAGACATCTATCAAAATATGACCTTTGACCCTATAAAAGACGGAACACTGGGGGCAGCATCACCAAAATCTATAGGGTTCCAGATTTTACCAAGAGACACCTTCATACAAAATTTGAACAAAATCCGTTGAGAAATGTGACCGCTAGAGCGCACACAAACTATCCCCAAAAATATGGCCTTTTACCCTATAAAAGACGGAACACTGGGGGCAGCATCACCAGAAACTATAGGGGTCCAGATTTTACCAAGATACACGTCCACAGGAAGTCTGAAAGAAATTCGTCGAGAAATGTGACCGCTAGAGCACACACAAGAATGTGACGCGGCGGCGGCGGCGGCGGCGGCGAAACGCTGCTGAATCCAAAGTATCCTCCGGCATACTGCCGGGGGATACAATAAAGAGTAGTCACATAGAGCAGGTGCCAGGGGGGGTCAACCTAGCTGGAAAGGAAACCAATTTTCATGTGTATGGGTATATAGAGTACATATTCCCATATAATGAAACGGTCGTCTGGCATGTTCCCTGTGGTGGGTGTGGCCTGGGGGAGTGGTCAAAGTGGTCAAAAAAATGAGCTAGATTAGCTGGAAAGGAAACCCTATGGAACCCATATGAAAAGATGTGCCATTGTCCCAAGATACATGAATGGATACTGCCAGACATTTTAAGTGGTGGGCGGTGCCCGCCAGACGCCCCCAAAGGGGGTCAAAAAATGAGCTAGATTAGCTGGAAAGGAAACCCTAAGGAACCAATGGGATATTGTTCGGCAGAGTCCAAATATACACAAATGATCACTGCCAGACGTTTTAAGTGGTGGGGAGTGCCTGCCAGACGCCCCTAAAGTACATGTACCCCACCCCAAAATAATGACAAACTGAAGTGAGCGCACAGCCCCAGCGCACAGTGAGATATTGCAATCGCATAATATCCCCCTTTTTAGCCAATATAAACATGCCTGTGTCAGTGCGGGTCGGCGGCGTTAAAAAGATTGATAGTCTAGTATTCGCAGACCCTAATTTCAATAAAAATTGCTACCGTTTTATGTAGATATATAGACCCCTTTATCATTTTCTGTGCATCAATGTGCACCCCTAATTCGATGAGTTATCTATCAAAGACCATTCCTGTGAAATTAAAAGAAATTTAAAGAAGATCTGAGTTAGCGGGGGCACTTAAACCGCCCCCATGTCGAATAATTGGGAAATTCCGCCTCCCCAAAAGTGGCATATCGGAGAATATTTTTATCAGTTTGGGGGCTCCATAGACCCCTTTATCATTTTCTGTGCATCAATGTGCACCCCTAATTCGATGAGTTATCTATCAAAGATCATTCCTGTGAAATTAAAAGAAATTAAAAGAAATTTAAAGAAGATTTGAGTTAGCGGGACCATGAATTGGGGATAACATCGCTAGTCATAAGGACAGTGGCTCATAAGGACCGCTATTCATTACGTGTAATTCCCCTTACCTGTAGGGTCACTATTCATAAAATCATAAGGAGCATTATTCATAAGGATTGCTTTTCATAATTATCAGAAGAGGGTTGCTATTCATAATCAACGAAAAGGGTCATTACTCATAAGGGCCGCTGTACATAATACAGATACAGGGTGGCTATTCATAATACCAAATCGGGGTCGTTAATTATAAGGGTCGGTACTCATAATCGAAGAAGAGGGTCGCTATTCATAATAGTAGAAGGAAAAAAATATTGAGGTGTGGCCTGTATTATTATTACCCTCCTCCCCCCCCCCCCCCCCCCGATATTTTGGATTATGATACATTAACTTAAAACTAATAATTATCCAAATTCTTGATGTTTGATCTTAACGATTAGAAGTAAGGAAATAAATGCAATAATTTCAATGCGAAAATATCGAAGAAAATTCGTTCGCTCGCATTGTTATTTTCAATTAATGGTTAAGGGGTTTTGTCCATTGGTGTAGATCCGGGCATTTCTTCTTTTCATTAAAAACCATTTTGGGATGCACTTAAATATGAATTATTTATTTGCCTTGTTTTCTACCCTTTTATCTTTTTTTTTTTTTAGTACGTTACTGCGTTAGTCTTGAATTTTCTCTCTCTTTTCTTACCCCTCCCCCCTCTCACTCTCTCTTATTCTTATAGCTTCTCCACTTTTCTTTCCTTCTTTACCCCACAATTTCTTTTCATTTACCTTTGGCTCTTCCAATGTAGTCTGATTTTTTGTGTTCCGTCTCCTTGATTGCTAATTTCATAATATTTTAAAGGAACCTGCAGACTTTACAAGCTCTGCTTTTTATGCAGATTCCTTCATATTTCGAACTCATTTATTGTCATTGTTACAATCTACTGGCATTTTTTGCTATACTGAATTACTTTGCCACACTGTATTGTTATAATCAAATGACTGTATTGTCTTATATTGTGTTTATATTTTTGTTATTTATTTTGTGAAATATGAGAATAAATTCAAAATTCAAATTCAAATTCAAAATGCAACTTTTTCTCGACAGATTTTTGAAAAATTTCCTGATGTAGGAGGGTCTCTTCGCTCAATGGTGTATCTAGGGGGCAGAGGGGGGATGTGCCCCTTGCAGCACTTGGAGTGGGCGCAAAAAACGCAAAGGAGAGATAGAAAAATAGGGGGAAAATGAATAAAAATCCTAATCTTTACGGATCACCGCCCCAAATCCGCAAGGTGAATGCACTAGAAATCTAGTTTTTGAAGGTTTGAAATGCGAAAATATTCCAAAGCTGGTCGCTTTGCTCCCTCGCATAATTATTTTCTTTCAGGATCTCGTAATTTCGCTCCCGTAGTATATAGTTCTTAAATAACTTCAATCCCATTATGTGATAAAGTGTATAAAACAGCATTTGCAAAGGTTCAACTTTTGAAAGAAATCTCAACTTCAGGTCGCCTTGCTGAATTTCTCGAATCTTTCTCAAGCCTATAGGGTTTTTGTTAGTTCTGATCCCGATTGCAGAAGTGAGGGAATAGAAAACCGTTTATCAATGTATAAAATTAATTCGAGCTTCTCTACCGCTCAGCTGCGGTGGTCCAATGAAAAATTTCCTGGGTAAAATGCACAAGAAATTGCGTTTTTTAGTGTTAAATTTAAACATTTGCCGCTCGGTCGCTTTGCTCCCTGGCTTGTACAATAACGTAGATAAGTTTGGACACTCGGGGGGGGGGGGGGGGGGGGGGGGTAACTTCATTGTTTGCTCCGGGCGCCATAATCCCTAGATACGCCGCTGAATTCGCTCCCTCGAATGTTAAATGTTGCGTCCAAATAATTGAAAAGCGGACCGGGCGTCAAACTATAATTTTCCACCTAAAAAAATTATTTGCTACAAGCCGTTATCTTTCTCTCAAATTTGCTAAAACGTCAAAGCTTTCTCGTTTCGCGCGGAAAGGGGGAAATTCCCCTTCCCTTCACCCACCCCTGTTACATACAGTGCAGTTTTGCATCTAAAATAACTAAAAAGCAGCCAGGGCGCCGAACTAACTTTCCGCCTTAAAAAAGTTCTACGAGTCGTTTTTCTCTCAGATTTGCTGTAAAACCTAAGAGCTTTCGCGCTATGCGCGGAAGGGAGGAAACTGCCCCTCCCTCCCTGGACAACTACCCCCTTAGGTCAACTACCCCCAGGACATCTCTTCCTTATGTTCGTTCATATTTTCATCCTTTTATCATTTCTTCTGTCCTAAACTTAATTTTGCTTTATCTTTCTGCATTTGTTTTCCCTTTCTTTTCTCATGTTATTATTTGTTTCAGTATCATTTTATCTTTATCTTTCCTTTATTTTTTCCCCTTCTTCTTTACTTCTAACCTTCCTTTCGACTCTCTTTATTTTCTTCTTCCTTTCCTTCTTTGCTTATGTTATTCTTTGTTTTGGGCTTTCTTTCATCCTCTCTTTCTGTCCTTTCTCATGTTATTCTTTGTTTTGATATTTCTTCATCTTCTCTTGTTGTCTTCTCTCATGCCCAATTTTGTTTTGATCTTTCTTTGTTCTTTTCTTTCTGCATTTTGATCGTTCTTAGATTTTCTCTTTCTGTTTTTCCATATATTGTTTCTATCTATTATCTTCTATTGCTGTCTTTCCCTTATAAATGTTATTCTTTGTTTTATCCTTCCATCATTTTGTATTTTTTCTCTCCTTATGTTTTCCTTTATTTTTTCCTACTATATCATCTCTTTCATCTTTTATACCCTACCCCGTGTATTTCTCCATTATTTTCTTTTTATCTTCGCGTTTGTTCTTTCCTCTATCTCTTAATCTTCCGTTCTTCCTTTTATCATCTTCTCTGTGCTATCTTTCTTATTCTAGCATCTTCTTCTCTTTCCTTCTTTTATTTTTTCATATGCTTTTATTTTCTATTTTCTTCCTGTATCATGTGATTTCTCACAGCAGTGTGAAGGTGTTGATTCTTTATGCATTGAAATCGAGTGCAAATCAGAAAGAAATGTTGTAGTTGGGATTATATATCGTCAACCAAAATCAAGCATTTCTTCATTTACTTCATATTTTGATACATTAATGAATGATAATTACATAATCAAGAAACGTATTTTCTTCATGGGCGACTTCAATATTGATTTGTCGAAAAAATCTGAAAGCACACAAATTCTTCATTTTGTCAACCAAGTAATCTCATCCGGGTTTTATCCCATTATAGACAGACCAACACGTGTCAATAATAGATCATCTACTATAATCGATAACATATTTACGAATGATTTTAGTCGTTCCCCTCTGTCTGGTGCCTTTTTAACAGATATTTCTGACCATTTTCCAATCTTCCATTTGTCCCATTTTTCAGATTTTTTAATAAATGATAAACAAAAAGCACATACATACAGGAAAATATCTCCTGATGGTCTTAATTCTCTATGTGGTGATCTTTCAATCGTGGACTGGTCAGAGGTGTGTCTCCAGAGCCACCCGGAGAGGGCGTACGACATATTTTATGATACATTCGTTAACCTGTATAATAAACACTTACCTATCAGGACAAAACATATCGGTAAACGTCAACGGAATAGAAAACCATGGATTAAACCTGATATTTTGAAACTTATAAGAAAGAAAAATAAATATTATAAGGTATATTTAAACTCCCCAACTAAAGCTCATCATGATAGATATAAAAAGATACGTAATGAAGTTACTTCAACTCTCCGACGAGAGAAGAAAAAATATTATTTTATCAAGTTTGAATCTATGAAAACAAATTCAAACAAAACATGGAAACTTATAAACAATATTTTAGGAAAACAGAAAAATAATCTTGATAAAGAAACCACTTTTTTAAATAATGGCTGTTATATTAGTGATCATTTTGAAATTGCAGAAAACTTTAACCAATATTTTGTCAACGTTGGATCAAGTACATGTAATGATTTAAATAAAGACAATTGTAATTCGTTTCATTCTTATATGAATGAACCACTCTCACATACTTTGTTCTTTAAACCAGTTACAAAGAAAGAAATATTAGACATTGGTAAATCACTTAAAGCTAGTAAAAGTAGTGGATTTGATAACATTCATCCATCTGTTGTGAAATATGTCTTGCCCTTTATTATAGATCCACTTTTATATATTTTCAACACATCTCTCACAACTGGATTCGTACCCTCTAAACTAAAAATAGCCAAAGTTGTTCCCGTTTTTAAAAAGGACAATCCGAATCAATTTACCAACTACCGCCCAATATCAATTTTACCATGTTTCTCCAAAATATTGGAGAAATTAGTTTTTAATAGACTCTACTGTTTTTTACAACACAACAATTTATTATATGACAGTCAATATGGCTTCCGTCAAAATTACTCTACAGAAATGGCAGTTATTGAAATTCATGATAGAATAATTAGTGAACTCAGTGCCGGCAAAGAAGTTATAGGAGTCTTCATGGATCTCTCCAAAGCTTTTGATTCGCTTTCTCATGATATATTACTCAACAAGTTGCAATATTACGGTATAAGAGGGGTGTCTTTTAATTGGTTCAAATCATATTTATTACACAGAGAACAATTTACTGTCTACAACAATGCCCATTCGTCTTTCTTGAAATTAAATTCAGGTGTGCCTCAAGGCTCAATTCTCGGGCCCTTATTATTTTTAATCTATATTAATGATATTGTTAACTCTTGCCGTGAACCTCATTTTATTCTTTATGCCGATGATACGTCACTACTTGCCTCTCATGATAATATTAATATTTTACTTGAAATTTTAAATAGAAATCTTGCCAAAATTTCTGCCTGGTTTAAGTGCAATAGACTTTCTTTGAATACGAGTAAAACTCAGTGTGTCCATTTTTATAAAAAGAAAGGTGTGCAATATAATCAGACTGACCTATCTCTTAAGGTTGACGTAACCCAATTGAAATTTTATGATTCAGTAAAGTTTTTAGGAGTAATTTTTAACAATAACTTATGTTGGAATGATCACATTACTTCAGTCTCTGTTAAAATATCACGTTTTATTGGAATTCTAAACCGTTTGAAATATGAATTACCTAGTTATATATTATTCACTCTTTACAATTCTTATATTTTGTCCCATTTATCATACTGTAATTCAATATGGGGTAACACATATTCTTCCCATTTACAAACATTAATTATTTTACAAAAGAAAGCAATACGTATATGTATGAAAACGGACTATAATGCACCAACATCCTTGTTATTTAAATCATTACGAACACTTAAACTTCCAGATATTACTAGGATTCAAATTGCTTCAATAATGCAACGCTACCACACAAATAATCTATCGCCATATTTAATGAACATGTTCTCAATTAACTCTAATATTCACAATTATTTTACCAGATCATGTAATCAATTTCACAGGTGGGCCTTCTCAAATGATAGATCTAAATATTCCATACGACATACAGGCCCCACTTTATGGAATAGTTTGGAATTTAGCAGAATTAATACACAGTTTAATAATACTTTTAAAAGACAATACAAAAAGAAATTACTTAGCAATTATTAATTTATGTTAGGATGACTATATGTATGTTGTGTGTTTATATATTTTGTCCTGTTTTACTTTCTCGGTTTATTGTATTTTAGTTTTTGTTTAAATTATTATTACTTGGTACTGTACTTAATTACCGCATCCATGGTAGCAATATTATTTTAATCATCAATCCACGTTGGGCATGTGCGTTCATACAAGCCTTTTCTTGGCTTTTTAGTGCATGCCCTTTTCCATTCATTTATGTTCAACCATGTAACAACTCTACTTTTTCTATTACTTTTGATTGCTTTGTTCATGTTTTTATTGACATGTTTTTTATTTGTCTGTATATGACTTTGTTCATTTTTATGAATTGGAAATAAATACTGAATTGAATTGAACTGAATCATTTTGTATGATTTTGTTTTATATTTCTCTTCTAGTTTTCTCCAGAAGGGTGCGGTTCTTGCGAAGAAACCTGCCAAAATCTGTGACGTCATTTAAACCTAACTGAGATCTATAGGATGCGTTCACAGGCGCCGGAAGTGGGGGGGGGGGGGGGGGGGGCGATGTCGCCCCAAACAAAAAGGTGCCGGGCAAAACGCGTTTTCGACCTCCCCATAGGCGTAAATGCAAATGCGAAAAATTTCGACATTTCGACAAAATTACATGTATTCCAGTATTAAACTATCTAAATATGAGGATATTGGAGCACCTCGCTGCCCGTGAGGAGGTGGTAGTCGAGCCAATATTGCCCTTCTCAAAATCCTCAAGGGGCTGCAGCCCTTCGTAGGCATTATATCCCCCTCCAAGTCATCCACGGAATTGTACAAGCTAGGGAGCAAAGCGATTTTTTTGTGGGGGGGGCACTTAATCTGCAAAACGTCATTTCTTATTCAATGTACTGAGGAAAAGTCGCAAATAACCACTGCAATCTAGGCCAAGTTCCAAATACTGAACATTGATAAAAGTCCCTTTTCTCAATTCTTTCTCAAATGGGGGCACAGCACTGAAGGAACAAGTGAGAAATAATCAAGGAATTTAGGAAGGCCATCGAAAGTTGATATTTCTTTCAAATGTATAGAACATTTGAAAATGCGACTTCATATGCTTTAACATAAATTATACTGGGGCAAAATATTGAAAAACAAAACAAAAACAGGGGCGTAACTAGTACTAACTACGAGAGGATATGGGGCACGTGCCCCGCAAATTAGATGGGGTGAGAAAGAGGAGAAAATAGAAAAAGACGGGGAGAAGAAAAGGAAGAGAAATAAGACAATAATTGGACCCCTTTTTGTTTTGTTCAAGCGGACCCTGATCGCCAGGGCCCCTTTAATAAGGGCTGAGTAACATGGATGTGATTTGAACTAAATTCAATTCAATCCAATTTATTCTCATTTCCAGCAAAAACATTTCCTCGGAAATTAGACATTGAAATATATAAATTATAAAACAATATAATGTATAACTTTTCTTTAAACTTCACCATCAACCTGACATTATTCCATCAGTGCCAATGGTATACTATAAAGCATACTGCTTGTATGTAAACAATTATAGGACCAACGACTTTAAGTCCTCTCTGAGGGACTTGGGGTTAATGCCTTACCAAAGGACACGAGTGTATCCTGGTTTCGAACCCGGGCCCTTCAATTACAAAGCCACTGCTCGACCACTGAGCTATCTTGCTCTTTCCCATGATTATGGACATGATAGAGCAGCACCTGATGGCAACACCAACTACAGCAACCCCCCCCCCCCCCCCCACCAGGCTATGTCATTTATGAATTACTTTTACGAAAATAATCAGTAATGTGTGCTTGTACCGAGGCAAGGTGGGCCGAATGGCTCAACGTGGTCGGACTGATTCGGTGGGGTGGGGCACAGGGGCGTAGCCAGGATTTTTCAATAGGGGGAGGGGGCAGACGTGAAGGGTTCAACCGCGTAGCCAGGATTTCATTTTAGGGGGGCTGTTGTGGGGCACGCGCAGAGTGCGAAATTTGTGATGAGCACGCAAAGCGTGCTCCCCAGGGGGTGGGACAACTACCAGTCGCAACCGTTGTGGTGGTCGCATCTGAGCTTCCAACATGCATTTGTATACGGTCCTGCGGTCAGTCGCGCAATGGTCGCATCGAATTGCCCAGTCGTACGACCGATTTTAGTCAAGTGGTCGCATGTCAGGCCCGTAACTAGGGGGGGTTCAGGGGGTTCGAACGAACCCCCCCGTTGGCGAGCAGAGGTCCGCTTAAAAAAAAAAGCGAGGGGAGAGATGATGGAAAGGGAAAAATAAAGTGATAAAACATCGGTCTTTCCGTCTATTTAATACATTTTATTTTGATTTTGTCCCGTAACTTCCTAATCTGGCAAATATATAATTAATCAATGTCGTCTTTCACCATTCATTTTCGAATTTTGTACATTATGCCATGTTGCAATCGATTTTCTTTCAAAACGTCATTCAAAGAATTATTCAAATTCGTTTGTAGTATCGCCCCCAAACTGGCGAGCAGAAATCTGCTTCAACAACAACAACAAAAATAATCATTAGGCGAAAAGAATTATCCAAAGTGACATCAGAATAGTGAGTTTTATGTTAAATTATTAAAAACATTTTCATACCAACTGGCTTCGATAGGGGAGAGGCACACAAGGGGGTCACGTGAAAGGGGAGAGAGGAAGGAAAGTGAAAAATAATGTGAGATAATAACGTTTCCAGCCGGGTTTCCAGCCGGGTTTCCAGCCGGGTTTCCTTCAGTTTGAACACTTGCTATTGTCCTGCATCTTAATAATAAGGCCTAGACAATATACGTCTTTGACCATTCATTTTCGGAATTTATTGTTCATTTTCCTTTCAATTTTGTCAAAGACTGAAAGAGTATAGAGAGTTATTCAAATCGTCACCCGCTCGTTGTAAGGTCTTGTCTATGTGACGAATTTGAATGACAATTTCTTGAAATCGACATCCCAAAGATGGATTTGATGATAAAATTTTGCAACGGATTGCCAGGTCGGACGAATTCGAATAAAATCTGACGAAAATGAATGAGATATGGAAAAGAGAGAGGGGTATTTAATGTGTCTGTTCACTTTAAAATGAAAAATTGTCCCGCTCTCAAATTGCATGGAGTACTCCTGGCGGACCCGGTCTAGTCATTCATGGTCCTCCAATACAGCCTGTTCAACCGGAGTGCCATGAGAGTATTTTATAAAACATCGACTTCTTGGAAACTCTGATCAGAAATAACAAGATGCCCCAATATAACACTTGGGGTGTTTTGGAAACATTTGGGAGATAGTAAAGTGCGTTTTCGTCGCTCGCTTCGCTCATTCACAAAACTCTGAAATGAGATAGTTTCAGGCAGCGAGAATATTTCCATAGTATATGTTATTGTAATATGTCCATGAATATTCAATGTTATGACAATTTTCGTCACCGCCTTAACGCCACCGCGCCCAGAAATTAGGGTTACCTTACTTTCTATATTAAAATGAGCAACAAATTAAAGTGCATTTTTCTTCGCTCGCTTCGCTCGCTCGCAAATCTTAGAAATGAGATAGTTTCAGGCAGCGAGGTCCATGAATATTTCCATAGGATGTTATTGCAATATTCAGGCACGTCGTTGCCCTATCGCCATGACATCCGAATACTTGTTAGGTCTACTTTCTTTATTGAAATGCGCAACAGCAAAGTCAGTGAATTTTCCTCGCTCGCTCGCAAACCTTATAAACGAGATGTTTCATGCAGCGAGGTCCATAAATATTCAATGTTATGGCAATTTTCGGCACGTCACTGCCCTATCGCCATGGCGCCCAGATATTAGGGTTGATTTTCTATAAAAGAACAAGAGCAAAATGCCCCTCCCCCATTCGCTTCACTTCCTAAAACTTTATTAATATGAATGATTCCTGCATGTGGCAGCTAGATGACCGGAGATATAGCTTTACATTTCACCTATTGGTGACTAATGAAATAAAATTTTGCCATTTAAAAGTACATTTTTATTTTTCTCTCGCTCGCTTTGCTCGCTCGCAGTTTTTGGAATCCAACACAGTGGTAGTATATGTTCGGGCTTCACATTTGACCCACCCCTGTCAAATTCTGACTATACGCTCATGCCCATATTCTTGTAGGGGCACACCCCCTGACCCGACACCCCTACTCGGTCGCTTCGCTCCCTCAGAAAGGTCCACTTTTTCCAATGTTGAACCCCCCGCAAAAATCCTAGTTACGGGCCTGCATGTGGTCGTGCAACAATTGTGAAGGGGGCTTTAGTTGTGTGATACGTGAAATATGGTTGAGACATTTTCAAGATAGCGTTCGCTTGGTACTTACTATGTAATGTTTAAAATATTATGTAAGTTTGATGTATCATGTCGTGAGTTTGTAGTAAAACAAACATGAATGCTTGATCACAGTCGTTTTTCTCCACTATACATAAAAGCCGCGGCCACGGCATGCGAAGTATTAAATTCAGAGTTCCTGCGATTTTTACTTGTCATTCCTAAAGGGAGACTGTTCTTTAATATATCAATTACAACAACTGCTGTACAGTATATATAAATGTAAGTTGTTTTTTTTTCAAAGATATTCGTGAGGATTTTTTTTAAAATCATTGTAATATGTGTGAAATTAATATTACATGTATATCCGTTTACATGGGGACTATGGTAAATCTTTTCATACGGGTTTCATAGGGTTTCCTTTCGAGCTAATTTAGCTTACCACTTAAAATGTCTGGCAGTATCCATTTATCTTGGGACTATAGCTTTATATATGGGTTTCATAGGGTTTCCTTTCCAGCTAATCTAGTTCATTATTTTGGGGTGTGGTACTTTAGGGGCATCTGGCAGGCACTCCCCACCACTTAAAACGTCTGGCAGTGATCATTTGTGTATATTTGGACTCTGCCGAACAATATTCCATTGGTTCCTTAGGGTTTCCTTTCCAGCTAATCTAGCTCATTTTTGGACCCCCTTTGGGGGCGTCTGGCGGGCACCGCCCACCACTTAAAATGTCTGGCAGTATCCATTCATGTATCTTGGGACTATAGCGCATCTTTTCATATGGGTTTCATAGGGTTTCCTTTGCAGCTAATCTACCTCATTATTTTGGGGTGGGGTACTTTAGGGGCATCTGGCAGGCACTCCCCACCACTTAAAACGTCTGGCAGTGATCATTTGTGTATATTTGGACTCTGCCGAACAATATCCCATTGGTTCCTTAGGGTTTCCTTTCCAGCTAATCTAGCTCATTTTTTGACCCCCTTTGGGGGCGTCTGGCGGGCACCGCCCACCACTTAAAATGTCTGGCAGTATCCATTCATGTATCTTGGGACAATGGCGCATCTTTTCATATGGGTTCCATAGGGTTTCCTTTCCAGCTAATCTAGCTCATTTTTTTGACCACTTTGACCACTCCCCCAGGCCACACCCACCACAGGGAACATGCCAGACGACCGTTTCATTATATGGGAATATGTACTCTATATACCCATACACATGAAAATTGGTTTCCTTTCCAGCTAGGTTGACCCCCCCTGGCACCCGGTCTAACATACAATAATCATTTTGGCAATAAATCAATATTTCATTCCATGTCAAATCAAATTTAACCCCTCCCATGCAGTTTGCTGCGAAATCTGCCAAAGATTTGAGTGTTAAAAAAATTCAATTTGACCGACAATGGCTAGATTTTTCTTCACAAAACCAAAACAGATACTTCATTGTCACTATGAAGTTATTCCCATCGAACATATTTTATGCCAAATTTAACAATGAATGAACGAAACAAAGTATTTTAAGTTGACAGTTAACGCTTGAAAGTTTATTTATAAGAATCGATCAAAAACTTGGCGACACAGATGGGGTAAAGGAGTGAAACATAGGGCCTTACGGGCTAGTGCCTTGAGAAACTTGGAAATTTCATTTCCTGGAAGACACATACCTGCTAAGTAGCTGTGGTAAGCTGGATATGACAGGACCATACCCGGGTGAATTGTCATACAGTTCAAAGAGAGGTGCTGCTACTAGCTTGTAATTCCTCGGAACGGCAAACAGGGCTACAAAAAAACGGAAATCACGCAAACGCCAATGAGACAAACGTGCATCAAAAAATCTCCATGAACTGCAATATCATTGAGTACAGCAGTCATTCAACACTTACAATGTACATTCATTCATTTCAATGCAGATAAATAGCATTAGAAATATGAAATGAAATAATTAACATCGATCTTGGATCTCAAATATACTTCACTACCCCAGTATTTTAAATTGCAAAATGCATGAAATATCGACTATGTCTGTCACTAAGGAAGACTAGAAAATAAATATTCACTACAGTTATCTGCCTAAGCTCTACTCCAGATTTCTACGTACCAACCAGCTGCAATGGTAAATTTTAGATATGAATTTAAATGCACGTTTAGCTGTATTTAGAGAAGTACTGTCTAAATCGAAAGTGACATGTACATTTATGAATCATAAAAAAAATATGAAATTAATCTTTGTGTTTTCATTTACTGTAAACTACAAGTAAAACACAATTAATCATTGTTTTCAAATAAAAAACCCATATACTTTGACACAGAGTTAACACATTTCTTGCCCTCAGCAGATGAAATAATTGATGTAAAATCATTATTTTAGAATGGAAAATAATTACCCTTTTCTGCTAGTTGTACAAAGTAGAGTCTTTTGTGTTCCTTTGGCTTGGTTATATGAGCTGGAATGTAAGGATACTGTGGAAGAAAAAAATTCATGAACCATTGTAGCACAAGATACCATCAAATAAATTGAAATGTTAAATATATGGTCTCATATTGCTCCATGTGCATTGAATTGTACAGGCATCAGATATTCTGCTGTTCCGTTTATCATTTCCAAATGAATTTTAATATAAACATAAGAAAGACATCCCAAATTGAGGTTATTGCTCTACTCTTCAATGCCCAAGCTCAAGACACAGTACTTCCATAGGGTTCATCATCCATGTAGTAATCATCATCATACTTGAGATGGTTCAAAGTTTGGTCTTTGCTGGGTAACATCTTCTACCATCCAGTATTATCATCAATATCAATATCGACATCATTACATCATCATCATCACCACCATCAGTCATCAGCAAGATGATGACGATGATATCATCATCATCACCATTAGCGTTACCTGTGGAGGTTCAAAGTTCGGTCTGTACCAGTTGGCAATAACATCTTCTACCATCCAGTCTTGCTGGACACCGTCTTGTCTACCAAGAATCTAAAAAAATAAAAAAATAAAAACCAAAAACAAAAGAGTGAATATCAGAAATAAATGAAGGGGAAGAATAAACAGGATTCACATTAAAAAAAATACTTCGCATACTTTACTTACGGTTGTATGTTTTAATTTGCAGTCTAAGAGTTTTTAATTGACGTGGACCCGATATCTTAATGTCATCAATAGCTAAACCCTTATATACTGAGTTTTTGCGTAAAAAACGAAGACCAAGAATCAGCTTCCACCATTTTGTACACTGTGAGGAAAATTTCCAGGTACTTCCCAACCTGATTTCCTGTATAATTTTTATCCAAATTCTTAATCTACTCGTACTTGAAGGTCCCCATCGTGAAAAGGGACCACAGGACAAATATTGCTAAATGGCTCTTAATCCTAAAATTTAACACATGATATAATATTCTTAAAATACAAGATGTATGTCAACTAGGAATGATGACACAACAGCTTGCAAATGGGTGAAACTGCCATTAATAAATTGGAACATCTCATTGGAGCCTCTACATATATATTTAATAAATATATTTAATATCATCTTACCTCTGTCATGAGTCTCTTGAGACCATCCATCTCATCCTCTCCAGCTTTGAGTTCCCCACCAGGCCTGAATGAAACACAAAAGAAAACAGTAAGTTGCCCAAATGTTTAGGCATGTTGGCTTGGTTGGTTAGAGCGCCCGCCTCATGATCGGGAGGTCGTGGGTTCGAACCCCGGCCGAGTCATACCAAAGACTTCAAATATGGGACCTTCTGCCTTCTAGCTAGGCGCTCGGCATATTAGAATGGAGAAGGGTAATAATAACATATCATGTTATGCAGGGCCCGCTGGAAGAGCAGTTTGATAACTGAAGTAGCTACCCTGGGTAAATATAACGTTATTATTATTATTATTATTAGTTTCTATTACTCCAGTACATACTGATACATGCACAATAGGAAAAATCACTGAAGACAGACACCTAGGAATCAACAAATAATGAAATGCTGGTTTTAGTTTGCTATCAGCCAGTATGGAACAATAAACTGTTAAAAACTTATTGTACGAGGCATAAATGGAATGAATAATTGGAATTGAAATTTGAAGGCAATCAAGGTTTTGCGTAAAATAGAAAGGGTATATGACTGGCCTGACAAATACAAATACCTGCAAATGAATCTATTTTTACATATTTTCAATATATCAATTCACATTGCTGTCTTAGACCATTTTGATGCTGAAGCACCAAAACGAGTGCATCTTTATCTTTAATAATCCATAACCTCGAGCCCTTTACAAATATGGGAATCTACCTGTAAATGGTCAACTCAGGGTGCTACAAATTGGTTTGTTTTCACTAGCCCCACTGGGCATGTAAGTCATAAAAATGACTGCCAAAACACCAACTTCACAGCTGAATCAGTCAACACAATAAATCAAGAAGAAAAGAGACTTACAATTTGAAGAATGTTGTGCCCAATTGCAGCAATAGAACATGAGGAAGATCATGTTCATGAACGATAAGGACTCCCTCTACTGACCGCCTTGTGCCCATCTTCGCAAATTCATCTCTCATCCGCTGAAACCTGGCCGGTACACTCGAGTCTTTCTCATACAGGGGCTCTTTGGTTCCAAATGTGTAGTTTGTCAACGGATATCTGCCGTAAAAGGAGAAAATTAGATTGTCAGAAAAGTTGCAATTCATTATTGTAATTTTAAAATGACAGTAGAGCAGATTGAAAATGAAGGGTGGTCATAAGACTGTAATTATCTTTAAGGTTAAAATTCAGTAAGATTTCACAATTTTGGAACCACTATCAATCAATGCAGAGTGACCCATAAGGCAAAATAAGGCAAAATTAGGCTAACGTAACGTTAGACACTCTAAGCAATTTCTTTCATATACAATGTAAGACAAAGAAACATAAAACTTCTCAGGCAGAAAATATTGCCTTGCATTCAATGCAACTGCTTTGTCTTTGGTGGATTATTATTTAGAATATCATCTGTTAAGTTGTAAACTACTCCCTCCAAGTTTTTAAATCCAGTCCTACTAAAAGCAGCAAATAGCAACCACAGCCAAGATCAGAGATGAAAACAAGCTGAAGACAAATCCTGGAGCAGCCAACAGACAACCAAGAGACACCTTAAATGTTGCTGCTATGCACACTCCCCCTGAGCTCGAGCTCTTGTGCGAGATTCGGTCGGCTTCGTGCAAACCGAAATGTAATCCCAGCAGTCCGATGGACGCGTTTGATGCACAAACGGTGTGTACGAGTGAATGGGGCTTATGCAATCCTGACTTTTCCCACGGCCGCCTGGTTGCGTATCCCTTTGAATTTCGGGGTCCAAAATAAGCTTTTGGATCAATTGCAGTTTCTTGGTCTTTGAGTATAAATATTTAGATTAAATTAAATTTAGCATGCAACTTATCTCTCAGGCGTAGGGGAGATCTCACTTCGAAAGATCTCTTTCTCACGCCTGGCTCACAGCCACTCATACTGTAGCGTCATTACTATACTTCATGTGTAGACTCTAGGCAGTCATACACCTCAACACTTTCAAACACCACTGCACAAAGTCACCAACATTCACTCAAAATCTGCATTTAATTTACAAAGACCAACACCAACACATCCATGAAATACAATAAATTCAACTCACCGATGTTGGAAAAATTCCAAAAATGAAATCAGGAATAGTATAAAATTAAGCTGTCATGGCTGTAGAGGAATATTAAACTTTTAAAGAAATTCTTGTTCATTTTCAGGTCAAAACCTTAGGTGCACAGACATAGGGCTCCCCATCATACATGTACATGTACGCGAATGCATCTTGATTCTGTGATGCGGTGACCAAATGTTACACCCATTAAATTAAAGTATCTCGTAATCGTCTTATAATCCATAATTTATCACGTCCAATTTATCACACTAACATTGTAAAATAAAGTAGAGGTCTAGCCATACAGCATGTACTGATGACGTGATGTACGGGCTTGATCTTAAGTTCAATCTTAAATAAAATATGCCACGAGTGCAAGAGTGCTGACATCTCCCCAAAAGAATTTTGTTGTTAAATCCTGATTTTCTGTGTGCGCCATCATAGAGATCGATGTGTGCTTGTGATCCCGAGTTTCTTTGTGGACAAAATTTTATTGTCTGTTTTTAGTCTAAGACATCGGCGGTATGAAAACAACACGTGATTGCGAAAAAATTGGGTGGGGATTTCTTTGATTTTGGACATGATTTTGACTTTGCAAGTTTGCATTTTGCTGTAAATGTCAAAAGTTCTTCCTAACAGCCATTTGAGGTAGGAGTGATATTTTTAAGAGCCGAATGTGAAAGGAAGTATTTAAAAGTCAAAATTATGTCCAAAACGGAAGAAATCCCCGCCAATTTTTT
This sequence comes from Heliocidaris erythrogramma, assembly GCA_025617745.1. NCBI lineage: Eukaryota > Metazoa > Echinodermata > Echinoidea > Camarodonta > Echinometridae > Heliocidaris > Heliocidaris erythrogramma. Next base: position 32,075,864 of record CM046866.1, on the reverse strand, counting down.
TGCGATCGCATGTTGTTTTCATTCCGCCGATGCCTTAGACTAAAATCGGCCAATAAAATGGTCATGATGGTGCACACAGAAAATCAGGACTTTTACACGTGTGCGATAGGGACCAAATTTTAATTTTGGGGGGAGATGTCAGTGCTCATGGCGAATCAGGAAATGTACACAATGACTTCCAATACCCCGTTTCACCAGAATTGACGGTAAATTACGGAAATTTTATTTTTGGAATGAGCTTTTCCAACAATGCAACATCGGTGAGTTGAATTTATTGACTATTCAAATTTCATGGCTATGTTGTTGGTGTCTGTTTTTTGTAAATTATCGGTAAATGCCAATTTTGAGTGAATGTTGGTGACTTTTGACTTTGTGCAGTGGTAATGTGGTATTTGAAAGAGTACTTGAAGTTGAGGTGTATGACTGCCTGACTATCGATTCTAGCCATACATTCATGACCGAAATCAGCCGCCCCATACAGACACGTTCACTTTGTACACAATTGACAGTCTAATCACTTTCGTTCAACGGTTCAGCTTGATGGGCACTCTATCATGTCTATATAGTAGGTATGTGAAATGCCCGTGCGCTTGCATCGCGAAAGTGGTTCCAAAACTGTGTTTCCGTTTTCTACCAGCTTTCGGGTTATGCTGTGAGGGGTACCCTGACAAAAGCTTTCGCTGTGCCCGTATTTGCATGTCAATGTGCACAAAAAGGGTATCAACGAAGAGCTGAGACCACAAACTAGTGTGTGAAAAAAAAAATTTGTCAAAAGGATTTCCAGGCATTGTTTCACATGGGCCTGAACTACCCTGATAATTTTGAGTCATCATAATCATCATTATTTTTCATGAAGGTAAGTGATTTAATTGATTTCAATTATTTACAAATTCATTTTCATTAATACTTAACACATTAAAAAAGTTTAATGGAAATTTATCGTTGCGAAATAATTTTTTTACTTTGCGAAATTTTCCATGTCAGAACTATGTACACGTTAGCTCACTCCACCGCGAAGCAGCGTCGGCTTCCGCCGGCAGCGGCGGCGGAGATCCGTGGGTTAACCCGTTGGCGTTAGCATGTGAATTTTGACGATGGATATACAAAAGTGATGAGATTTCGATGCTAAATTTCATTAATAGACAATTGTTTTTCTTCATCAAAATATTATGGCAATATCCCATATTAAGGTAATTATCAGAAATATGAAGTGTGTTAGTGAAATGCTGTTCTGTTTTTGTTGACAAATTCATGTTCTAATATTAGCTGACCAGGGATACCAAACTTTTCAGGATAGGATGAAGTTAGGTAATTTTTAAGGTCGTTTGGGATGTATATTGGTCACAACATTTTTATTTGCCGTATTGAATTACTGTACAATTCGCGGGACCAAAAAAAAGTGTTTTGCGATATGTAAAGTGCCCTAATTTCTTAAATATCCATCCAATTTGAATAATTCAAAAACTACTGCATTTCTCTTTTCTAGACCTTTCTGTTGATACCAAATTTGTCAAGAATTAATCAATTTGAAATTTTCATTTCACATAGGCCTAACGTACATGCGCATTGAGTCGCCACCCGACGGCCTTGAACTTCCTATACTGCTAAAATAAACTTTATACTTGCCAAAATCTTGATTTAATATTAAAACATCAATGTATCCCGTAAAAAATCTCGAACGCATGATTCATGAAAATGCTCCATTTCAAAGAGAATGACGTCACTATATACGTACTTCCGGGATGGCGACACAATAGGTGGCTGCTGTTGAGTCGCGCCCATCGATCTCTACCTGTAGTTACAAATCCAATACTGCGCGCATGCGCACACCACACAGGCACGTCATACACGTGTGCCAGATCTACGCAGACTCGCCACCTTCTTGTAGAGAGTTCTACGTTAAAGCGCCACCCCCTTCTATTTTTTTAGATCACACCACCCCCTCTTTTAAAATGGTACCAGCTTGATCAGTATATTTTAATCTTCATCTCGATAGCAAATTTAGTCAACTTCCGTCATCATATTGGGCTACAACTATTGTTGAGTAGGGAAGTCTCGTCTTTGTCGCCCGAGCTCCATCCACCGGCTATTGCAAGAGTGTGTGTGCTAGTTAAACTTTGATCGCGCCCAACTCTTATTCATGCGCCGGATCTTACAAGAGACTTCCAACGGCGGAAGAATATATTTTGACCTATTCAGTGTAGCCACAACAAAGTCTGAAGCGATGCAGATAATTTTTAGAGGACGAGTTCGGACCATAAGTGACAGGTGAGTGGCGAGTTAACAACGGTGGCGAGTCAATGCGCATGGACGTTAGGCCTAGGCTACCTACCTAAAGTATCCTGAAATCAAATAATGTCATGTTTCATGGGTATCATTTTGACAAACGACCTTGTAATTAAGAGACATCCACGCAATCAAAGGACTGCTGATCGCAGCCCGAACACTACGTGTTCGGGCTGCCGCAGTAATATATAGCCATACATTCATGACCGAAATCAGCCACCCCATACAGACACGTTTACTTTGTACACAATTGGTAATCACTTTCGTTCAACGGTTCAGCTCAGACTGACTTGCACAAAAAAGGAGAACAGACTAATTCACGATTTCGAAATCAATTCAAATACTTACAGAATTGCTGTCCTATCACGTTGCACTCCAGCTGAAGATTTGTGATTGCTTGAGTCTGAAACAGACCTTCCTCTGGGCCAGCCAGCGGAGCCTCGATCACGCGGAGTAGTAGGTCCGGTAGCCATCTTTTCTTGTTGACTGTCCGTCTTCTTATCGTAGATGGCAGTACTTAACAATTCTGATTTTTTTTTTTTAACTTGGGACTTGAGTTGTTTTTTTTCTTTCTTTTGTTGTGTTTTGCTGTACATACTTATTTTCTTTTTTTTTTTCAAGTGTAGCTAGCGCCTCCAAACACAGAGGGTCACATCACGAGTGTGAGTTGGGAGGCTGGGGGCACATAGCCTACCCCTTCTGAAATATTCCGGTGGCTCCCCCCTCCCCCCCCCCCAAAAAAAAAAAAATAAATAAATAAAAAATAAATAAATGAATAAAATCACAAAGCGTGGGTCCCACTTGACCAAGAGCGATGACAACAATATTCTTCATTAAAGGTCCATCCTACACCTGTCCTTAGCATACACGGGCATACTCATACCAAGGAGTTATTTGCTCACAGGTTCACACAACGTTGTAGGGTCATTGTACCTTTAATTGAAAATCGTTTTCGGTAAAGTGTGACTCAAGCCCCCCAAAGGAAAAGGAAATGAACTAGCAACAAAAGTCAATGCTCCCAAAGGATAAGAAAACTGTTCCTTTTCCCTTCAGAATGTAGCAATATCCTTTTCTCCTGAACAATAATGGGCTAGAACGCTGATTTGATGTTTGATCTAGAATTTAGCCTTCCTAGAAAATTCTTGAAAAGTGGTCATATTAAAACTCGAGTAATATTCTACTCTCCGAGTATATACAAAATATGATACTTTACAGATTCTAGTACCAGGCCTCCTCCACTTGGGCAAGATCACATGGCTCAAGTTCAATCTTTAACCCCTCCCCTCCAGCTGTCTTTCTCTCTGTAAATGCATCATTTCTCTCACACTACACCTCCTCTCAATAATCCACCTCACTCTCAAGTCTCGATGAACTTCAATCAAGACATTCATACAAAAACATCTAAGAAGTGAAAGAATGTACCTCAAGAGAGAAATGAGTGTATATCTATTTGTGCTGCAGAGGAATTCAAGATTGGGGAGGGGGGGGGGTGGCAGCACAGTAACCAAACGCACATCAAGTGAGAACTAAATAAGGTATACAACACTAAACGCTGTAAGTAATGTGTGTACAGTTGTACTTGAATTTATTCATAAAATACACAGAAAGTTGTGTTCACATGGATTAAAATTTTAGTTTAATCAGTTTATTTGGACGATTTAAACATGGAGTAACCAGAGATTGATGCTGAAATATATGATAAATGATAGTGGGCTCCCATACAGCGTTCATTCCTGCCACAGGCAACACTCCTGGCTCTCAAGTATTATTACCCCCAGCTTTTTATAGCATGGTTGCTCTTACAGCGCTCTAGAAGTTGAAGGAATCAATTCCTGCAGATCCTGCGAGGTACCCACTTCCCTTATATGGGTCAAGTTTGGCAAATACAGATTACTGTCTTACCAAAGGACACAAGTTGATGTGTCTGGGACTCGAACCCTTACCTTGTGATATGGTTCGAGTCTCAGCCATAGCACTAATGTTATTTGGTAAGACATTAATCCACACTTGCCTCTCTTCATATCCATCCAGAGGGGTGTTTCATAAAGCTGTTCGTAAAGTTACGAATGACTTTACGAACGACTGGAACATGTTCTTGGGTGCTATACTAATTAGATTCTCAATCATTTAGCACAAGAACTGATAACCAGTCGTGCGTAACCTACGAACAGCTTTATGAAACACCCCCCAGGTGTAGTAAGTGGGTACCTGGTAAGAAGAAATTCCTTGACTGCTTACAGCACCCTAGGGCAGCTTGGCTCAAGCCAGGGTAATGGTAATATGTACTTTGTAGGTGCCTTGAGCATCCCTTTGGATGGACATGTGCAATAGAGAAGTAGCTATTATTATCATGAAGTCATAAAGTATAATATAGCCACTTTCATCAAGGGCTAAGGTTGAATTTAGTTTCTGAACTCATTGGCATCTAAAATGGCTAATAATGCATGAGTTGTTCAAGAAAATTTATCAAAATATGTTGTTGTTGAACCTGTCATACAATTCTATTTACAGGAGTCTTAACTGTCCTTTCATCTTGGGGTTGGTTGACCTTGCGCTTTTGACTCGTGTCCTGATCGTACAACTTTCGTATGTGTTCTTTCAAAGGTCCAATATTTCTGCTCAGTTGTGCCGAGATGGCTATTATAGGTAATTTGATCCTGTCCTGGAATTCTATCAAGTTGGTCCTGGACTCCTCGAGATCCATCTTGTTCCCAACGATTGCATGAGGTCTCTCTGACAGACCAGGCTGGTACTGTTCTAGTTCGTAGCGGAGATCGGACAGCTGTGACCAGGGTTCCTTGACGGAGAGGTCTATGACATAAAGAAGGCAGCGACATCGCTCGATGTGACGCAGGAAAGAGTGGCCTAGGCCCTGATTCTGGTGGGCCCCTCTGATAAGACCGGGAATGTCTGCAACTATAAACAAAGAGAGGCACGTTGTGAGAGTGACTGTCCTCACTTATACCAGAATAGAAGATTGTGAGAAACTTCTGAAAGTCTATAAAACATGTTATACAAAAATGTTTCACATTGCTATTCAACAGTGATTCAATCGTGTAATTTATTTATTGAATAATGTACTTTCAGATTGTACAGATTGACTTGATAATTTTTTGAAGATAAGTGCATTTACTTTGATAGGGTCAATGCTGTCATGGGATGTAAAACTTATTTTCACATCTAATTGTGTGATTAAAATGCCTTGTTATACAGTGGAATTTAATGTACATCACGTAACTCCTTTCTTCCACTCACATACTGTCAGCATGACATACTTGCAACTTGCAACATTTCTATCCACTCTATGAACATATATGTAGAAGATTAATTTGCTTCTCATTTACTGGGTTCTGTATCATCAATAACATAGAATACCCTGTTAATAACATGGAAAGTAATTTATGACTATACCTAAGACACTTTTTACAGTCATAATGTAAAAATGGGTACCTGCGCTTTGTTCACTTTCTATTCTGATTGTTGAACCCATTAACTTTGCAGAATGCATATCATTGTACTATTTTCTGTCAACTGAGGAATACAGGAAATTTTAAACTGTTCCACTCATCTCAAATGATGCCATGACTTCCAACTTTTTTCACCGATACAATTCAACGTGTAAGCTTACCCGCAACTTGCTCCGTATCATCATACATGACCATGCCAACATGTGGGTTGAGTGTGGTGAACGGGTATGCTGCCACCGCAGGCCTTGCTCTGGACAGCGCCCTCAGAAGGGTGGACTTTCCAGCATTGGGGAAACCAATCTGCAGGTCATAACAAAATGTTATCATCTATATTCAGTGGGTTACAGCAAGAATGAATATTCTATCATCTCTATCTACCAAGAAAAGCGAAAAAAAACCAAACCCCAAAACACTGAATTTCTGGAATATGTTTTTCCATTGTAACTCTCATCACAGCAGGTATATTCACCTACATCAATGTAGGTTAAAATGTAATGAATTCAGTTTGTAAAACAATATTCATGATTGTTTTTTCCCCTTCAGGGTTTTGGTTGGCTACAGATAGTATGATTAGATATCAATGAACAGTAACCGTAGCCAATGATCTACAGGTTCACCCACATAGATTAGAGATAGATATCACATATTCTTGATATATCCTTCGACAACGCTCATATCATCATATTTGTAAATGTACAAAAACCATCTCTAGTGGCAATGGCCTTCATCATTATCCTTAGGTTATAATAGAGGTCTCTCCTCTCTTCTTCTCTACATTAATTGATATCTGGCATATCGAAACCTTGTTATATCAGTGCTTAAAATATATATTACAAAGAGATGGGACTAGCAAAATTACCTTGCTATAACCAGAGTTTGTTAAAAGAGTGTTCTTTATAACGAGGTCCTAGTGTATATATTATCTAACCATCAATCAAAGAGAAAGTCTACTAACCAATCCCACATGAGCCATGGTCCTTAGCTCCAGGTTGAGTAGCCGTTCCTCTCCTGAGGTCCCACATGTAGCCATCATGGGGGTCTTGTGCTGGGCCGTCATGAAGGAGCGATTGCCACGCCCTCCCTCACCACCAGCTGCTAGCATAAACTAAAACAACAAACCGAAGAGAAAGTCAATTTGTTGCACTGTACATATTAAACTTATATGCTTTCAAGAAATTCTGTAAACATCAATTTGGTTCAAGTACCGTCTACCGTAATAAGAATGCTAAACATTTATTCATATCTATTCACTGCTATAGTCATGAAATCGACTTTGTACGTATTTTATTGAATTAGCTATTGTTATGATTTTAAAGGCCTTTAGTTATGGTCGATTAAGGATTAGTGTTTTAAAAAACTGATAGGTCTGTATCCAAACTGAAAGCACCATGAGGATGTCCACATCGATTCCTATGGCACAGCCGTAAATTGATTTACTTTATATTGATATCAAGATGTATTAAGCTTTATTCCAATAGATGAAACAAGATCTTTGAATTGAGATGGATATAGTTTGATAGTGAAAATGCAATTTTTATGTTGTTGTTGATAAAAGGCATCATTTCAGACACTGACTTCAAGTAAAACGATAAAAATTAAAAAAGGCGGAAGACACTTACAATATCATGTTCATCTTCTAAGTCCCTGATGATGGCACCATTTTCTTTCACTAGAGTACCAAGGGGAACCTGAAGTACAAACAGCAGGATATCAATATACCATATCAGTTTGTGTTTAGGCTTAGACAGTCTTATGGTACATTATGCAAGTGACACATCATTTTCTGAAAATGTTTTATCCAACTGTAATCACTACTATTCACCATTCTTACAAAAGATTTTACATGTTAAAGGGCAATGAACTAATACTATGAATTATCTAAAACTGTATACTTTGTGTTTTCCCCTTCAACTTGCCATTACTTAATAAAAGAACTACACAAACGAATAGAATGCAATCAAAGAAAAAGCAAATCACCTTCACGACAGTGTGCTTCCCATTTCGTCCATGACGATTTTGACTCCTCCCTTTTCCTCCTGCCTCTCCTCGATACAGTGGAAGGACACGTTCTAGCGACTTTACACTCTGATCACCTAGAAAAGAATACGATGTACTGGGTAATAATATGTCTGAAAAGCGCTTAAAGATATCACAGACGTATTAGGCACTTTATAAATCCAGAATATCATTATCGCTTTAAAATATACATCAAAATGATACTACCACAAATGAAATAGCAAAGACTTCTCTCATAAAAAAGAAAGACATGCTATCGTGTCATCTCTCCAGTTCATGATGACTAAAAAAATGACAGGAGGCCCTTAATATGTTCATTTTCACAACCAATGTTATTTTATGTCTCAGCCAACCAGCTCATTCATACTTCAAAGTTGCAACACTCAATTACGAAAGAGGTCTAAGTTACGTTGACATCCATAAAAGCTTGTCAATGGTTAGTCCCACTCAGCAAAATTTAATGAATGCTTAATGTTATTTGGCAAAGGAAAGTCAACTTTTTCAAGAAACCTCACATCACAACACACAATGTTAGCAAAGAAAAAGTAGCTATTAATTTTCATACATTATTTAAAAAAAAACTAATATTATTTCAAGATATCATCCAGTTTCTATCTAGCTTCTATCATTAAAATATTAGATAAGATCTATTGCCTACTTTCAAGGATGACATGGCCTCCGTTACCGCCATCTCCACCATCAGGGCCTCCAAACTCTACGTGAGCTTCTCTGCGTACCGACACACACCCGTCCCCTCCTTTACCTCCAACGACTCGTATCCGCCTCCAGTCGACAAAATGCTTGGACTGCCATGATTGAGAGAAGAGAAAAAGCTAGTTCAGTGAAAATAGATCCTATTATACAATGTATTTGACACAAGCACATGTGAAACAGATAATCCTAATGGCATGGGCATAGGCCAGTTGAAATGAGGTCCGCAACTGTGAAGGTCCTAAAGACCTTAACCCCTTTAAACAATCTATTCTGGACTAAGAAGGTCTATATTTTACCTCCACAAACAAAACTAAAACATTTTAGTTAAATCACTTCTAACATTCCCTTTTAAACTCAACTTTCCAGGACAGATCAGAATACCCTTTTCTGCTTGTACTCCAGTTTTTGGGCTAAATTCTTTTGAGTAAGGTTCAGTGACTGATGTGATACAAATCATGATTCAATAACCTTCCTTCTTTCACTTGCAACATTGCTTGGAGGATCAAAATTGAAGACACTTACCAGCTTTTTCTCACTCAGATTTTTCTTTCTCCTTGGAGGCAGGGATGACATTGCTCTCTGGATGCTGCCCATGTTCTGCAACAGCCAACGGAAACGAAGGAGATGATGATGGTGCAAGGTTGTAGCCATGATGTCTCATCTGAAAGGATGGTGTCTACCGTGTCTTGGGACTTTGACTTTCTTAAATGACAAACATCAACTCTGCATTTAATTTTATGAACTTGAGTTTTCTAAAATCTTTCTATTTTGATAATCCTTTGGCTTTGCCAACCAAAGAAGAACGGACCTTAATTAAAAAGGGGGTATAAGTATAATCATTCATTATATTTGTCATTTGACCCTACCTTTCATAAAATTTGTCTTGATCTACTTAATCACTACTCACTATGCAAATGTGTCAGCCATTCTTGTAACTGCAAAAGCCCTAACTTGCTAAGATGGCTAAAAGTTACTGCTTTGCCAGGTTTTTAAATGTTAGTCAGAGAAGAATATATTTAAAGGAAAATTAACACTAGAATATAAATGTACTATAGTTGAAAGGTGTAATATATTCTTAATAATTGACCTGTATCACTTTAGAAATAAAATATGAGAAAAGGGTTTAAATCAAGACATTCTAGCTCACGGTATCATCTGCTAACACTTCATGGGGGCTGCCATTTTCTTGATGACATGGAGTGGTACATGAACCATTGGAAACCGTTCCGGTCAGGAAGACATTTTTAATCCACAAGCTAAATTGCTTCTCTTCATTATAAAAAATCCCCATATATGATGGAAAATACATAAAAGGTGTATACATATATTTTAATATTTGAAATTTATAGATTTCTTTTTAAATTCTCTGGCTTTGCAAACTAGAAATCAATTTCTTGGTCTTGCCTGGCAGAGCAGAACATAATTTATACAACACGCATTCTGACTTTTGAAGTCCATTATCTCAAAGCAGGTGAATGCATAGTTTGTCACTACGGACGCTCGGGAAAGTCATCATCCATAAATTTGAATTAATTCGCTCCGTCGCGTACGTCATAGAATCAAGAAAATAGATTTATATTTCGTAAAATCGTAATTTTCAAAATATAATTATAAAACACATTTTCGTTTTTATAACATATGTATATATCTGTTAAATATTTTGAATCTCAAATGGAATTTTGTAACAGGAAGAAAGACAATTTTGCAGTCGGATTAAAAATATCTTTTGAGTGTATGTACACATCAAGAAAATGGCAGCCCCCGGGTTTCGCTAGCACTTAGCAGACGATAAATCTTGATTTAATCATTTATACTTATATAGTATACCCATCTCGTATATTTTAATGCAAAACTACGTAGGACAACAAAAAGGAATAGATTACATCTTTGAATATAAGCACATTTATATTTTGAGGTTAATTCCCCTCATCCGATGTGCTAGGTTATGATTATACACAGCCTGCTATTCTGTATTCATCATAAGCCCGGGCCCCGGAGCCGGAGGCAAACACAGACATGACAGAATTGCACATGTCCGTTTGTCAGACATTATCAACAGTCAATCATGATTATCACCGATCACCCATTCCCGGCGCACGGTGAACCTTGCAAATCACCATCGGTGTTTGTTGAGGTGGTTCCAACATATTCGACCTCAAATTACAACAAGCGAAATACAATTACAAAAAGGAGTAAATATACATAATTTCGGCAGGTTTTTCTTAATGTTCCATGATTAGCATGACATGAATACCAGTACGTGGGTCTCCATGTAATTTTTCTCATTTGAATCTAATTCTAACTTAAGTTAAGCTCTGAATCTGATTAATGATTTGGAGATCTACATGAAACATTGAGATAGAAACCCTTACAGCCAATACAGGTACTAATTATTACTCTATGGATAAAATATTTCAGTTTTAAATCATGTATCGTTACCACCTTTCTCGTCGATTTCTCGTCAAGTTGTCTCTCTAACAGTTAATTCCGCTATCTCTAATTCGTGTAAAAAAAAGGAGTGCTTCTGCTGGTTATGAATATTTATGAGATGAAATTGAATATTCATATTATCATAAATGTTCTTCGTCCAAGAAGACAGGACCACGGCATACGCACTGTTCTATACATACATGTATGTAACTCTATAAACAGGACAGCAAAGAGGAGGAAGAGAGAATGGAAGGGGGGGGGGGGGGGCTAGTTGGTATTTCCCCTCCCCAGATAAAGGAGGAGGAGAAGAAGGACAAGAGCATGTGATGATGGTGATGGGACGGAACCGCCCTTTTTGTTAACATTTCTCTATACATGGAATTGAAGAGCTTATAATTCCAAAAGGAGCTTAAAGGAGAATTAAGCCCTGATTACAAATTTACTTATATTGGAAGGTGTAATATATTCCTACTTATTGGCCTAAATCATTTTCTAATAAGATATCAGAAAAGGGTATAAATAAAGATATTCCAACACCCGGTATCGTCTCCTATTCATTTACATGGGGGCTGCCATTTTCTTGCTGATTTGGAGTTGTACATGAACCATTGAGAAATGTTCCAGTCAGGAAGATATTTTGAATCCAAATCCTAAATTGATTTTCTTCATTACCTAAAATCCCATATGGGACGGAAAATATAAAGTGGTGTTTACATGTATTATAAAAATTAAATTTTTTATAATGATACTTTTAAATTGTCTGGTTTTGCTTAACAAAAATCTATTTTCTTGGGTTTGCCAAACAGAGCAGAACATAATATATGCAGCATGCATTCTGACTTTTCAAGTCCATTATCCGAAAGCAGGTGAATGCATAGTTTGCCGCTATAGATGCTCAGGGAAGAAGCATCCATAAAATTTGAATTAATTTGCTCCGTCCCATACGTCCAGTATCGAGAAAATAGATTTCTATTAAGCAAATATCGATTTTCAACAGAAATATATAAGGAAATCTTCAGTTTAAAAATAAATTGACATATCTATTCTATATTTTTAATCTCAAATTGGTTTTTAATTTTGAAAAAGGCAATTGAGCATTTGGATTAAGAAAATCTTTTTGTACACATAAACAAAATGGCAGCCCCCATGTGCTGCTAGCAGACGATACATATTGCTAGCAGATGGTAAATTTTGCTCAGAAAAATTTGATTCGTATCGATCTCGTATATTTTGACGCGAAGCCATATAGTCTAACAAGTAGGAATAAATAACACCTTTGAACACTATCGTCTTTATTTTTGAGCGTAATTCTCCTTTAATCAATTTTTGACCGAAATTGATTTTTTAAAGATAAATATGTGCTTCCCAGACATGGGAATCAAATGCACAATATTGCATTAAAATTAAGATTTTGAAAGTTGAAAAAAAAATTGTTACAAATTTAAATTTCATTCCAAAAGGAGCTAAATCCAAAACGGTTTTATTCCAAAAGGAGCTAAATAAATCCACTATGGTCATTTATGATTTGTTAATTTCACATTTATTACCACCTACAGCTATGTATTAAGATGTTTAAGCACATGTACACATCTACACCATCAGTGCAAAATTTTGATATAATTAACCAAGTTTTACTATTTGTATGAATATTTTAGAATTTAGCGCTTTTTGAAATGAAACATCGAAAAATCCCCGTCTTTAGAAAAGATAAGAAATTATTATTTTTTTAAGTTCTGAACGAAAAAAACATCAGAAAAGATGTAAAATGTATTCTGCTAGCAATATCAATGTGTTTCATGTTGAATATCAATTGTTAAACGGGTTTAAATGTGCAGCAATAGACATTCGACTAAGGTTTCATTCCAAAGGAGCTAAATCCATGGAAATTAAAATTATAAACATTCTTAAAAATTGAAATTAATTGCTAGATTTTTAAAAACATGATTGAATTAATCTAAGGCAATATCCCTATCATATATATATCAAAATAAAGTAACATTGGACAAGGGGAAATTGTAGCTTAAAAAACCTTAATTTCCACAAAAACACTAAAATGTGAATTTAGCTCCTTTGGAATGAAACTCTTCAATATAGAGTCTAGAGATGGATGGGTACTTCGATAAAAAGTTTATCCGCAATATATCTATCATTGTCCCATTTCTTCTTATTCCACTCTATTATCACGACTATAGCTTCTCAAAATTGGTTTGTTGTTGTTGTTGTTTTAAAATAGGCAAACTAGTCAATTTTGACTATTGTTGCCTTGCTAAATTGCTCTTTTCACTTATACTTTATTTGTTGATCCGTGGGTCTAATTTTTAGTTAGAAAGGTACAGATTCCAGGATACCATGCAGGACCGCCACTCCTGCCCTGACTTTACAACGTTATCCTGACAAGCCCGCTCGAGGTGCACTTCGAGGGCGTCTTAGGAATACAAGTATTCCCTATATGTCTCTCAAACGTGAGCAGGGGCGCTCTTTCTGATTCCTCATAGAACCTCATTAGAAAATCCGAATATATAAAAGCAAAATAAATACGTACACATATTTTCCTTCTTTTTTTCCCCTTTTTTTTTGAGTAGAGTATATACTGACAATTAAAGGGCCTTTCAATTAAGTGAAATGACAAGAAAAGTGCACCTATACCTATAGTTAGTATATAACTAAGTGCTTCATCTTTGAGCAGCGTATAAAAAACAAATTATACAGTATGATTGTACACATTAACATTTAATAGTCACAACATAAATCATATCCGATTTACTTCGATTCCGTTCTCTTTATTTGGTTACACCTTACTATCACGATTGCCCTCTTGGCAACGAATTACAAGTGATCGACGAGTCCTTTTGAAATATCTGATGAGTGCACCTTGTGTCTTGACACTGAGATTCTCCACTTTGCGTGGCCGCTCAATCAGGGTCCGCTCGCTATTCAGAAGGACCGCTATTCATACAAAACCGCTATTTTAGTCACGCGTTATGGATAGCGGTCCTTATGGATAAGTGATCTATACGAACAGCGGTCCTATATGACTAGTGAGGTTACCCCTATCAATCGTTTTCTGACTATATGGATTGACATCGTTGTAGGACATACCTATGGGTTTTTCGCGGGGAGGGGGGAGGGGTCACTGCCATAGGGACAACTTTGCCTTGTGTCTATACAGGGGCGGCGGAGCGTCTTTCAAAATGGGGGGGGGGGGGGCACCAGCCAAAAACGGCACTTTTGGAGAAAAAGGGGCAAACAGGGGCCGCGGAACGTCTTGGAAAGTGGAGGGGCTTAGTGGGGGGGGGGGGGGGGCTGCGTGTATACCACATTTTTGCACTGTCATACGTTTGCACGTGTTTACTGAAAAAGTGGGTGCTGCAGCCCCCAGCCCCCCCGGTTCCGCGTACATAAAGCGTACATAAAGCAAAAAAACACCAAAAAAACCCAGACCATTTTGTGACATTGGTATTACCCTATACAGTCAATTAATATAAAAAAATAATCAACTTCATCTTCTTCCATTTTATTCTGGTTCTGGACACTGCTTCAGCTTCCCCAAGTCTAATGATTCATGAGCCAGCGAGCGAAAATATTCAGACCTTTTTTCTAATGCTGAAGTCCTGGGGTCCTAGATGCAAAATTTTACAGCTATATAATGAAAATGACAACATATCAAATTAAATTTGGGGAATGCCTAATGATGTTTCAATTCGTACATTAACCCTGTCGCTTTTCTTTAGGGTTACCATGATTGCATCGATATCATCATACTTTATGCGATCTGCTTGATTTCATTAAATTAAACTATAAGAGCGAGCGAGCGTAGCGAGCGAGTTTGGGGGAAATTTTCAGAAAATATTGCTCTTATCTTTGGTTTAAAGGGATACTCAATCGCAGATTGTGGACGTTTTATGCCGCGAGAGGGCACCGTGTTCGTTACCTGACAAAGAGATTCGATCATACCAGTATGCCCTCCGAAGTCGCTGTGCAATATGCACGCTCCGCCTGAGCTCGAGCTCTCGTGCGAGATTCGGTCGGTTTCGTGCAGTCAGAAATATAATCCCAGTAGTCCAACGGACGCGTTCTACGCACAAACTTTGTGTACGAGTGAATGGGGCTTACGCAATCCTGACTTTCCCCACAGCCGCCTGGTTACGTATCCCTTTAAGTTATGGGCACATTCGAGTGAGGGGCATTGTGCCCCTCTTGCCTCCAGCTCCATTGCCTTACACATCGTCGCTGTAGTATGCATTTTACTACATAAAACCGCACCGATTCTTTGAAGCTAGATATGCCTCTCTAAAAAAAAAACCAGTGGGAAAATATAAGTAAAAGGGGGCACTTATCAGAAGAGGAAAGGGCGCTTATCAAAGACGGAAAGAGGCACTTATAAGAGATGAAAAGGGGCATTAATGAGAAACGGGAAAGGCTTCATATTAGTTAGGAAAAGGGAATATCAGATTTGAAAATGGGTACTTATCACAAGGGGAAATTAGGTACTTATTAGAAGGGAAAGGCGGCACCTATATCAGAATTAAGAAAAAGGGCACATGTTAGGGAGAAGGGGGGGGACAATCATCATATTTGAAAAGGGGCTCTTATTAGTAGGAGAAAGAAAAATATGCACTATCCAAAGTAAAATTGCATTGATCAGAAAGAGAAAAAAGGCACTTATTAGAGATAAGGAGCCAATTATCAGATGTGAAAGGGGACATTTATTAGAAAGGGAAAGGGCACTTATCAGAGAGAAAAGGACATTTTTCCGAAATAAAAAGGGTACTTTTGGGGTACTTCAAAAAGTGGGGGGGGGGGGGGGAGGCACTGTGCCCCCTGGCCCCGGGAGCGCCGCCCCTTTGACTATGATACAGCGAAAATTTGTCTAAAGTGCTAAAAGTGCACTTAGGTGGATCCGAGGGCGGAAACTCGAAACGGCCAACCCATTTCTCCAAATGCGAAGTAAACATGGAAAACATTTTAGGGTTACTTACAGGGGGGGGGGGGGGGGGGGAATCCCTCAGCCTCAACCCATTTCGGACCTTGGGAGGACCAGCGAGTGATCACTTGTTTAGGAGTGAATATAGAGTGCTTAAAAAGTGAATTCCTCTCTATTTTCACTCTATTTTCACGTCAGTGATAACTCGATTCTTTTTTTAAAGAGAGTAACTTGCCTTTTAATAAACACAACAAAAAGTACCCCCCTTAATCAAATTGGCGTAACTTCTTAACGAAAGGGTTGTGATGCAAAATGGTGCAAAATAATAATGAGATTGATCCATTGAGTCATGCATGATTTGACAAACATTAAAGGCAAAAATTTCACTTTTCAAAAGTCACAATGGTCATTTATTATGCTGTATTAACAGTACAATTTAGCATTTCTTGCGCGATTTTTAAAGTGTGCTCACTCAACCATGACACGATGACAACCTCTTATGTTCATACAACATGTGATGATACATTATGGTAAAAATAGCTGGAGTTACTTTTTTTCAATAAGCTGAATGGATTTTGCATTTTCAAATTCACGAGGGTTGAATTTTTTTTAAACTAGTGCTCACCCAACCATTATAATGAGAAAGTAGGTGAGAGGGGTCAAGAGATGGATAATAAACAACACATAATATGCACCAGAAACCGAATTCGCTAAATTCTCGTTTTACAGAATACCCAAAATGACCCTTGTGACTTTTAAAAAGTGACAATTTTGCATTTAATGTTTGCTCACTCATGCATAACTCAATGAATCAATCTCATTTTCACAGAAATGTTAGTCAATAAGTGTAGAAACACTCCTGCCAAGTTATTTTGCTCAAAACCTTTTCGTTAAAAAGTTAGGCCATTTTGATTAAGGGGGGAATTACATTTTTTGTTGTGTTTATTATACAAAATGGTATCTCAATATCGTTTCAATGCCACCGTCCCCGTTTTCATAATAAACATTTTCATTTGTATCATTTTCATCACACCATCATCACAAAGTCGTGTCAAAGTCATTCATCATTATTGTCACCATCAGGGGCGGATTTGTAAAGGGGGGGGGGGGCACAAATGTCCGAAAATTTTCTGAGCAGCCAAAAAAAAAAAAAGGTCATCAAGGGGGGGGGGGGGCACAATGTATACTTTACTTTCAAAGAGGGAGGGAGCGCACGGGCCAGAATTGCCCCCACCTAAATCCGCCACTAGTCACCATCATAATTATCACCATCATTATTATTACCATCATCACCACCTCACCGTCGCAAAAACTATTCCTACTCGAGAGCTGCTATGCATAACACCCAACTTGACACGCATACCATACCATTTTATTCAAATAATTCGTTATTTACAAATAAGGAAAATGTAGAGGAAATTTAATTTCATTATACTTTTATTCAAAAATTTAACAGAGAGACTTATACATATAGTGTCATAAGAGACAAAGCAATCACAGTATATTTGTGTCCAGCACAATTGTAAAATTGGTTGGCACTATAATTCTCCGGAGTTGTAACTTCAAAAAATAGATTTACATCTTTTACTTTAAAGTAAAAAGTTTAAAGTTCACACACATGTATAGATTTTTCTTACCAATTAGTACGTAATATTCACGATACAAAGTACAAATATATTATAGGCTCATCGTTTCAACTTATGCTAAAGTACTCTAATTTGAAAAAAAGGATTCGTACTGTTGGAATCTTCATGATCACAATGTTATGTTGTATGTCTGTAGTAGAAAGAGAGCCTGTAACTTAATGTTTCACCTTAATAAGTTAGAATAAAGTACTGTTATTTACAACATACAATAGAACACATGCATACGTACAAGAAAAAAGGCAACATAAGTGGAATAAATAGATGAATAAATAGAGTCATGAGAGAAAATACCATCTTATAATAAAACAAAACAACCAACTTTTGATATGATTTTGAAATTGGAACAATCGATAAAAATCAATGACATAATAAACATTTGTTTGAAGTTCGACTCAGAGCTATATAAAAAAAAATAAAACGAAACACATATTTTTCTATAAGTCTGGGATCAATAATTTTTTTGCCCAAATGATGGTTATTCAAGACCAGAGCCAGAACGATATCAAATTAAAAGTCAAGGAAATATCTCTGTCATCTTTACATAATCATTTTCCGGCTTAATGTGATGCAGTTTAAATATAATGAAACGGTATAAGTATTGCTACAAAAGAATCCCTTCAGCAGCCCTACCCCTAGCCATGCTAGCGCTCAATAAAAAATAATTGACGACATAATAGTTATCAACTTTACTTTACTGGAATTGAAATTCTAATAATCTTTCCAAACAGAACTAAAACACTTCACAGTAATATCTAAGATTTGGGGATTAGAATCTTACAGAGCCAATCTATGAGCTAGAAGAGAGATTACGAGGACACCAAGAAGACCTGAGAAGGTTCGGAGTTCGCTGGCTCCATTACCAGGGCACATGCGGCAGGTATCGGGGCAGACAAGGCCCATGTAATCGGGCTTCGACTCGCACATCCCGTCCTCAGCATAGATAGGACAGTAACCACTGGTGTCTTGACATTGGACTGTAGAAGAAGAGATATAAGATGACAGTTATGGTCAGATAATAATAGGACTGACAGTGTTTCTAGAAATTGAATGTTTTGCACTTATATTTCACTTTTTCGTTTTCATGGGGACGTGATAGGAAAGTTTAATTAGCAAAATATTAGTTTCATTAAGAGTGAATGTATGGTGAAACATTTAAATCAAAATAATAATAATAATGAAAAATGATTGGATAAAATCACCATTGCAGGACAGTTGCTTTGTGGTTGAAGAGCCAGGAGATCAAAAAGAAGATGGGCTTATATAAGGCCTGAGGTCCGGGCCAATTTCGATTCTTAGTCTGCCCCTAGGGGAGGGGTGAGGGGGCATTGATTTATAATAGAACATTATAATGTACTCGAATTAAATTCAAGACAATCTATTTTCACACTTAGATATCCGTTTATATGCTACAAATTACTGAAGACAATTTGACATTAAAGACATACTCCAGCTTGCACGCATCAGTGTAAAGCACAAGTAAAGACCCGTTTAATTCTGTTCCCGTTTTTCTATTTCGAATGTGTTTTACTCTGGTGAATGCAAGACGAAAAGATGCAGTATATGTATGTAATGAAAGATATTATTCGAATGGTTATTAAATTAACGGGCTTATCAATGACTAGTGATCTTACTTGAAGGTAACAGCTCGAGAGGGGAGCTGGCCGCACAGAGTGAACAGCTCTTTCTGCACTCGTAGTTCATGAATCCAGGATTCAACTGACACTGGTCGTTGTTTGCCCAGTACTCACAGTTTTCGTGGAAATCCTCGCAAGCTGTAACAAAACAATTAATTAATAAAAAATAAAGCATAAATAAATAATTCAGTGATCGAGAAGGTGATTATGATATTGATTACACACATACATCGGCTGCTCAGACCTAGAAGGGCGTTAATATCATTTAACACAGTCATGCACGGCTATCGCCCTTCTGCCTGTCAACAGACGATATAGCAAATAATCCAGAAAGTGATATACAGAAGGCCCGTGTAATCTCATCAGAAATGTATTTTAGTTATGCACTATCATTTGTATGTCTGTTTGCATGATTATTTGAAAATAGTAAACTAACGAATCTGAATTTGAAGGGACCCCGTCTCATAAAACTTGTTATCAATAACAACTGCCACATTTCTATGACAAATTTGCTCTCAGCCAATCAAATTCAACTATTTCAATGGCTTATATCTGTTACTGTAACTTGTTATTGACATGGGCGTCGCCGGGGGGGGGGGGTGCGGAGGGTGCGAACGCACGCCCCTCCAACCCCCCCCCCCAAAAAAAAGGACCTTTTTTTTTTTTTTTTGCTTGTCAGGGAATTATGGAGGGGAACTGGACCCCAATAACCCCCCACTGAGCGTATAGTATAGTGAAGAAGAAGAAAAATGTCTCCAACTCCTATTATGCTTCTATATAGCCTCTACTTACTTTCCATTACGGAACCACCGCTGCATTGCCCACATGAGCGGGGGCAGAACTCCAGCATGTAGCCTGGGTTTTCGGTGCACTGCCTGTACCTTGCCCACGCAGCACAATTTTCATTCATATCTTTGCAGTTTTCTGTTCAATAAACATTTAAAATATAAGAACGTTTTCTAACGAAATCGATATCACAATATAGCAATGACTTTCTTGTTACCAACCATTCACGCATGCGGTAGGCCGGGTACTAACTATATACCAAACTTATTATAAGAGTCACGTATGAGCCTGCTATTTTATGTTAAACTCTACTTTCATGTGAAGGACTATTGTTAATTTATTCAAAACGTTCAGGTTGCTGGGACAGAACGGTCCATAAGAATGTCAGCATATTTAGCCCAATCTGACTCAAAATGACTTTTACTGATCATCTTGAAATTTAGTCACCATCGTGAAACTTAGTCATTGATTGTGAAATTTTAAGTCAACATTATAAATTCAGCCCTGACCAAAGCGACGAATGAAATTAAACTGGTAAATCAGTATAAGCTTATACTCGGATTGTAATTTCAATAGTTGCCTTAATTCACATCGTAACCCAACATTACTTTTTTTTTCATTTTAAAATCCAAATTTCCAAAAACATTCATTCTTTCACGGGCTTGCATTTAACTACTGTTTTTTGCTCACCGGTAGGTGGAACGGTGTCACACTGATTGCAGCTCTCGGGGCAGTTGGGCAACATCCAGGAAGGGTTGAGTTCACACTCGTTAACACTGGCCCAGTAAGCACAGTTCTCGTTCATGTCCATACAGTCTAAAACGCCATGGGAAAGAAGAAATGTTTCACATGAATTACATTTAGTAAGATACACAAGTCCCTTGATATGCATTTTTTCTTCTTATTTTCATTTTTTTCTCAAAAAATTCTTCATTTAAAAATAGGATATATGATTACACTAACAACCACGGAGTAATTTGCTGCTGGATAACATCGAATTTTATTATCAATATCACGTCTTCACTAACGATATGCAAATTAAATTTGGGGGGTGATTGTTCCCCATTTTAATGTTACTTTCAAAGCAATCGTCTGGTATTAAATTAAAAATTCATGTGACATTTGTTTATTTATCTTGCAGTGTCCGTGTTATCGCTTGTGGTTTCAAAATATCAACGTTATTGGTTATTTCTCCACCAGAATTACTTGTGTAAAAATGTCGTAGGCCATATTCTGTCACAATGGATTATATCATCATCATAATTATTATGATAACAACGTCAAGAAGATGAACAAACTCACCATCTTTACCACCGGTTCCTGAAAAAATAGAAGAAAAGTAAAAGGAGAGGTAATTCTTAGGTGTCATATTGTTAGATAAAACAGAAACACGATTTCTACGACAACAACAAATTTTAATAATAATAATAATACTAATAATACTACTACTACTAATAATAATGATGATAATAATAATATCCGGTAAAAAAACTACTAGTCATACTAATGATATTAATCACTGCTATACTACCACTACTACTAATAATAATATAATAATAGTAATAATAATGATGATAATAATAACAATAATGATATTAATAAAAACCACTAGTCATACTAATGATATTAATCACTGCTATACTACCACTATTATACTACTATAATACTACTGCTACTACTACTACTACTAATGATGATATTAACAATTACAATAATGAAAATAAAAATTGTCAGAAAAAATAATGAAAATAATCCCACTAATACTAGTAAAGATACTAAAAATAAAGATGTAAATAAAACTAAAAATTCCTTAATTACTAAGTAAAACCAACAAATTATTGACTGACCTGTAGTTGGGTCACATATCTCGCAGCTGAGCTTACAATTAGCATGCATCCAGGATGGGTTCCTATCACATTCGCCACTCGCTGCCCAGTCAGGGCAATATTGATTCATATCCATACAATCTCCTTCCTCGGGTACTGTTGGTAGAGAATAAACAGTCATGTCATTTGTTACATATATATTATCACTATCATTGTCATTATCATTTTTATCGCTTTTATTATTATTATTATTACTATTAATATTATAATAATTATCATATATAATTATTACTGTCACAGTTATCAGTATTATCATTATTAATATGATCATTATTATTATTATCATTATTATTATTATTATTATTATTATTATAATTAATATCATCATTTGTTAAAATATCAGAAAATAATCAAATAGGGGGAAGGGTAAAATAAGTTGCGTTTAAAAATTAAAGGGAATTCCAGCCTTAATGGGGATTTCAAATCATTTGCTTCAACGGATGAAATGACTAAAATGTCATTTTTCAAAATATATAACTCATTATAATATAACTGCCCCGAGGGAAAAGGCGCTTAGAAGAAAACCGTGAGTTAATGATATTTTAGTAGTATGGCAAACGGTAGAGTTGACCGCCGCTACATCACAATCGACTGATCAAATTGCCAATTTGAGATTCGCATAGATTTAGCAACTTCTTACAAGGGTAGGATTTCCCTTTTATATAGTTTTAAAGAGAGGGAATGGCAAATTAGAATGAAATGAAACCCTTCCCATTCAGTTTCAAGTGGAAAAATCGTGGAAAATTTAGCCGTTAATTATTATACCTTTAAAAAAAAAATGAACTATTCACTAGTTGGATACAACTTATAATTTTATGAATAAAAAAAAATCTAAGAAAAAATTTGCATATTTAAGATTTTCAACTTTCGGATTTCATTATTTTGGGGAAATTGTTGTCATAACATTTCTTCTCGATGTTTATTTACATTACAAAGAGCAAGGAGTGGTTTTTATTTGAGGAAAAAAAAATACTTACAAGTGGGGTTAACTCCTCCGGCATCTGCAGATGATACGGAGATAAATGGTAGAAAGAGAAGATGCATATTCATTAGAGCGAGAAAATACATATTCATAAGTATTAATTATCTACAGTAATTATCATCTAGAACGATTTTCTGTTACTGCGGCTGATGATAAAAAATTCTTTGTTTTGTAAAATTCGTTCTTCACGTTATTTGCTTTAGGTGTTTGCGTTTTTATAAGATTGACATATTTCATTTTTTTCAGTAAAGTACATCATTCGGATAGATTCAATTGTATTTCACTTTTTGATAAATTATTTACCGGTGGGTTAAATGAGAAATGTGATTTTTTAAAACAAAAAACCCAAAACTGACATAGATATTATTCCATATACAGAAAAGTGGAGAAAGAGAATGACGTAGAACGTAAGAGAGGACGAGGGAAGAGATGGAGTGATGGAGAGAGAGAGAGAGAGAGAGAGAGAGAGAGAGAGAAGTGGGTGATGGAGGGATGGAGGAGGCATACAACACAAGTTTGGGTTTATCATTATGAGCCATGAAGGATTTATCCAAATGGCAACATCTTTTGAAATATGCCGGGACAACGAAATCGAATTTTTTGTGCACTCATCGACATCGAACTTACCGCATTCGTAATAGATATTGATCTTGTTGATGTCGTTCTCGCTGAAGTCGGAGCGGTAGTCGAGGCGGAACCTCTGGTCACGGGCGACGATTGTCGGCTGTCCGTTGGATGTGAAGGCGGTCCTGTGGTAGTGCATAACGGAGACGTAGTCGTACGGGGTGCCGAGATGGTCGATGTAGGTTTGCTCGTACTTGTCGAAGTTGTATTCCAGACCTGTAAAGAGAACAAAAGAGAGAGGAAATGAGAGAGAGAGAGAGAGGGAGGGAGAGAAAGATAAAAAAGTTAAGGTAAAATTGTAGCATAAAAATACCTTAATAACAGTTTTTTTCTAGTGATATATGTTTCTGATTATTAATCTATTAAAATAATAGATTAACAACACTAATTGTTGTTCGAAATTTCCATGTGCATCATAATGTCTTTTTAATATCCCGAAACATTCTCAGCGATTCCTACCACTGATGATATTTCGAAATCCCCCCATTTCACCCCCCCCCCCCCATTTCAAAATCCTGGATTCGCCACCCACGTGTACTTTGTTTATCCCGATTCCCCATTCAATGAGGTCCTTACGTACCACTGATGATATTTTGGAAGTAGATGAAGACGAAGTCATCGCGGTCTGTTCTTGTCTGTTCGTGGTGGAAGCCGACTGCGTGCATGAGTTCGTGAACGATCGTACCCAGGTTCGTAGTGCATCCATTTCCCAAGGAAAGCTGCTGCATACCCCCGACACGGCCGACCAAAGAGTAGCACCTGATTATAAAAGATTTAAGAAATATTATTATCATACTCAGAATCTACCTTGAAAAGACTTAAACAGACTTTACATTATTAATATCGATTCATTAAAAAACATTAGTGTACGCATTATTTCCATTTATTGTAGAAAGAGGAAACGCCACATGACTAGAAGAAAAGCACCACGAAGACCATACCAGTGAAATTAAAAACTCCGTTGCTGCATGGGTTTGTATTCTAGCATTAAGTTAACTGATACATTGAAAAACGTTCCACGCCTCTTGACAGCCCGTCCCATGGTATGTGTGGCTCACAACGTAACTTCATATAATTACAAGGATTTATAAAGTATAATAAGAACCCCAGGTAATGAAGTAATATGCTGTGATTATAATAGTTTGGAAAAAGGTTTGAGAAAACACATTTCTTTTGCAGAAAAGTGTAAATTTCAGATACAACAATATTAAAGACGAATGAATCATACTATACACCTTGGCCATGCTGACATCACGTGCTCATGACCAGGGGAGCGTTTCATCAAGCGTTTTGTCAGTGATTTTTACCGACAACTGTTATAAGCTACTGAAATCCTTGCATCTGATTGGCTGAGAGCAAATTTGTCAGTAAAAATCACTGACAATACACTTGATGAAACGCTCCCCGGGTCACAAATTCGTTATTGTTATTGTTGTTTAATTAGTCTTCTTTTAAATGATCCAAATTCAGAATCCAGAAGAAGAAGAAAAAAAAATCATAAAATAATTGCTTCTCTTACCCGTTACCAGGGAAGATGTAGACGTAATCCTGTTCGTTTGTTCTCTGCACGAATTGGATGCAAGTGGTGTCGTGGTAACGCTGCATGGCTCTCGTGATTCGACCGCGAGTACCATAATCTGCTCCATCAAAACAAATAATAAAAATGGATGTTCATGTATTGTCATGTTATGTAAAGAAGGTGTTTTATGGAACGATGTTTTTGTTATGCCAATGTTCTGCCTTGCAAAGTTCCAAGCGCAGGGAATTTGGGGAAAGCGGCTTAGGAGATTGACCCCCTTGCCAACCGGAACCCCGTGGGCCTGTAGTAAAACTATGCGATTGAAAGACTCAGTAGTCAATGGGTTAAGAACCGTTGTACTTTGTCTTCCTTTTCTATTTCTATAATGGTGTACTATTTCAATTCAGTTTCAGTTTATATCATATTTTCATGTCACATATCACAGAAATGGAACATAAACAATGACTAGTGCATTATTACACTATTAAAGGAAAACATCCTCAATACTTTCAAAACAAAAAACAATATGCAAGTGAACATATGCAGAGACGAAGATCATAATTTCATCATTTTAAAGTTGGGATAAGACAAACAAATTTGGAGTGATATATGAGGGAATCTAGTAAGAAGCAAGGCTTTTAATTGTAGATTTCCTGAAGAATTATAAAAAACAGTCTTTAATATAATTACATGTATAAGAGAGCTGACCTCTTAAGAAAACATTTTTTTTAAAGAAGAAGAAAAAATACTTTTAGAAGAAGCAAATGGGTAGAAGGAGAGGACACATGGGAGACGAAGAAGGAGCAGAAGAAGAAAAAAAAAAGACGGAGGAGGAGGATAACGACAAGCACTATAGTTGCTCAATTTTATAATGACATCGTATAATATCTTACCATGGAATTGTGAAGTTTAATATGAAAACTAAAAGAGGTAGATGACCATAAAAGTTACGTTTAAAAAAAATATATGCTTTCGCTCAATATGAACTGCAAATGCTAAAACTTATAAATGAAAATTGTTTATGCTATATAGCGAATGAGGCTTTTAATAGTTTTAAAACTATGGAATGTGCTTAACCATGAAAACTTGAAAAACTACAGTAATGGCAGGAACTGGGAATCCCAAAGGTTAGTATAACTTGATTCAGGTCAGGATGTATCGCAATTCCGCATTACAAGGTTTCACTTCCGCCAAATCATCATGTCAACTTGATATCAAAGTACAGTAACAACGAACTGATTGAATATTTTCACTTGACAGAACATAGTGCAAACGTCATTATTTTACAGAACATGTTAGGACGATAATTCAAGCAGGACAATTGGATAACGATTTAAAAAAAATAATAAAATGAACGGTACAGAATCTGTGAACTAGTATTTGCAGAGAAAGGAGGAAAGCAGACAAAGAATTACGCATTCTGAGAATTTGGAATGTATGAAAATGACAAAGAGTAAAAAAAAACTAAAAAGTTAAACTATAATTAGAGGAGGAGGAGGAGGAAGAAGAAGAAGAGGAAGAGGATGAGTACGAAGAAGAAGAAGAAGAAGATAGGAAGCCATCATTGACTTCGATGTGCTTACCGTATCGGTTGTCGATGACGTAGGGAACAACACCATTCACCCATCTCATACCACGATCTCGAAGGGCGTTTCGTTTTTCTCGCCCAGTCTGTGGGATCAAATGAAGAAAAAAATATGGGGGCGGGGGGACTAAGTGAAGTTACAGAAGTAGCAAGTAGTTAGACATGTAATAATTGAATCAGAATGAAGTTATAGGCATATGGACCCTACTGAATAGTTATTAAGAATGCAAAAAATTATTTACATTTAGATATAGTTTCCCTTTTAATTTCAAATTTAAATTCAGATTTTGATCTACCGTCCGACCCCATAAAGTTGACAATGCCTCTGGCATTTGTTTTTGTTCGATCATTGATACTAACACCAGTCATACATGAGTGGTCTACAGGAATTCAAAACGCATCTTTATTCATTTTCAAACATGAAAATTGTCATCCTTATTTTGCCGGGTTCCATTAAATTTAATATTTTGTGAGGTTCCCTTTATAAAAAAAATAAATACTTACGTTGTTGCATGGAACTGGAATATCTCCCTCCTCAAGACACAATTCTGGAAAAGAAAAAAAGTAAGATCAAATATAGAGGTCGCTGGTGACTAAGATGCATTAGTGTCCCTGTATTAAAGAGTTGTGACAACTGGGGATTTTATTTTTAACGCCATTTTGTTTCCAGTATTACGTAACATTTCTATTCAATTCCGATGAGCACCTGGGTGTTCTCAATAGAAAGAATTCGAACGCCATTTTGTTTCCAGAAAAGTGAGACGTCCATGTCGCAACTCTTTAATACAGGGACACTAAGATGCATGGGTGATACACAGAATATGAAATATAAATGTATCGTGAGTATATAATTACTTATTGAACGCAGTATATTGATATGAAATTAACGACACACATACATCATTGGATTCAAGGGATCTATTGATTTTCATAATTGTAATCTCACACACAACACTCTAGAAAAGTTGGGTAAAACGTACCATAATATTATACTAGGTAAAAAGGGAACATGCATGCATGTTTGTTGGGTATAGTTTACCCAATGTTGGGTTGCATTTTAAACAATGTTCGGTTAAATTTTACCCAAATTTGGGTAAATTTTTACCCAACTTTTTTTTTTTTTTTTTTTTTTGTGAATGGGGACAATGTGAAAGCGAAATGAACAGATCATTTCAAGGGGATGAAGGATAATGACGGAGAAAGAGAAAGTATTATAAGTACATATAATTCTCATAATCATATATTTATATACAGGCTGTATATATATTGGGAATTTAAAAGAGAGAGGGGGGATATAGAGAAAAAAATAGAAAGGTATACGGTAAAGATTAATCTCACCTGTTGAGTTGATAGCTTTATTCCTTGCCATAATATTTGTGAATGCATCACCGCTATTTGCAGTGCCAAAATCCCGCATCTCTACATATCAGAGAGAAAGAGAAAAAAAATGTGTATAAAATAATAATAATATTCATAAAAGTGTTAGGAAAGAGCTCACAACATTGATGCTTCGCTGTGCAGTGCCCTAGATGGTTCATTTATTATCGTTTTTCTTTTTGCCAAGTCAAAACTTATATAGCCGTTGGTCAACTGGTTGGTTATCCACAAGAATATAATTACTTGCTAAATCTTGCAAGTCAACATTATTATCGTTTCAAAATTTTAAAATAGTCCCCGAATTTTGCAGGAAAGCGAGGAGATTTTATTCAATCATTGACGTTCTTTTAAGTGAAAGTGAAATTGTGGTTTCTAAAACATCTTCATTTTTACCATATTCACTATTCATTGCCCAAATTTTTGATCTACACATCAAATAGCTAGAAAACAAGGAGGTCTTTCAAACCATTTCTAATCAATATAAAGTGAATTTTAATACATCACACGGCTCAGTTATACAAAACAGAGCTATGTAGAATTAGAAAACAATAACTTACCTTCGAATGTTGGAGGTGCTAGATCCATCTGATTGAAAAAAGGACCAAAGAAATATATTAAAAATAATAATTATCCACGTTTTCCTCTTTTTAAAAGACTTTGTAAAATCAAAAAGTAGCTTATCGTGTTGAAGAGCTCACGTTTGATGAAAACAGTGAGAGAAATTTCAACAACTTCCCAAATCATTTTGCTTTAATAGAAAGTATGAATTTAGAGATTTCCTAACATTTCAACAATGATTAAATAGTTTTTAGAAATGCGTTAATTCTTAAAATAATTCTGTTACCATTAATTTTCAATCTGAATTGGGATTTATTTCTTTCACAGCAGACATTTTTTTCTACTCTAATCGTGAGCAGTTAAAAAAAAACATGATGAAGGATGGGATGTAGAGAGTTAACAAATATATTTTGATCGACGCCATGATTAGGAATGACTCTAAGTAGACAATAAAATTTCGCAAAAATGAATTAATAAAACTTTATAATTTAGGATGATTTTCGTCATTTATATCATTTTGGAGGTTTTTTTTTTTTTTTTTTTTTTGTTGGGGGGGGGGGGGGGGGGCTCGTTGACTGTACGCTGGGCTGAGGAAACAAATATTTTCTGTTGCTTATAAGTTGAAATTCTACAGCTACCTATGCGTTGCCATTTTGGCTTGACACACGCTTGAATGGTATACAGGTTTATAAAAAAAATTGGGATTTAGCCACGTTAACATAAATTTTGAAGGATATATATACATTAGGAGAGTTAACTGTTGTTACAGGCGATATCACAACACATGATCGAGAGGTCAATGTTATTACACGACCTCGCAATGCAATACTTACTCCACCATCGGGGACTCCCTGTGCGTTCACAGAACCAGTTTTGTAGTTGTACTCCGCCTGTGGAAACAAGGAGAGAATAAGAGAGTGCATGAGAGAGTAACGAGAGAGTAAGGAGAGTAGGCCGAATAAAATTAAGTCTCGTTTCTCGTCCTCTCCTTCTTCCCTTTTCAGCCCGCCTCAATGCTTTGTTATTTGATATTAGTTTGATATTTTGACAAAACGTAAAGTAAAAAAGAATCTGATGAAAACTAGACAAATAGAATAGCACACATCATTTATATTGTGCATTTGGAACCCCCTCCTCTCCATTTTAGAAAAATCCGGACGAGAAACTACGATTAATTTCATGGGTTATCCTGCCAAGCTATATTGTTTTATTTCGTTGTTATACAGTATATACATTTCATGTTCGAATGCATTTATAATTGACAAATCAAATCGAATCAAATCAAATCAAATCAAATCAAATCATAATGAGTGAGTGAGAGTCAGAGAGAGGGAGAGATTGACAGACAGACAGAGAGAGACTGAGAACGGAGAGTGAGAAAGAGCGAGCGAGAGAGGGAGAGAGGGAGAGAGAGAGTATAAGAGAGAATCCGAGAGAGAGTGTGTGTGTGTAATAAGAAAACAATAAGTATGATGAGTCATCCTCAACTTTTGAGAATCGCAACGATCGGGTTACATATTTGCATCAAAATGGTTCATACTCTGAGCACCATTATAATAATTGCACAAAATCAAAGTTTCGAAAGAACTGGGTTTTTCTGTTTTCTTTCGTGACACCATTTAAAACTCATAATCAGCCTACTCATTTCTGAGCAATGAAGTCTTGCCTAAAAAACAAGTTGATTTGATTACAAATAGAAAATGGACAAATAAAAGAATATACTTTCACGAAAATGGGTGAAAGCATAATCAGTTTCGATGTTATGACTGATGACTGAAGACACGTTGATATAAACATGGACTAAACGTTTGAGGAAAATGCATCCAAATAAGAAAAGAGTCTAATCCAAGTTAGATCCCTGATTAAATATTAATTGTCAACTTGGTCTCGAAGCTTTTATGTCTTGGCTGCACTAATTACCATTTGATTTGCATATCATTATTTTTAAAGGAATCAACAAGGAAAAATGACCCCTGAAAATGAGCTCAAATCGAGATAAAGTGATTGAATTATTGAAAGGCAAAAGCTTATACTTACGTTTGCGGTGCCTACGAGCAAAATGCTCATACACACAAAAATCCACGAAAACTCCATCTTTCAAATTGCACAGCAACTATTGCACTCTAACTCCGTTGTTTCTTGTTAAGTCGTGTCAGTATAATCCAGTTATGTATAGTTCTGCTGTTTATCTATGTTCGGTTTCACCTGCAAAACTATATTGTCCCCCTTTCTCCTATTCTAGGCCTGTTCCTAAAAAGCGTCAACTGATATACCTTGCAGAAATGTGACTAGTATTTATAGAGATCCAGGAGCTGGTGTTGACCCAGAGGTGATAATTGTGACGAAGCGTTTTCTTTCATGTGGGCGATTTTTTTTTTCCTTTTCTTGAACCAAACTAACTACCAGTAACAATCCAGGCAGGCATCCTGATCTGAGAAAGTGGTGGTCGTTGTCCCCGCCTACTTTTATTAGTCTGCCTTTACAGACACGATGACGATTTCCTGGCAACTTGGACGTACGTTTTCCTCTTGCATCATCATGTATACAAGCTTAGCTTCCGGCCCGGTCATCATTATTTATTCATCATTCTTTCATTTATTAAAATTTACTTGTGCTACATGACTTGGCTGTATAAAAATCCATCAATCGCATTTTGTCTAGAACAATAATTAGGCTTTTATAAGTTCACCTTAATTTTCAAAGAAGGAAATCACACTTAGAGATAGTATGTTGTCTTGTAATATACTTTACATTCATTTCCTCCGTGCTTGACTAGTAATTTATTTTCGAGAGATTCGAGTGCCCATAGAAAAAAAAAGTTTAAATATGGAGGTTAACAGAAAGATTTTTTCAGACTGTCTCGTCTGACTAAATGTACATGAAATCTATCTTGGTACATTATGTCATTGTGTCATTGTTCATGAATGGTACAAAAAGAAGAACAGAGGAGT